>CM060836.1:26772500-27357500 GCA_030762175.1 Metallyticus violacea
AAACAATACACAATTCTTCAGGGATACATCAGCGCATCCGGGATTCAATGCTAGCGGGGGGTATTTGAACATTTCATATAAGAAAGAGTTTTATGGGTATGCTGGTACGTTCTGTTTCTATGTGTTTCCCATGATTAATTATGAAGAGTTGCAGAAAATAAGTTCTAACATGGAAATAAAGCGTTTTTGAACCCATGTCCATATGACACATTTTCTTCTCCTAAGTGTGAGAAATATATCCTAAAAGTCTGGCCGTTTTTAATGTTACACCCGGTAGAATATTTAGGCACTAAAAAGTTGGTGTTTAGGCCCCTAAAAGTCATAAAACATTTTTAAAACCCTTGAAAATAGGCAGAAAAACGGTGTAAAATTATGACAATTGGAATAAAAAAGCACAAATGTACTAGGGGATTCAAAAGAAACGGCAGTAATGCTATGCACAAGTGCTCCCAGCAGTTATGATAATGTTGTATTATGCTACATAGTAGCAATTGTTTCATACATCTCATATATTGAAAGGCTCGAAGTAATCATATTTTGTATATACAGCGACAATTTCTGATTTCCAGTTAATAATACCACCCTAAAAATGTTCAGTAAATGTCAACAAAGACATTTCATAAAAATCCAAGTTGCTAAAGGAAAAAATATCAAGTGTTTTAGGGCATTACAAGAAGTTTGTGACTAAAATCCCATTTATAAAAACTTTAAAATCTGGCCTTACTAATGACACTGTTTCAAGTAAGGCTTGTAATTATTGCAGAATAGTGTCGACTAGAATTTTGTAATTGCAACAATGTATGTCAAATCTACTTTCAGTTGCTTTCTTTTAGTATAGATTGTGTTTCTTTGATACATTGCACATCATTGCCTTCATATTCATTTCTATTTTTACTATGTATTCATGGCCCTTAGCATAATAGGCCACTGACCGCTTCCGTGGCCTGGGTAGCGTTTGCGACTCCGGAGGTCCTGAGTTCGAATCCCGGTCAGGTGTGGCTATTTGGGTAAGATTTTTTTTTATTATTTTTTACAGTTTTTCCCTTATCTTGAGATATTTTTGAGGTGCCAAGAATTCCTAGCTCATTTGTGCCATCATTAACTCATTTCATTTCATTAATCTCTGTAACTTTTCAACTATAGTATTCAGTCCACAATCTACAGACATCGCGAGAAGACGAATGGAGTCAAAACGACAATAAATAAAACGTCCAATTAATTAAAAAGGTCACTGCCTTCAAACAGAAAGGTTCTGGTTCAGTTATAAATCAACGTACTGGTTTAAATGTTGGCATCTTTAACATTGTTGATTCCTGCCAAGTCTTTAAAAGTTAAAAAGTATTATATTGTTGTGTGAAGCTATTATTAACATATTTTAAAAGCTTATTTTCATGTAGTCTAAGAACAGACGTTTAAAACGTTCTTAAAGGTGTAAATTACAAGAAAATAAATTAAAAAAGTTATATTCTATTATAATGTATTTACTTTAAAAATGGCCCAAATATGCAAAACTTCGCCAGAATGCTTCAGGTTTTCACGATTCGTGCTGTTACGCTAAAAGCTGTTAAATACGTAGTTTAAAATAAAATTATCAGTTAATAAATATCCTATATCTAGTAATTAATGAGGAATAGAGCATAATCTTTTTGTATATTGCATCAGATCATTTGGTATAAGATAATAATGCTTTATTTTGAAATTATACTAGAAAACATAATAGAAAAAAAGGTGTAACCAGTTGTATTTATTATTTTGTGTGCTTGTACTATTGAACAATAACTGGCTTGTGATTTCATAGAACTGCAGCGATGAAGGGAGTCGTCCAAGTGACAGGGAAATGAAAATCACACACTCCAAATACTGAAATTTGCATTATTAATATGCAAGAAAAGAAAAATTCGGAAAATCAAATAATATTATTATCACAATTATCACATTTTCAAATGTGTATGGAAAACTGTTTTACCTATAGGTTGTCAAATTGTAAGCACCTTGCAAAGTGTATGAATTATTGTTTTATTTTAAAGCACATCAAAGTAATGTGACTAAGGGAATTAATTACTAGAGGCAAAATGCAAGTTGAGAATAACGGTTGCCATGGATGGTGTTCTTAACTTTAGTATCTAAAAAGGGAGGGAAGTGGGTGGGGAAGGTTGGCAGCCCCGAGGGACGGCCGGCGAAGAGGACAGAATTAGCGAATGGTGATGACTGGATGAGTCACAGTTCAGCCCCTGAAGAAAATACACCAACGGAAAGAGGAAAGATAAACTTGAGTTGGACGGGCACGAAAATTTAAATCAGGATACCGACTTTTCTCTTAGTAATGCACGTACCACAAGACATGACAATTGTTTTCTCATGTTCCGTGCTATTGTAGTGATTTCATCTGCTGTAAATCAGTAAGCATTTAAATTTTATTCGCTTATTTTAATTATACTTATATACGATTAATGGCCTTGAGGACAGTGAAATTTCAGGATATTTCCTTGGCTATACTTCGGAGCGGGAACATATGAAAGAAATTTTAACGAAATATGAAATGCACAAATATGGGAAGAAAAAAAAAAAATACATACCAAATCAAAAGAGTAACATTAAGGTTATTTATAGCTTAATTTTTATACATTAAAATGTTACAGTATATTAAATAGAATCATACAGTACACCAACACGATTTAACACTAAATACACGCATTTGCTTTGTTTTCTGGCAAGAGATTGCACCATCTATATGTTTATTTATTTATTTATTTGAGTAGTGTTTAACGCCTGTTTTTACTACTGAGGCACCACAGGCGGTGAACACTGATGATATATCAGATGAAATTATATATTGGGAAAGGATTTATTTTTTTTAAGGAAGGGAGCGCAACAGGCCTAAGTTTAGGGTACCTCCTCGACATTTGCCATTTATGAGGATTGAGGAAAACCTGGAAAAAAAAAAAACCCAGTCAGGGAAGACGGTCCTAGCGGAATTCCAACCCCAGACCTCCCGCTCATGAGTCCGCGCCTTAACGACCTCTGCCACCCATGGCGGTCCCATCTATAAGGAGAGTCGTAGATCCAATATCGCGGTTGAATCCCGGTTAGGATGGATGGATATTTTTCGGGCGTAAAGATCCTAAGTATGGTTTCCTTTGAAAGGGAAGTAAGGCCTTGGGTCCTATGTTGCAGATTTACCACGCATAAAATAATCTCAAGCTTGAAAGAAGGGGTCTCTGAGCAAAATTTATCGGCCGTTTCACGCCCTGAATTGAATGGGACGCTGATGACCTGAGATGTTAAAGAGCGTGCGTAAATAAACCAAACACTACTATCACTACTACTAAGTGAGAACGCTCTTATACCGCCTGTGGTGCCTCGGTAGTAAAAACGGGCGTTAAACACTAATAAAAAAGTTTTTATACGATGAAAATCCGCGCTCTACATTCCTTCTAGTTATTAGAGTTTTATTCAGTAACCAAATGACTTGAAACATCCGATGTTATTCTTACATCACAGTATTTCGTAGTCACCCCTTTTAAGAAGAATATAAATTCTATCAACAAAACAACTTTTATGACTGAAATATCAAAATTCCTTTTGGGGGGGGGGTTCAGAAATTATATAGGCTGTGGAGACTTATTCTGTGGAACAATGAAAATTCATACATTAGCAATATGCATATATTTCCATTTTTTTTATTAGCATACACATAAATTAATTTACTCACTTTGATTATATTATTTTCATTTCACGATTTTTCCATGAATTGTGTGGCACTTGAAACAATGTCTTGCACTTTCTTTCGGCATCTTGGATACAGACCGTGTGAGACAGACTACAGACATAATGACAATTTTCCTACTGAACCTCAACACAATACAAGCTGAATTTTCTGAAAAACTCTACTGTCTATGCAAGTGAACTTTTTACAACTTATTAAGAAATTATTTTTAAATTACAAACTGTTTTTCAATTTTAGCTAATCTTCATTGTTGTAATTATTTTAATAAACCATTAAATATTTTCAAATTTTTGCTCCTTTAGGTGCACTTTCCCATAAACTATTAATCTCAACTTCTTCTAGCCTTTTACAGTCCCTATGGGCCTTAGCTTACCGCGATGACCGCTGCGTCCTCTACCTCCATCACACGATATCATTGGTAGAGGGCAGTATTGCAAGGGCGGCATATGATCAGCACACCACATGCCACCGCTCTATATATCGCGACTTACTAGATCGAAGATCGCCCCCTCTCCATCATGCAGCTTCCCAATTCCTAAGTAGGTACCGGGAATCGAACCCGGGCATCCCGGCCTGTAGTCAGCAATGCTAATCACTAGACCAAGGAAGTGGACATCAATCTCAGCATCCTCAGATTTAAATTTAAATCAGACAGAAAATTAAATGCTCTTTGTCATTTTTGCACCTACATTACAGTATTTACAACCACATTTAATACTGTGTAGTAGTTTGTTAGGTTTTTGTAAACAAATCATTTATTTATTCAAGAATGTATAATCACTTCTAGGTATAAAACAACGTGAGAACATTTTAAGAGCCTGTAAGTAACACACTAAATACAAATACTATCATTAAGCTAAAAAGCTGTACTTTATTCTCAAGAAACGTGCATAAGAATTCCCCTTTTAGGCATCATTATATTTCTCCCAATCAGTCGCTATACGGACCATCCCATGTGAAATCTGACTGAAAATTAGAACAAGTGACCTCGTATTTTTAAAAGTTTTAATACATTTATTGCAGAGTAACTTATAAAAACGAATGTTTTTGTGAAATATATTCTTTGTTATGAAATTTAATGGAAAATTTTGCCGGTTATCGTATTATATTAAAACCTTTTTATATTGAGGCATACCGCCACGGGTGGCCGAGGTCATTAGGGCGCGGACTCTTGAGCGGGAGGTCTGGGGTTCTCATCCCGCCGGGACCGTCCTCCTTGACTGAGGTTTTTCCATGTTTTCCTCAGTCCTCATAACTGGCAAAATGCCGGGGAGGTACCCTAAACTTAGGCCTTGAACGTTTCCTTCCTTAAAAAAATTATTTCGTAATATATGATTTCATCTCATGTATCATTATGTTCACCACCTGGGATCTCAGTAGTAAAAACGGGCGTTAAACACTATTCAAAATATATATATATATTGAGGCATAGCTCTTGAATTTCTTGTAATTTATATTTGAACAATATCTCATTTTAAAGCCCCATATCCTGTAAAATAAATTTGTTAATTTTCACGATTAGGAAAAAATCCATTTGGTGCATATTTGAACGATTTCCTCACAAATTCTTTAAAAATATGACAAAATTGCAAAGTAATAAAGACAATTTTCAAAGTAAACATTTTTATAACTAGAAGTACAGTACTTATATTCGATACAATCATCAAACTTATCATACAATCAGCACTCTCCGACTCTCTATGGAGAAGTTATTTTGACACAAACAATTTTTATAAAATGGATGTTATCAGCTGTAATGTAATCGTTTTTCTTAATATCTAACATAAGTTTATGTCTTTTGAAATTTATTTTTACAAATATGCGATAAATTTATCGTATTAAAACAAGAAATCTGATGGTCTTAAAAGTAAACGGCTTTCACATACTAATCTCTTTACTGTTTATGTAATTTGTAAGCTTCCTTGGTGTCCATTTTCGCATGGATATCTGTTATTAATACTGCATATTGTAAGCGTTCCTAAAACGTTCCAAACGTTTGTACTGAGCGAACGAACTTCCTGCATTTCTGCTGATGACTGCATTTTTGTATACACTTTCTGTGTTGCTTGGTAATTTATTGACCTGTTCGGCAATTCTTCTCGCCTGCAATTGCTTCCTTCTGTTTCTGGTTGCCCCGTCTGAGTGAAGATCACGTCCCCAGTTTTCTTCCGTCATTGCCAAGATTGCTTAGAGGTCATTATGTCCTGGGTCTTCTGTTCTTCAACATTTTCATGTAATGTATATTTTTCTTAAGTACTACTTCCGTACTTTAATTTGCATAAAGTGTGTGTTGGATTTGAACGCCCGTATTTTTATGATTCTCTGTCACCAGGTAATCTACTATCATACTTTTAATCATGACATTTACTAGAAAAATATAAATGTAGTATCACTGTTTTAAATAAATAAAAATAATTTTACATTTTATAAATTAAATATAAATAACTGATGGCGATAATGCTGTCCAGTAAGTAATTAATGGCACGACAAAGAAAGTCGATTAACGAACTAAATACAAAAGCAAACCGAATAGGTAGCACTTCTTAATTTCTAGGCCTACAACTAAATGCTTCCAGTTTACGTAATAAAAATTACTTTGATTTATCTATACCTATAAATCCCTGGATTTTATACAAAATTTTCATTTCAAAACTTTCCAGCCTGAATAACTACCTATTTAAAATTAATTTAATTTAAAGAAAAATGTTAGCCAACTTAAATATTGAGAAAATATTTCACTCCCCCCACACTTTGAAATGTCAGATGTCACCCCTATTTTATAACTTAAAATTTAACGAGACTTAAAATTTTATCACATCTTTTGTTTTCTATCGTTATCTGATAGCCTACATAATTATTGTCGTTATAAGTTAGCAGAAAAAAGTCATCTATAAGATGGAAAAAAAAACTATTTTGGGTAAAACTACAATCCTTAATATTACAGTACCTAATACAGCCTTATTAGGAACTCCTGATTAATCCACTTACATTCTATTCTTGTAGTGAATATGCTATGGTCACAGTGGGAAATGCGGTAAATGTTCACAACCATTGGGTATTATAAACATTTGCCTTGTTGCTTAGTAAATGTAGCAACAGAAACAAATTGTGTATTTTCCTCACTTTGAGTGTGCGTAATTCACATTAAGAGGCAAGTGTGCACATTTACCATGGCAAGGCTAATAGATGATTTGATTGATTTGATTTATTTACGGACGCTCTTTAACATCTCAGGTCATCAGCGTCCCATTCTATTCAGGGCGTGAAATGGCCGACAAATTTTGCTCAGAGGCCTCTCTTTCAGGCTTGAGGTTCTTTTTCAGGCTTGAGGTTGCCGTAAATGTACGACACGGGACCCACGACTTTACTTCCCTTCCGAAAGAAATCATACTTCGGATTTTTACACCCGAAAAAAATCCATCGATCCTGGCCGGGTTCGAACCCGCGATCTTGAGTTTAGAAGGCAAGTATAGTTACCACTACACCACTAGGACCGACAAGGTTAGTAGATCTAATCTATTTTCCCTTGAAATGTTGGTTGTTCCATTTCTCTCGTGGTTGTGTAAAGATGCCTTTGTATTGCTACAATGATGTAATACAATTTTGTGGGCAGTTGCGGCACATTTTATTAGCTTACACATTTTAGCTTATGGCAGTGTGGTAATGTTGTGTTAATTATCTTTTTCAAACTACAGAGAACAGCGGTTTGTTTGTGAAAACACACACATCATTATTATGAAGTAAAAGTTCACAAGAAGATATCCAATGGGGTTTCATAGCTTTCATTGAGAATCACATTTATTTTTACAATCAAATAACTTTCTCGAGGAAACAAAGCCTTGATATTTAAGGTAGCAAATTATTAAGACACTACCATCATACGCGCAATTATTGATGAATAAAACACTCAATTGCGCATATTCCCATGTAACTGGTTGCGCATAAATATACGCATTTCTAATGGAATTTCTCTAGCGCCGCTCAGCGGGAAATCATGTACACTAACAAGCGAGAGAGTACATTTCCGACTTTCACAAAAGACAAATGATAACTTTCAACAATTCTCTAGAAAATTGTTAAACTCAATATTTCCAACATTTACCTGTAATTATTCACAATAGCCTGTTTTCTACCACAACATACAGTTTTAAAACTATTTACTACCAAAACACAATTACCACTTCAAATTTTCAATAATTTTGCAGTTTTATTCTGTCAGGATTCAAACAACAATCCAGGTTGCCTGGCAAGGATAGAAAAAAAAATGTGATATGATTTAATAATATTAAGGCAAGAATGCCATTTGAAGTGTCCACCTGGAACTGCAACCCCAGCTGGGGTGAAACCTAAAATAAATCAACATTTGTTTTATATTTTACACTTAATATAAAAATTGAGGTATTTTTGTTTAAATTACATTCATTTTAAATATGTAGATATTCAGATTGGTACGTTTTATAATGAAATCTATGTGTTTTATGTATTTTCTCTGTCAAGCAGGTATATAAAGGCTGAGGTGATCAAGTAAATTTACTCGATTCTCTGCTTAATAACGCCCTACCAAAAATAAACAGAGAGGTGGTGTACCAAAAGAGATAATTGTGGTCGCCTGTTATTATATCCAATCTCATCCATTCGCACTGCTAATAAAAGTGTTGTCAACTCTGGCAACGCCCCTAGGGTTTTAATTGAGACTGTAACACCAGCTGAGGTTACTAGGAAATAGCAAGCTAATCAACCTGTCCCAGAGCACGCAAGCTCTCCCCATACTCCTCGGTGGCGGGAATGACTATGTTGTTCTAGCACGCGACGTCACTCACACCTCGTGTGCGGTCTTCTGATTGCTATGGAGATGAAGCGGAAATAGTATTCAAAAAATACTTTAATATTGTTCTTCTTTGCTCCTATCATGCACTGTGGAGAATACGCCTTACCTGCTCCGATTTCAAATCTAGTTCCAGTTTCTTTTGCTTCCGAGACGCTTGTTACTGTTTTATGTATTCCGTACTGTCCTGTTCGCACAATGTAACCAGTTAATGCGATACTCTCCAGTATTTGATTACTGGATACAATTCTAACTCTTAACAGAATATATTCATCTTACATGTACTTCTTTTGTACAATACTTCTATTTTTTTTTTTTTCCTAAAATTCATGTTTTTGTGAACTATAATCTTGTTTGCATTCTCTTTTATTATTCACATGTTTCAACAACACACTACGAGTGTTCTACAAGTTCTCGGCCTGGCTCAGGGATGTCTTAAAGATGGCCAAATTGCTACGACTATTTCACTCATGTGACGTCGTCTTAAAATTGACCAATGAAACGAAACAACATTTTGATATCTAACCAATCACAGCCGGATTAAGGAGTGAAATTATTGAAAAAAAAAAAAATAGCAAATTTGTTTCGTGGTCAGTGTAGTCAACTCTATACCTCCACTATATAATTCCTGAACACGCATCACTGACCACTTTTGCTAGAGGCGGTGGGGAGCTATTGATAGCAAAAAGCATGGACAATCGACAATCATAACGCAAAATGGAGAGCTCTTCAAAGCGTTTTGGTGATGCGTCAAATGTGCAAATTGATCTTATCATTAGGAATTCAGAACCACAGAATACAAAGGAAAACAGAGACACTGTATGTTATATTTTCTCAGTCGGTATTAGAAAATGGAACGGTAGCGATTGTAATAGTCGACTTCAGACCATTTCATTCATAAAATTCATAAGTGTAACATTTTCTACAAGTGTTAGCATTCTGTGCGCGAATTTCAAATATATATATATATATATACCTTTTATTGGATTCTATTCAAGAATTCGAATCTAAAACCGTATTTTGCTCTTCTCTGTTGGCATTACTGACAATCGGCATTCTTTTGCCGCAATATTGCTTGAAAAGGTTAAGTACAAATATACAATTATTACAATGTTGCAAGTCAAGTTTACAGGAATTATATTTAAATTCTTTTATTCGTGAAATAGTCCTAATAAATATCACTCGAAGGTCTGAGCTTTCCACTCACTCACTCACTATGTTCGTGAATTTATCGGTAACCTCAGATCTTCTCGTGATATTATTTGTGATAGTTGTTAGGTATCATCCTTTAGACGCTGTAAAAAGTTACACATGCATAAGTGTAGTCACTTGTTGTGTCCATGGTGTAAACAACGTAATTTTAACATTTATTACAAAATGAATAAAACTGAAATATGAACTGTGATAAAGTACTTTGAAGGGTTTAACCGCAACAGAAATACAAAAAGAGTTAGATTCCATGTTAAAGGATTCTTCCCTTTTGTTTCCGACGGTTAAAAAGTGGGCTACTGAGTTTAAGCGTGGTCGTATATCCATTCAAGATGATGAGCGCTCAAAACTGCTACGACCGACGAGATTGTGATAAAAATTCACAATGCCGTATTCAATTACCGCCACGTATAGCCAACGGCAGTTTTCCGTGAAACAGCATATCACATGACAGCAAGTTGCTTGAGAGAGTAATGGAATGTATCCAAATGGTCAGTATTGGCGGAAAGGATGAATGAAGAAGATTCCATGAACTTGACCCGCTTATTCTGAGTGAAAACATTACAGGGTGGGCCATTGGAACCTGACATTAAATGAGTAAATATGACATATAGGTGTATGAGAGTTATTATGCGCAAGCGCAATATTTGCCATTGTTGTAAAACTGGCGATATTGAATGCTGAACTTTGCGCTTTTGTGGTGGAAACATTTTTTTTAAAAATGGTGACTCAGTTGTCATTACACAACGATTATTTCGCGTTATGGTGACATCGGTCCTGGTGGTGTAGTGGTGACCATACTTGCCTCCTAAACCCAAGATCGCGGAGTCAATCCCGGTCAGGGTCGATGGATTTTTTCAGGTGTAAAAATCCTAAGTTTGGCTTCCTTCGGAAGGGAAGTAAAGCCGTGGGTCCCGTGTCGTACATTTACGGCACGAAAAAGAACCTCAAGCCTGAAAGAGAAGCCTCTGAGCAAAATTTACCGGCCGTTTCACGCCCTGAGCTGAATGGGACCCTGATGACCTGAGCTGTTAAAGAGCGTCCATAAATAAACCAAATCAATAAATTGTACAGGAATATAACAAACAATTGCAAGCGAAAAAAATGAAAGCGGTACAGCAGTGCAATAAACCGTCCCTACAATGTGTTTAGTACGGAAGTAAGAAAGATACTACCTGGTTCCCCCATAAACAAACACATTAACAAAAAATGAACTCGGCCGGAAACCACTGCGCATCTTTTGTTCACTTGCCAGGAATATTCAAAACTGCTTTACTTTGTCTTGGTCAGCATTTTCATGATGTCCTGTAAAATGAATGCTCTGTTGTAACTGGTATGATTCCTTCCTTTTAAATATGCTCCATTCACTTCAGGGAAGAGACCGTTCTTTTCCTTGATGAAAAATATTCTCTCTGACAAGCGGCTATAACATTTGATAGCTTGAAAAAAAAAAAAAAAAATCTCTCTCTCTCTCTCTCTTTTTTTTTTTTTTTTTTTTTGGGTAGTGTTTAACGCCCGTTTTTACTACTGAGGCACCACAGGCGGTGGACATTGATGATACATGAGATGAAATGATAAATTGGGAAAGGATATTTTTTTTTAAGGAAGGAAGCGTTCCAGGCCTAAGTTTTAGGTACCTCCCCGGCATTTGCCAGTTATGAAGACTGAGGAAAACCTGGAAAAAACCCCAGTCAGGGAGGACGGTCCTGGCGGGATTCGAACCGCAGACCTCCCGCTCACGAGTCCGTGCCTTAACGACCTCGGCCACCCGTGGCGGTATCCTGTTGTTGCTTGTAACCAAGAAAACTAAGCTTAAACACTTTAATTATGTGATAAAGAAATTAAATAACCTAAATATCTATTTTCATTAATAATAAGTGATACTACTTTCTGTTTTCATTTTTAATAAATGCCTTTTTAATTATATTACTGCCAATTTTTAGTATTCTAAGTGCCTTTCTACCTGCCTATTTTAACCAAAATAAATGCCTGAGCTTCCTAGCTCTGGTTATAAAGTTGCAAATAGCATCTTAATATGCTATATTTTATTAAATACAATTATATTAACCCAAAAATGTTCAATAATATTAGCAACCAAAATATTATCTCTAAAAGTTAAATATCTTGTTTTATCTACAAGAAGAATCCCAGGATGTTAAACGTGATAATGGCGAATGAAAGAATTAAAGCATATTTCATAACGCTTACGTTGAATACCGCCTTTAGGGGCAAATGCTCGCACGCACCTGCGATAGCGCAATGAGAAGCATTAGTCAGGATCTGGGAAGACGTCCAACATGGAGGATGCTGTTTACGTTATACGCTTCCTGCGAGTTTAAAATTAATACAATCTGTTAGAGCGAGGACTTCCTTTCTGGGGTGCAACTGGACAACGTGTGGCAAGATGCCAGTAGCTAAGCCGCTATTTTTTTCGGAAACTTGAAGATAGCAACCTTCATCACTGTGGTGGCAAAGCGGTTGTTTGCACTATTCCATGCCTATATAACAACGCGCTTCAAGTACGTGCTTCGATAGAGATTAATTAACTATTTATATTTATTACAACAGAATCTTTCACGGAAAATTCCTTAAGGTAAAAACAACACAGAGACTAAATTAATTAAAAAGCAACTAATATGCCTTAATTAGATAATTTCAAAACAAATTACCACTTCCTATACGCCAAAGGTAAGTACATCTGTATGAAACTGATATACTAGTATTTCCACGTGTAGAAAGCATATGAATTATTAAAAAATGAGAGCATAAATAAATTTTATGAAACATACCTTGATTTTAGGCTTTAAAGCAGGCGGTACTCGTAAAATGCATTTAAAAATATTACATAAGTATGACTTTCAAAATACGGGATAACCGAAAATTTCTATAAGGTATATAAAATTCTTTTCTCATACTATACACTCCATTATTCGCGCACATCCTGGGATTCCTGAACAAAAAATGGAGAATAAAATATTACTATAAAATACAATATTGACAAACCCATATCGTTATATACTGATGGTTGAACTAAAATACTTAACGAACGCATTTATCAAGAAGCATAAACAAGAACAAGTAAATTTAAATTAATTAACTATATTTTTTCCCCAGAAATTGGATAACTTTAAATTACATTTTATGTAGAACAATATTTTTTCTTGTCTTTAACGAATATTCACTTATACCATGCCATCCTTTGTTCCCATTTAAGCCTTCAAGTCACACGAAATCTAGAGCCTGAAATATTGATTTCAGCCATCATTATTGCACGCTGTCTAATTGCTAATGTACAACGGCAATGATCCATGCCTTATGACGTCAGCAGGACAGTTTTCCGGAGGAAGCTACTGACCTGACGAAACAGGAAATGGTTCAGTGGCTGGGCTCACGGAAGATTAATCACAACAGCTGAACGACGATAGCGTTGTTTTATTTTTCATATTACATCCAATGAAGGCCTCTGGTAGTGTTTTGTGTTTCTGGACAACACTCAGTCTGATTGTTAGCTATCAGTCAAGAGTGGCTGTACTGTTTACTCATTACATTCAGCTTTCATTGTCCATGTGTTTCTGGCATCTGAAATAGAACATCCAGGGTGCATAAAACGACTTAAAGCTACATACTGAAACTAGCCCAGATGCAGAGCCTTTAACTGGAGTGGAGAAGAAACCACGGCCATAATGAATGTGCTCAGCTTCAAGAAGGATGCATCACCTAGCAGGATCCCCGCTGGCACTTCCTTTAGAATTCCAGGTGCGCTTATGGAGAGATGCGATACAAATCATCTTTAGACGCCAGACAGAACGTCCCAAGGTTCCTAGCTCCTTACTCATTCCTTGCATGTCGTGTCGATGACCATCTTCGTGCATGGCCAAAATCTTCAGCTCCGTTACATTCATACAGTTACCTCAACCACAATAACTAAACCAAGTCTTATTAATATATTCTTAGGCACCTGGTTAGGAATAAATGCTGACTTCTCACATGTGGATTGCATTGACAAAAACGTTGAGCATGGCAGGTGTCATTTCGGAACGTTTACATACCTTCTGCTTATCAGTTAAGCTTAGGATATCATCTCTGTGACTGATTCCTTCAACTTCCATCAGATGACGCAATTTAGAAGGTTTGAACAATCCACCTTTGGATCGTCGTATTATTTTTAAAATATACATTAACTGACACCAGTAAGCGATGTGCAGTTTTTTCCTATTCTGAGACAAAGACCTGTCACAGCATATAATGATGGCAGAGCTAGAGGCTCCGTTCCAAGGTACGTGCCCAGAATGCTCCTGAAGGAATCTACCGCCGGAAGTTGCTATCGTCCTGTAAATCATCTCCACACCGCTTCGCCCTCACTCGTTATTCACGGCGCTTAAAGGCGCTTACCTATTATTACTTCTATCTATGTAGCTAAATTCTTTCCCTGGTGTTGTCCTTGATAAGCCTCATGGTCCTTTGTTAGTCCCTCTTTCCTCTTTTCACTCATGTATCAGATATTTGTTTACCTCGATCCTTTCTGCAATTTTATTCCCATTATTTAAATTACATTTTTGATTACGTTTTTATTTATTGTCGCTTTAACTGCAGCGGTCTTCCGTCTGTAGATTGGAAGTACATACTACAGGTACATGAAACGATGTTAATTAATGAGGCGCACATGCGCTACGAGTCCTTGGAGCCTTAAAGCTACTTTGTAATCACTTTCTCAAGGTAACTAAAAACTCCGAAAAAACCTTACCCATTCAATTTGACCTGACCTATATTTGAACCTAGGACCTCCGGAATGGCGTCGCAATTTTTTTCCTTGTGTTTTTCTGAATATTTTAATTAAAGTATACTTCCATTATAAACAATGGGAGTATTATTTGGCTTATTTACGTACGTTCTTTAATATCTCAGGTCATCAGCATCTCATTCAACTCAAGGTCAATAACTTTTAGGATTCAGGTTCTTTTAAATGCCATAAATCTACGACTTTACTTCCTTTCCGAAGGAAGCCATATTTAGGATTTTTACGCCCGAAAAAATCCATCGACTCTGGCCGGGAATGAACAAGCGATCTTGGGTCTACGAGTACATCTTGGAGAAGTTTGTAGTTTGTCCTTCACTTTAGGCCGCCTTTCCCATTTTCTGGTTTTCTTTTTTCTTTCTTTCCCCCTCCCCCAGTTTCTTTATTCTCAGTTTACTATCTGCTTAACTATAATGCTACTTAATATATTTTATTTCTCTTTTCTTTACATTCACTTTGCATTTCTATAAAGGCTTTAGTTATCTATTTTTCTATTAAATAATATATATATATATATATATATAAATATATATATGGTTTCAAAGATACACTTATAGCTTCTTTTCATATATTTTCTTAATTTTACGCTATTAAATTTGTTTTTCTAAGACTTACTGAAGCCCTTTACATTTCCAAAGCAGAAATGCTTCATTAGTTCTCTTTTGTTTATTAAAGTGTTTCTGTTTTTCTCAGCTCATTTCATAACCAAGGGCCTGAAACTAACAAGGTTAAAGGTCAACTGAGGAGGACATAAAGTAATTTTCCAATTAGCCATTAGGACGCGGTGATTCACGCAAATTAGGGACAGCAGAAATACAGCCGCTGTATTGAATTAGACTAGGCAAACGAGTTGGTGATGGTATCAGTATAATTCAGCCAACGAGCAAATAGCTGTTATCTGTGTTCGCAAATTAATGAAATACTTTAAACGTCTTTCATTGGGGGTTAAGTTTCATTTAATCTAATAAAAAATTAACGAAGTATATTATGTGCACTGAATTTAAACTTCCACTTTCTGTACTTTCTCCAACAACAGAGGCTGCAGAGCGTACGGTTTCATTGAAGACAAAAATAGTGAATGTAACATTTGAGTTACGGTTCCTGATATGGTAAGTGAAAACTAAGGAAGAATTGCCCTCACATCTGATATAAAGTACGAGTATTTGCTAGATGACTAGCTGTAATAATTATTATAACTGTAAACGTTGTGACAGCTCGCTGGCTTTGTGAAAGATGTGTTCTGTGTGCTGAAAGAAAATGGCCCATTATTGGTTCAATAAGTGTAATTTTAAACTTCTAAATATTTTAAAACACACAATTTTTCATGACGTTTAATGTTACATGGTACATTTTTTTTACGTTTGCTTAAATTATGTTATAAAAATAGGTTAAAACTGTGCTCAAATTGGGGAAATATGAAATTTCAGTCTATATTAGGTAGTTTCTGGAACAATATTTCTAGCTTAAGTAATAAATAAGGTTTATGTATTATAGAAATGCCTGGAAGTGCTACTACACTTTCTGTGCAGATGTGGCAGGTAGTATATTTACTTGTGATTTATGCAACCAATTATTGTTAGAGCTATGCAAGTGATTTTTGAATGTTCACAAATATTATTAGGAATATACCTGCTGTCATTGCCAGTTAATATCTAGACATGTACCGTATGCTTAATTCTTAATGCATGAATGTGCGATAAAGTACATAAATGTCAAGACTTTACCTCCCCCATATTTAGTCCCTAATATGGAAAGATTCCAGTAATAAGTTTAATCATATACTGCGATAATTACCAAATATAAACGTTACCTTCATGCGGTTTGCAAAAAAGATTTATATATGCACCAATAGTATCTTTAATTAATTGTTTCTAATCTTCATTACTTTTGGGTAGTTATGGTCCCTCTCATATTAAGCGAAGTTCTCCTAAACTAAAACCAATTTAATTTCCTTTAATTTAAATACTGTCTTCACACAAGACCGACTACATTTACCAGACCCCAATATGGAAAAGAAAAAGAAGAAGAAAAAATAGTGGCCGAAGTCGCCCTACTACTGCCAATAGTAAATAGGAAACATTTACGCAGTATTATGTTTACATGATGACATTATTTATCATTAAAATATTTCGATTGTTTTTAAGAATCCTAAATTTTTACAAATAAAATTTCTCATGTGAAAACGAAATATACAATAACATGTATTATAAACATCTCCACAGGTAGGCACAACTCTTTATAAAATTCACCAACTTCCAAATTACTGGACTCCTTAAAACTAATCGACATAGATGCGACAGCATCATATTTATCATAGTCTATTTTAATGAAAAGGACATATTCTTCCTTGACAATAGTTATAAATTGTTGTACCTGTCCTGTCTTACCCTCACTGCAAAGGAGTGAAAAAATAACATCCTGCTCACACCATTCATTAAAATTCTCTTCATCTCGTTCTAAAACCCACTTCATTCGTTCCTCCGGAGTTTTCCTTTTATAGCTATGTCTCACTGCCACATACGATGGTAGATTTTGGAAATTCCACCAGGAAAATGTCCTTCCTAACCACAACTTTTGGTGCGAAATACTTAATAACATTACACACAACAGTTTCATCATTAACTTCAAAATGTACACAATGTATACTTTTTACCCCCTCCTCGTTTAATTGCTACTATTTAGGAATGTAAATGTGATATTATGGTGCCTTTGCATAATTAATACAAGAGCAACCCATGTTGTACGCCATTTTTATTTAAAAAAATCTTGGTCTTATTTCACTAAATCAATACACTTAATATAAAAAACAAAAGAAGTAACACACTATTGTTGATTTACATCCAACTACAAACCACTGTAATAACTGTAATTGCAACGAACCAAATTAATAAAAACCATGTAATTAGCATCATGGGCCACATTTTCCACCATTTTTTCTACTTTCGATACCTACATTGAGGTCTGGTAAATATAGTGGATATTACTCCACATAATTGTTGCTCAGCTCGGTTGCGAGGCGTACTTGGTTATTTCAAATACCACGTGTTTTTTGTGCTTCTTTTTAAATTACTTTAACATCTTATTCATCCTCTTAATTTACATAATCTTACATCGGTTTTTATTATTTTCATTATTAAGGCACGAACACTACATTTTTTCAAAACGGATTTGAGAACAATCTGCAATTATACTTTTTATTCTGCGATATGACCGATGATTCATTACATGAGAACTCCGCTGAGTAATAAAAACTATGAACCGCTGAAAAAACTAGAAAGAGATTGGTGCTTTAAAGTACTGGTGTTACAAATACGTAGTGCTTCCCTTGGGCGTTACGACTCCAGTTTATGAAGCTGGGAAAATGTTCGACGGGGAAAAGAACATAAAAATGTAATGGTTTCCGGCATGCAAGCAAATGAGGGGTTTTGATGAATATGTGATTTAAAAGGTAGAGGCATCGAATAATGGAACAGAGCTTATAAGACCATGGTGTTATATTATAGACGGCTCGGCAGTATCTCCTATACAGCAAGATTATAATTATTCTGTATACTTACTTTACCCTTTTCAATTGTATTGCATAATAGGACAGAAGTCGCTATTTCTTGTTTCAATACTTCTACAACGTCTTCTGAATACAGCGAATTTAAATAAATTAGCACCCATTAAAACGAGAATGTGCTAGAAGTAATCCTCATTTTCTTAATATACTTAAACTTCCTTTAAGAACTTAGAACTATTTGTAAATAAAGTCACATATTTTGAAAGGCTTAAAAATGTGCTTTGAAGCAGTCAAAGCGGCTTTTAGGTAGGTTTCCTCGATTACTCCAGTTTCTTATGCCCCTCATACTATCATCTAGATCAGCGTTCCAAAACTGAGGTCCGTGGGCCTCCGAGGTCCTTCCAGGGGGTCCAGAAGCACTAGAGTCTTGCCAAAGGCATTTATTCTTGAATTTGTAGGCACAAATTATTAATTTCGAGAAAATGAAAGTTGATGCAAATTTACAAGGTGCATTTGGTGAGGTGAAGCAAATTAGAACCAAATTGAAGGTGGCTGTTTGATCCAAAGGGAGATTCCTAATAGATACGCTGAAAAAATAGACCAATCAGAGCATTCTTATGTATCCCTATAGTTTTTCTAGCCACAACATATCTTTTGGCAACACACTGCGTAGGCTAGGGAAAGAATTTTCAAGAAAGGAAGAAGGCCATGAAAGTATTGATACCAACTTGTGTGAAAAAAATATTCTTTTCACTCATTTATTTAAAGAAAAATGTATATAAACCATTCGAAAAACGTAAAATCAGAATAAAGTTTCTCTCATTAACCCGATGTGAAATGTAGCATCATCAGCAGTAATGTATATGGTTAGGGTTATTTAATATATTTCTATTGCATCATCATAATTAATACTAAATGTAATACTATTCAAGGATACACTACAATAAAAAACATTGAAAATATGCGTTTATTTGTTTTTAAATCAGTGATTGCCTTATTTAGAGTAATATAGTCATTTCTCTTTAACAGAACTTTCTCTGTTAGTTATACTCCGTCCCCAATCCGTGCCATATAAGCCGGAGTTCCTCAAGGAAGCATATGGGAGCCGCTCTATATCTATTAGATACACATGACTTCCCACAAGATGATAATATAAAAATTGCACAGTTTTCTGACAACTTTGCTATTCTAAGCAAAGGTACATGGAAGCCTTCAGACATATGTCAATCTGTTAGGCACATGGTGCAAAAAGTGGAAAATTATAACGAACCAGGATAATCTAAAGTAGTTGAATTCACTTATAAAACGAAAAAAGTCGAACGATTTCTCCTGAAAGAGAACGAATACCCATACAACCCACATCGTATCTCGGAATCATACTGGACAATAAACTCACTACGATACAAAATTATTCAACTAAAACATCTGCTTCAAGTGTCATCACCTTTACCAATTTATTTCAAAAGACTAATCTACTTCTCAATGATAAGAACTATATGGCTGCGCAATATGGAGTCCGGCCTCCGATTCACAACTGAAAAGGATCCAAACCTTGCAGAATCGGGTTCTTCGGCATGGTACATCCGCGATGAAACTCTACGTAAACATTTACACATTCAAACTGTGAACATTGTTCTTCATCATACCTTTTACAATCACACCAATGAACTTCTGAGTAAATTCCAACCCACTTACGATACCACCGCCGCGACAGCTTCGAAGACAAATGAAAACGACTTCAGACTTATGGCAAGATTAACATTTAGCACATTGTAATGAGGACAGTCGCTGGGCTGTAACTTCAACTCATATGTCATGTATATATTTATATTTTTACATCATTTTTGAAGAATTGTATTATACATATTGTATAACAAAGTTTACATAAAAAAGTGATGAATACATTCAAAGCACCGATTAATAGCCTACCGAAAGGTGTATGCTGGAAAAGGGGATACTCGACAGCCCTATGCTCAGAAAAATTAATATTATACCATAGACAGAGCATAAAAGGAGCGAATGGAAAAATGGCAGAGAGAACAAAGTGAAAACCCTCAAGATAACAGTAAAGGAAAAGGAAACATACATTATTACAGTTCCCCTAACTTATACATCATCATTTGCAACTAAAATAAACGAATGACAGTTCATGTAGGTGTGAAATGGATGTCAAGGGATTTAAAAGCAAACAGTAACCGGAATTTGGTTTAGTCATGTGCTGCCCACTTAAGCTCTGCCCACAATATGCAGACGTCATCACAGTGTGAAACGAGTTTGGTTTTAACTGTTGCAACATTTAATGTGGAAAAGGTGCGCCTTAAGATATCAATAAAACGCAAACACATCCCCCAGTTTCCTCAAATTTCTGACAAATAAAATGTTGACAGGAAATGAAGTGTGCAGAAGAAAGTGTGGACTGTTATTATATCTGGTTACGCATCTAACTAATGAATATCTTTTATTTTTATACATTAAATTGAAAGTCTTGGGGAGGGGGAGGAAAATTCAAAACTCTCCCTCAGTACAAATACATCATGGACCCCGAGAAGGTTTAAAGACTGTGAGACTTACAGCTTCCCTAAATTAATAATTTAATGAATTACTTTTATTTTATTTTAAGGGCAAAAGAAATATAATGGTACGTACAACCGATTTTTCTCCCCTTTTCTCTTTTTCGGTTGCTTTCTCGGAACAATGTCATTTCTGCTCTGCAGTACCATATCACGATTAAGAAGCATAGTAAAGTTGAAATTTATGAAGGTCCTTATATACGCATCGACATTGAATTGCTACTAAGGATTACAATTAATGAATTAGACACCCCTCATCATATTAAAAATCAACTCATCGTAAAGAGTTTTCCAATTTGTGAGGATTTATGAAACAGTCTAATTAGTATTTACTTGTATATCTTTTTTAAATGAACACCAAGGATTTAAAAGGCGTTAACTTAATCACCCATTCTTTTTAATATCAGTTTGATGGTGCCATAGGAGTACAAAAAGGAAATAGTCCGCAAAAAATAAAAAATTACAATCACTAACTCTTACAGTACAGTTCCTTAAGTACCTTGTCGATTAAACAAAACAACTTCACCAAAGACAGTAGCAACAAATAAACACAATTGAACACTAGCGCTTACACATGTATGTTGATTTTACTGCCAAGATAGCGGGTTCGGTACCCAGTAATGTTACAAGTAGATAGAGATACCACGTTGCCAGTGCAACTCAACTTGAATCCAACCTAGAGTTAAATTAATATACTTGTGCAAGTATTTGTGGATTACAACAAATTTAAAATTTAACTGCTAGGTTTGGTTTAAGTTAGGTTAAATTAGGTTAGGTTAAGTGTTCGTTTAAGTTTGGTTTAACAACTTTGCCTATACTAGAAGATATCCGACACAGCAATCTTTTGGCAATAACTAACATTAAACATGTTGTTTTTATTTAAATATTTTCTAAAATAGTTTTGCTTTTCTCTGCCGTACCCATATATTAACGGATCGACATTTTAGAACCCAATCTGCTCCTTAATGATAAATCACATACAAGACTTTCATTTGAAAACTTCCCAGACTGAGTAACTTCCTAATTAACTAAATTGAATTAAAACAACTTAAATTGATATTGGGAAGAAGTTCAAAACCAATGTTATAAAAAATTCATTTCTTTGTAGAAGGGGGGGAAAAAAAAGAAGAAAAATTATTATGAATAAAATTACGATTATCAATAATACATTTATACAGTCAGGCCATCTCCGTGGTATAGTGGTAGCGTTTGCGGCTACTAATCTGGAGGACTGAGTTCCATTCCCGGTCAGACCAAGTTTTTCGGAGTTTTTCCTTACTCCCAGAATATAAATGCCAGACACCTTTAAGGCGCCAAGGGCTCCGAGCTCATTAGCGCTATCATTAATTAATTTCATGCATCCCCTATAGACCTACACCTACAACATTCACGTTCGCAATTACAGATGTCAGAAGACCACTGCAGTCAAAGCGACAATATATACATATTTAATACACAGCTTATTTCGGTACTCCTGATTAATCCGCTTACATTATTATTCTTTCTTGCAAGGTATACATAATTTTGAAACGCTTTATTACCACAACACAATCATTAAGTTAAATCCTTTGTCGTTCACATTCAAACAGTTCAGGTATATGAAGCCAAACAAATAAAAATATGTTATGACAAATGTAGCTGTTTAAAAAATAAGCATAAATAGGTAGGAATGCTACTTAAAATTTCTAACTGGAGGTGGAGGGGTTAAACCCAAACTATACTTAAACTATATTTTAAACTTTGCCTCAACATGTAAACTAACTTTTTGTTTAAATTACATTTACGTTAAATAGATAGTTATTGAGAGAGGGAAATAGGAAGTTTAGAAATGAAAACTCTGTATTAATAGTTTAACGTGTGCAAAACACTTGTCCTCATAGATAAAACTTGAGATGCATTTCCGAAAGTGTTTTCAGTGAGCTGGAGCATATAACCTTAGAATACTAACCTCGAAAACAAAAATGAGGCTTTTTAAGGTAAAATATCTATTAGAGATTAAAAAGAGTAACTCCATAAATGAGTCAAAATTTAACAGGCATATAATACATGCAGTTATGTGAGAAACATTAAAATAAGTTATGTTTGTGTGGTACCATGAGAAACCTTGCAAGCAACAAGTAATTTTGTATGGATTTGAATCAATGATATGATGAAAAAAAAAATTATCTCAGAAGCAGGCCATCGAAATGAAATTCCTAAGATCTGTTAAAAGAATAATACCTCTAGATGTATACACAGTGAAACAATTAGAAATTACTTTAAAATATTTGCAGTTCATATATCTCAAAATAGATATAGTTAGACATAATATCTAAGTACAATGACTGACATAAATAATCACCACATACGAACTAAATGGAAGAGGAGAACTGGGGCGATCTTGAAAATCCACCTATAAGAAGTTTTCAAACGTTAGAATAATGAAACTTCTTCACGAATGGCAATATTTTTTCCTTCCCCCGCT
Organism: Metallyticus violacea; assembly: GCA_030762175.1. Lineage (NCBI taxonomy): Eukaryota > Metazoa > Arthropoda > Insecta > Mantodea > Metallyticidae > Metallyticus > Metallyticus violacea. Next base: position 26,795,593 of record CM060836.1, read on the forward strand.
TATCTCAGATTATAGTCATTAACCTATTAACTTATCAATAAGCGGAGGAAATGCTTTAATTGTCTATATTATAATTTCATTACAAATTATAAGAAATTGAAGATTGAAGTCTATGTTAGGTTAAATTTTGTTAGTAAAATGTTTCTATAAACGATATTTTAATGTTTATTACTTTTTTGTTTGTATCGCCTATTTCATTGTTTAAAACAGCACTTTTTCTTTAGATGGTGTAGAATTAAGTAATATTGTTTGGAGCAATATGCTCAACAATCGCGAATGACAACAAATCAACCATGAGCTTTTATTACGGTAATATTTCACGAGTGCTATTTTTAAATCAGTTAATTCCTACAACGTGTATAGTAGCAGCGAATAAATATTATATTTAAAGCTAGTATTTTGCTTCGAAATAGAAAAAGCACTCAAACAAAAAAATTCTCTGCAATATTTTTTTTTCTTCATTCAGTGAATAAAAGTTGAAAAAAAAAAACTTAAAGGGCCTATTTTAAAAAATTGAATCCCCTTTCAGCATGCTTATTTTCTAATTTTAGTGTTTGAAAAAAAATTGTTTTCCGTTGGTAAACTATTAAATGAATATTTCTGAACCTAATTGAAAAAATTGCCGTCTACCTTTCTGTTTAAATAACTTTGAAAACTGCATCACCATAATATATTTAAGAAAAACGACATGAATACTGCACGTTCGCTACTCGCTTAACCGTAACATCGTAATGTTAGTGCCGGTAAACACGTTCAAGAATACCAAATATGTAGGCTACTACAACCAATAATTACATGATAAATATTTGTTAATAATATTTAATTGTTTAACAATTTTATTTTGGCATAGAAATTAATATGCAAAAATTTACCTGCTTGCTTATGGACTTATTCTATAACTGCTAAATTTTTCGCATATTTCTATATAGTTTTATAAGCATTTCTGAACATATTACGATTTACCTTATATTGTCTTATAAGCGCATTCCATACCTTCCCTATGAATCCTGCCCCTTTATTGTATAAAACAAATGTAAACATCTTCCAAGTAACAAAAATACATCTGCTGCTAAATGGTAAACAATATACAAATAGGTAATGATTGGTTCTATAAAATTGTTATCTAATGGCAATCTAGTTCAGGTATAACTTCTTCACAATGATAATCAAGTACTTACCAACTTGCTCCCCTTTCGCGATGCTCCGCCACGCTAAAACCAAACATAGAGTTCCGAGCTCCTCGGTGTCTTATGAAATTTTCTGTGTCCACATTGAATCCGTTCGCCACAGTCACCGCTAATACCAACATCAAACACCCAGACAAGGCCATGTTTAATTTAAAAATGTCGCACTTTCACACACTACACTGTAAAACTCCATACAAGGCTCATCGACGTAAAAATTCAACTTTTCTAGACACTAAATGGCACAAGACACATTAGACAATAATCGTACAGTTTTTCTAACAAACGCACACAAATTATCGTTCATTTATTTATACCGAGCGAGTTTAGTAAATAAATTACAACCGTTTTCACCTATAATATCGTTGTTCTTCTGTCTCGGTGCTGAGCGTCTTTTGAAACTCGATCGCTACTGCTGAGCACGAGACTGGATTTGTTGTTGTGTTTAAAGTTTGGCGCGTGTTGCGCCGATGGCATCCTGCGCGGCACTGGCCAGGGACAAATCGTCTTGCCGCTCGGTACGGAGGACACAAGGAAAGTGAAGAAGAAAGTCTTGGTGAGTAGGAGGAGGGATAGTGGCGCTACCATCTGGAACGTGTGTGTGTATTACAGTCACTCCCACTTCTGGTTCTGGCTGCTCGCCGAAATCCCTGCTTCACTTGAATACACGCTGTGTCGAAAATGTGATGTATAGAGCCCGAATTTTGATAAAACGTTTTTAAACTAACACATAACAGACATGAGTAATTTGTGCATAAATCTCAAACTTGTTCCCCACATGATAGAAACGGTAATTTTTATTTTTAAGCCAGTTAACAATTTTTTCATTATTTTGCCATTTTGGGAAAATTGTCTCATTATTTTTAGGTTAATTTATTATATTGTCTCATTTTTTCTTTCTTGTTTTTTTTTTTTTTTTTTTTTTTTTTTTTTTGTTACAGTTTAACGTCCGTCATAGCAACGGAGGTCTAAAGAAACGAAGAACGAATGTTTATGTAATAGATGGTAAATGAACCCGGGGTCCACAACTCTTCAAGTTACCTGGCATTTTTTTTCAGGGCAAGGAAGAAAACTCGCATTTAAAGATAACTGCATTCATCTCATCAAGTCAGTTAGCCATCGAGTCGTGCATTCTTGGAGCAAAGATACGTTCAGAAAACCAACTCTCGTGAAGTACAGTGCGATCATTTAGCTTTCCCCCGCGGCGCTGCATGCTTACTTCTTCACCTTGATCCCGGGTATGTGTTGCGTTGTTCGTTTCTTGAATCGACAGTATACATATAAGTGATTGTGCTTCGTGTATTTACAACGGCACACGATTCGTATGTTTTAACTCGGTGGTGAAAGAAACATAGGACCAATATTTTTATGGACATACAATTGATTCTGATATGTATGTCAATACCATACTAACCCCCTTTTCATATTTTCAGAAAATTAACCGACAGGGCGTGGATTTTTTTTTTTTTTTTTCAACAGGACTCTGCCACTGATCACACTGCGAATAATTCTGTGAGAGCAATGCATAATATGTTTCCACAAGACAGAGCTATTATTAGGGGTTTGTGGCTCCCTAGGTCCCCCGAATTAACACCCTGCGATTATTATTCATGGGGTAAATTAAAAAATGTTGTGTATAAGACCTCACAATACAAGAACTGAAAGATAATGGAAATTGTCCGGTTTCTCAAAATGAACTTCATCGAATGATAAATATTTCCCTAAAGAGGTGCCAAAAATATGTGGAGGATGAAGGCGGGCAATTTCAACACCTCATTTGATAATTTGATAAGTAAAGAGTCTCTTAAATTGGTTTGTGAATTATTGTATAGTATTATTGTTTTACCCTCCCGCTGTCGGCCCTGGTGGTGTAGTGGTAACCATACTTGCGTCCTAAATCCAAGATCGCGGGGTCGATAATTTTTTCAGAAGTAAAAATCCAAAACATGGCTTCCTTCGGAAGGGAAGTGAAGCCATGGGTCCCGGTGTCGTAGATTTATGGCACATAAAGAACCCCAAGCCTGAAAGAAGAGTCCTCTGAGCAAAATTTGTCGGCCGTTTCAGGCCCTGGTTTAAATGGGACGCTAATGACCTGAGATGTCAAAGAGCGTCCGTAAATAAACCAAATCAATCACCTCCCGCTAACCACCGAAACCAGGCTGGCCAGCTAATCGGTTAACAAACGGCGCGCACGCCCACAGGCAAAACACTCTAGAGGAAAACAAAACTGACCGCACGGTATAATACGCCTCCCTAGGGGAAAATGCGCCAGATATTGCGAAGCTGCGTTGAAATGTGTCAGTATTTAGAGTGTTTTCTCCTTGGCTACGATACTCACGCTTGCTTATGTCATGTGCTGATACATTGAATGTGAGGTGGTTCAATTGCACCTCAGCGATAAACTCTCATATCAAAAGACTAGCCGTTGTTAAGGTCATGAGCACAGCGGTAAGAATTGACACTTGTACACCTGTACAAAGGTAGATGCATAATTTTATTTTCCAGTTTATATTCCAGATAATGCACTTAATAAGAAGAGGGAAATCTTTACTTTAATTCCAGATGTTTTCAACTTCGGACAACATTGTAACAGCAATGTGCAATTATTCATTAAATATATTTAAAATGTAAAATATATTTAAATGTCATTTAATAATCACTATTATGCACCTCCTAATTAATTAAATTATAAAATATTTTCTGTTTTGCTACAAAATAGTGGTATTTGTAAATTGTTTAAAGTACACTGAATATCATAAATTATACGAATTTACATACATACCGAGGGCCCCAAAAATCTATACACACTTTCACAGTAGATTGTATTTCATATATTTCAAAGTTGGACTAAACAACAACAGTAATGTGCAGTATTATATTATGTTAACAGATGTGACTCACATACATTATGATAGCATTGCTACGTAACAGGTAAATCAACAATAAACAAATGAAGCCCAGATTATCGTAAATGAACAATGAACAAATGAAGCCAAGATTATGGTATGATGTTCTGTAACAGATGTGACTCACATTACGTTATGCTAGCGTCCCTGCAAGGAAATGGAGCGAAGATTATCTTTGAACAGCGGAAAGCAATTTTGAAGTGATATTGGAAAACCGACAATGTTGAGTTCAAAGGCAATGGAGACGTGTGTTGCAGAACAGAACCTTTCTCCGGATCTATTCCGTTGGACTTCTACCTATGGCGAACTCTTAAGGATGTTGTATACCAATAATTTATTCGTGCACAATTCTTCCCTCAAATTGCAAAATACGCCTTACCCTAAAATTCCCAGAGCTTTAGCAATTTCGCACACACTTAATCGGCGATCCTCCAGAACCATGTCGTGCACTTTATTGGTAATTTCTAATGTCGTGACGGATTTTGGTGGGTCATCTTCCAAGTTTTCACGGTCGCATCGTTCATTTGGAAACGGTTGAAAGTTATGGTGTACAGTCGCCTAGAGTATTTGTCCTACTTGTATGAATTTTTGTGACATTTGTACCCGTCTTTACTAAGTACTTAATAACCACACGATGCTTGATATTTGTCATTTTCCCCGTATACACTGCAACAAACAGCTATAGGTACTACGGTTCCCTGCCAATACATGTACAAATTGTACAAATATTTCTATGGAAGATGGTAAGTTTTGATAATAAAACAGGAGATCGGATTCTCAATGCTCGCAGCCCAGGGCACACAATACACCCGACTCTAAAATAGAGCGAACCGTTTCGTTTTTCAGTCGCAATCTTTAGTGAAAAGATTCGTTATCCAGTTCTTCAAATGGATTCTTGTTCGTACTACTCTTTCATTACGCTCAACTATTTGTAGATATCGAAGATAAATGAAACGCGGTTGGGAAGGTTTCCTTTTCTGCAGATAGTACCCACAATTTCAACTGAAGTGAATAAATTAATACAATCCCCCAAAGCAAGCATTCATCGGGATATAACAAAATAACTACCAAAATACTAAAAATGTATGATAGCAAAATTAGCAATGCCTTAAGGCATACGAAGGTTACCTATTAAGTGGTTGCAAACAACCACTATGTGGCACTATTGAGAGATGTCATTACTATTTTCTAAACAATTGACATTTGTCGAAATAATATCTCATTGCCCCATATTCACCTGATTTATTGCCTAACGACTTCCCAAATGTCAAACAAAAAATGCTTGAACCGTGATTTTCATCACCTCGAGAAGCTGTTGAAACCTTTAAATCACGTTTTTGAGATAACTTCAGAGTGGAAAAAATGTTTCGAGAATTGGTTTGAAAGCATGCAAAAGTATATAAATTTTAAAGGCGGATATTTTGAAAAGCAAAAAATAGTGTTTGTTTCTTCCTTAGTATTTGTAACAACTTAAAAGGTAACAAGGACATTTCCGGATGTTAAAATAATCTATTGATAAACCATTGCATAAAAAAGGGCAAAAATCACTAATGTCGAACCAGAAACTAGTATCATTACCAACATCTCTTTACAAAGTACTTCATAAACTTAATGTTTAAAAATATATCACAATCTATCCAATATGTATACGCCATTTTAGTAAGGAGACAGTTTGGATTTAGGAAAAACGTGTCAAACAATGATGACACTTTCAAGTTAACTAATGAAGTTTTCAAATCCGTTGATAATAAATTTAATACCTAGAAACATTCTGTGATATATCAAAGGCTTTGGACTCGTAAATCAAAACATATTTTTATTAAATAGTCCTATTATGACATTAAGGACAAATATAATCATACTTATCAAACAGAAAGTATAAGGTTACAATAAATGCTTCATATAATTACAACGCCTACTCGGAATGGTCAGTAGTAAAGCGCGGCATTCTTCAAGGTTCTATTTTGGATTCATTATTGCTTTTACTATATGCCAATGATCTGTCCTCAGTAATAAACAAAACATGCTTATCCAATTCTTTTTGCAGATGATATTCTAATTAAAGAGCACAAAAACAATTGCCTTTATGATTTATCCAATCATATTTTCAGTACACTACATAACTGGTTCATATAAGCTTTGAAAAAACTAAATGCATTAATTTTCATACAAAAAATAAAAACATTGGTGACCTAAAGACAACACGAAGGACATGAAATCATCGAATCTAGTAATATATATTACGGTTTTATCATTTTATTTGTTTATTTAAGGATGCTCTTTAACATCTCAGGTCATCAGCGTCCCATTCTATTCAGGGCGTGAAACGGCCGACAAATTTTGCTCAGAGGCCTCTTCTTTTAGGCTTGAGGTTCTTTATCGTGCCGTACATGTACGACATGGGACCCATGGCTTTACTTCCCTTCCGAAGAAAGCCATAATTACGTTTTTTACGCCCGAAAAAATCCATCGATCCTGGCGATCGGTTCGAACCCGCGACCTTGGGTTTAGAAGGCAAGTACGGTTACCTCTAAACCACCAGGACTGACTACCATTTTATCATAAAAGTATGAATTGGAAAGACCATGTTGATTAAATCTTAACCAAACTGACATATCTTGCAATCATTCATTTATTTTATAAATAAAACATCTTAAAACAGTGTGCTTAATTCCTTATTTACGTGTGGAATAATGTTCTGCAGCAATTTGGTAATTGCTAAAAAAATATTTCTTATACAAAAAGGGTAATAATAATAATAATAATAATAATAATAATAATAGGAAGATAACAATTAACTCATTATAAACCATGGTTCAAAGCATTTGAAATTTTACCATTAGCTTGCTAGTACATTCTAACTGTACTTTTATTTGTAGTTGATACCGTTTACCAATGTAATTCCTATTTGCATTAACTTCCATATCTCCAAATTTTCTTTTATTGCATTTTAATGACGCATAACTTTTACACATTTAGTGTTAACAAAACAACTTTGTCGTGAATTAATATCTTAATTGGAATCTTATGACGAAGTCTTAACTGGGAATATAATCTTCCAAGAAATTCAAGACATTACACAACCAAAGCTGATTTAGTTCCCAAGGATTACGTCACGTTATTTTTTTCGGAATGTGAACATTGTTTAAATGTCAAACATTGAGCTAATATTTTGTACATATCAGTAGTTCTATGTTGACATCGGGTAATATTTAGCAAGAAACTTTGCAGTAAAGTACAATATATCAGTTGGCTCTGTTAAAACATATTTCAACTTATACATTTTTATTTCTATTCCCCCTTTTATTTTGTGTAGGAAAGATTATGAAAGGGTGCTTTGAATGCTTAGAATGCTTGCCTTAGGTAGAATGGTTTGGCATTGACATGTTTCTCTTTGTGTACACCTTATGAGAGATCTGTTGTACAACTTGGTAGATTTTCACTAATAACTTAGTAGGTGTAGAATGCGCACTATAGAGACAACTTCATCCTGCAGATTCCAAATGGTAATCGACAAGTTTGCAGGAAAATGCAGTTTTTTTCCCTTTAAATAGTTAGGTTATTAAAATGTTTTTATAACATTCTCTCTCTTATGTAAATTTAACCACACGCGCATTATGTGTTATTCCCGGTTATTAAGGTTCTACAAGTTTGCTATCTATATACAGCAGTAGCAGTAGCTGTTATATAGTTGTGCACCACATATTTGTACAGCCGAGGGGATCTCCAACAAACACAGTGACGAGAAACGCTGACCTCCTTGCTACTAAACTAACATTCACTCGGAAGCTTTGAGATGAGAAAACTTTCTGTTTTACCTACTGCAAAGTCTTTAGATTTCATCTGATAGGAGTGCAATGAGGTCGGAACCCCAAACCCTCATCACTGTCTACTCGGCCACAGCAGAATTACTCTTGCCTGCTCTATTAAGCTCAATCAGTAGTAGTTATTCTCTTGTTCTGTTAAGAAGCCGAGTCTCACTAGGGGCGCTGATTGCAATGAAATTGCTCGAACTTTTTGCTAAATATAGACCCCTATGTTTGTATTGGTATCCCAAGGACAATATGTGGTTATGAAATAGCCTACTTTGTATAACGCAAGTATCAGAACAGTGTCTCTTTTACTTCACTTTCAGAGACACTAAATTGAAAACAGAATTTTGTGTAGTACAGGGAGGTAATAAAAAAAGTCGTCACGCAGGAGCTGCGTAAACTAAGCAAATTCCTCAGTAACTTGAATAACTTTAAAAATGAAATAAAATTCAAATTAATGAAACAAAAGAAATTACCGTGTGGTATTAGAGGAACAAAATTAAAATTCTTGCAACCTATAAGTGTAACAAAAGGGAAAAAATTATTATTATTATTATTATTATTATTATTATTATTGAGATTAAAATACAAAAAATAATGGTATACTATTAATTAAATTAAATACATATCCACTTATAGACAAAACTACACTGTGCGAGTATTTTTAAACATTATTAAATGTAACATATTTATAAATTGAGCCATTTTTCTTATTTTATTTAAATGGCATATACCGAGCTTCTTTGCGGAAAAGCAAATGTTGGTGCGGCTAAAACGATTTTTAAATTTTGGGTTTCAGGTAATCCCCCATTTGTAATAATTTGCTTTCACTGATTTTCAGAAATTATTTTGCTTGTTTTATTTCACTTGCGTATATCGAGTTTATTTTACAAAACATTAAAGTTGCAGCCGCTAGAGCTTTAACCCCCATTCGGTTTTCAGGTATATTCCCGCTCCTAATGACCCGATTGCCCTGATTTTCTGATACTATTTTTATAAATTTATTTTAATACTATATACCGAGTTTTGTTGAGAAAAAAACAAAAATTGCGACCGCTAGAGCGTTATATATAAGCAGAATATTAATAGTGAACATTTGGATGTTATTAGCATATTCCTCTGACTAGCCATCTCTCGAGCTCCCAATAGCTATTGCGATTGTACCCAAGAAAATATTTTTGAAAAAAAATTCTTGGCTACAATTGTAATAGCTACTGGAAGCTGGAGAAATGGCTAGTCAGAGGAATGTGTCGATAACGTCCAACTGTTCACTATTAATATTCTGCTTTTGTTAACGCAAAAAGATGGACCGAATGTTATCAGGCAAATTCACAACAAAGTTCTACTTGAAGATGTTTACAAAAGTATAAACAATTTCCCATCGCGCGATTGTTAGTTTTAGAGATAAAGAAACACTTGTAGCTAGAAATATGAATTCTTTTGTGCACGCAGAGGACTTGACAAATGTCTTTTTAGTATTAGAGACAAGTGCATCCACTTGTAGATTGTAGATCTCTCGGATTCAGATGACATTTAATTTTTTTCTCCTTACATTTTATGCAATGCCCTAAAGACATAAATCCTATACATAAGTTGCTTCTGTTTTATTGTTCAAGTTTTAAGGGCTTACTTTGGTCTTTATTTAATCACTAAAGTAATTATATTTTTTTAAGCAAGTTTAGGGTCTTTTAAAATATTTTGAGCTGTGAATAAGGCAGCCAAATCTACTTCCGCTTTCTTTTCAGCGCGGCAGTACTTGCATTCTCAGGAAACAATCTCTGCGTGCATACTGTTAGTGTCAAAATGATGACATGATGACTTGATGATCGACCTTTTCTGGGAGGAATGTTGATTATATAAAATCTTCCTTTTGCAAGTCCATAAGGAGTAGCTATGGTGCTTTAACTTCAAGACACAAACGTAAAAATTGACATGTCTGTTTTTATTTCTGACCTTTAGCTTTTTGGTGAATCCACAAATTGTTTTGCTTTGTCTCTGAACAAAATACAATGCATCCCGCGCTAAATCAAAACTAATTGACAATGCATCGTGTCAAGTAGCAGTGTTAACGCGAAGTATGAAGCAATTTACAGATATGGGGATTGTCACAGTATGTGACACATTATTTTCTAAACGTCCCAATGCAAAACAATTAAGAAGTTGCAACTTTCTGACTTTGCTCGAGTTAGGAGAGTTAACGAAATGTTTTGTTTCCGAAGAAATTCTATTCACAGATTCTTTTAAGTTTTACCTATACGTAAATTTTATTTGTAAAATGTCGAAACAAGATGGTCATTGTAAAAGAAAAAGTAATACTTCTGACAGGTCGGACATAGAGTGCAGATTTTTTTTAAGTAGTTAATCATTTTTTAGATATACACAATATTGACAAACCCATATCATTATGTACTGCTGGTTGTCTCTCAACTGTATGTTCTTATTCACTATTTATTTCTTAAAAAATACTTACAACAGAGACCAGCTATTAAAATATTGCCTCTTACCTTAAGAAAATCATGTTTCTAAATTTAACGAAAATCAAAACTGTGATAAAAGAGTAATTAATGTTGTTATTTCAATTATATAACTGAAATAGGCCACAATTATTCAAAGCTTATTAAACACAAAAAACATGTATAAATTCGAAGATTGACAGATAAGAATATGCAAAAGCGGAAAATGAAATACAAATGCTCGATATAGGTAAACATTTTTTCCTTGAGATCTTGCCCTTCACCTTTAAACTTGTATACATTATATATTAAATTAATAAAAATGAAATACTCACACACATAGAATAATGCAGCATGCTTCCAGTGCTATATTTCTGCTGTACATCGATATCTGAAAAGGTAATGCATAACAGATTATACAACTATCTTGAAAGCATCTATATTCTGGTAAAAGTACAATTTGGTTTAAAGAAAGACTATCTACATAAAATGCAATTTATAAACTTACAATGAAATTCTGTCAGAACTAAATAATAAAAACCATATTGGGGGAATTTACTTTGACCTAGCTAAAGCATTTGATTGATTTGACTAATAGCAAAACTAAACTTTTATAGAATAAAAAATGAAGGCCTAAAGTGGTTCATCTCTTACCTTGACAACAGAAAACAAACGGTACCTTTAAGTTGTGCAGAAAACAATCAGTGTAGCGTTCTAAATTGGGGAATTATTGAACATGGTGTTTCACAAGGATTAATTCAGGCCCACTGCTTTTTTAGCTTACATAAATGATCTCTCATTGTCATTAAATAAAATTAGCATTAATGTTCTGTTTGCTAATGATACCAGAGTAATAGTTTCTAGAGATGACTTTGATAATCTGGTGAATTCTGTGCTTAATACAATTTGCAACTGATTCAAAACTAACAAATTATCATTAAATCTAGATAAAACAAGCATATGAAATTCAAAACTTATAACTCACATGATCACACACTAAATGTTAAGTACTAATAATTTCATGGTAAACAAATACAATGATGTCGAATTTCTAGGTCTGCAAGTTGACACATACTTAAACTGGAAAGCACATGTACAGTATATTATACCTAAACTAAAATCAGCAATCTGTGCACTTAGCTCATGGTAATATGTTAGTTCTGAAGCTAACCCCAAAACATGTTATGTTTATTTCTTATGGACAATGGAATATATTTAATATAGTGCAGAAACTCAGTTGAAAGCAAACGTGTTTTTATATTACAAAAGAATTTTATACGAATAACGTGATAGAAATAATGGAAAATCGTATAGAAATTTATTTAAAAACTAAAAATGTTAATACTTCCATGTTAGTATGTCTTTTCTCTTTACATGAAACATCCTCATAAGCCCATTGAAAGTTCATCTTATCAAAAAGGAGTTTATTATGAATGCATGAGAACATTTAATTACTCTTCCCAATTTCTTTCAAATTATCATCCTACTTATTAGGAAAAAGTCAAGGCGAACGCGAAAGGCAAATATGAGTAAAGGTAAGAAGGATATTATTATTGACCTGATATAAGGAAACATTGAAAATAAAAAAGATGCGATCTCGAATAAAGATAAATAACACATTTGGGGGGGGGGATTGCCAAAGTGTGTAATTCTATTCTTAAGACTTCTGCATTATTATTCCCATGAGTGTGCAGTCTATAACAACTGAAACTCCAGGAAAGTTGTGAATGTTATAGAAGCCTATCCGTACATCAACCTCTTCGGTTGGTATTTTAATGAACAGACGCCTAAGAGCTCTAGTAACTTTATGAATGGTTCTCCAGGCTTTCTCCACTTTAACATATCTTCAATAAATATTTGGAAGTTGTCTTTCGTATGGAATCTTATTAGCACCATGGACACCGAATTCGCTTAATTTGTGGTTATAATCGGGGAAGAAACATCCGTTTCAGTTCTTCGGCATCTTCTGCTAAGCGAAATCGTATTTTGAATTATGTCATTCAGTTCTAGGAAAGAATTTTCTCTCTCGTGAAATACACAAGGAACACGGTGAAATTCAACATCGGATGAAATGTAGGAATAGTCAGAAATCTGTATAATACACCGCTCGTAAGGTTAGCCTAGCATAACCTATCGCAAATCTGTCTTGTTATTACGCGAAAATGGAAAGTGAAACATTAAAGAAATTTTATGTACATGAAATTAAAATAAATGTGACTCAGCATATTACTTATAATGAATTTGCCATGCTTCTTTACTTTCATAAATGTTTTATTATAACTAAAATCTAGTTAGTGCTTTAACTTGTGAAATTTCGCGAGTTAGATTTAATTTTAGGTTAAGACGAAATAATAGATTAATGTTTACATAATCACATTTTCCAAGTTATACATAACTGATGGCTAATTTTATGCTTTAAACTCGAGTTAACTCTTTATAGAACCGGCCTTAAGTGTGCTTGAAGATCAAGATTGTTATTATTGCATTGAATAAGAAGCATTGCTGTTGATTGATTTGATTTATATTTACGGAAGTTCTTTAACATCTCAGGTCATCAGCTTTCTCATTCAAATCAGGCGTGAAACGGCCGACAAATTTTGCCCAGAGGTCTCTTCTTTCAGGTTTGAGGTTCTTTTTCGTGCCGTAAATGTACGACATGGGACCCACGGCTTTACTTCCCTTCCGAAGGAAGCCACACTTAGGATTTTTACGCCCGAAAAAAATCTACCGACCCTGACCGGGATCGAACCCACGATCTTGAGTTTAGGAGACAGGTATGGTGAAGCATTTCTGTGAATAATATGATGCTAACAACGTTAACTGAAAGAGGAGTGATCTATTTATATACCCTTATGTATTTTCGATATTCACGCTTTAGCAACATTGCCTGGGCAGTAGTAAGGAAACATTTGTTATTATATTTGTGTAAATGTTTCGAATCATTGTGCACTAAGTTTATGAACTGGTTGCTTCAAAGCGTTGTTTTATGTTGCTTACTTCTTTTGATGTTTTCTCCTTGAATTGATTTATTAGTATAGTACGCTGCTCATTCGTGGTGTTCTTTATTGTGGTATAAAGTGTAGTGACATATTAAATTGAGTTTCAATTACTTGCATATTAAATACTTTGCCACTCCTTCCGTTTCAGCAAAAAATAATTCCTCCTAGTCACTCCTAAACGTAGATGCCATGGATATCCACTTACTACCGCAAGCCGTATTTTACATTACTTTTGATAACGTGCATACTAGGGTAGCAAATTGAACATCACTACCAGCGTCAGCTGTATGTGACGTCACCAACTATTGCTACAGCTGGGCGCAGTTGCTCTTCGTAGGCCTGTGCATGCTTTAGGGAATCCGGTCGTTTTGCATTAATTTGGAATAATGCTGGTAGACCGCGAACTCATATTTAACATTTTCTAACGTACAAGAAATTCATGGGGCAGCAGAGTGGAATTATCTTGTGAAATTAATGATAGACTTTTTAGTATCTTTTATAAGATTGCATTGTAAATGAACATCACTGCAAAAAGGTAACCGAAAATTTTAAGCTTTTCCACTCATTTCCACACTAAACAGCCATGTCCTCATGTTTATATGAAACAATCTGTTTCTTTATGATATAGCACACTATACGAGTCACCCTTTATATAGATGCTAATGAAAATACCATACCAATAATTAAAAGAGCAGCTTGTTTTCATAACTCATTTTGTGCATATGGAAATAGCCTATAGATACACGATTCTCTCTTAAAAATCATGTAAATTAGTATTAATTTTATCACGATGGATACTTTTGAACAAAATATCACACGTTTAAAAGTTAATATGGCAGAGGAAGCAAATTGGAAGGGCTGTAAACTTGTAATTTATCTCAATTTACCTCACTTCTAAAATGGTCTTCTTAGCAGAATACACAAATAAAATTTGTGTGCTTTTCAAAATATTACAAGAAACATATTATTTCAAGGTCTGGGCTCGAGTCACAGACTTGGAGTTCGTGACTGTGGTTCCTTCTTTATTAAGCACAAACTTTCGCTGTTTGACTGCTCATCCTGCAAACCTCGATACTAAATGACATAGGATTAATACGTAATATCCGCATTAATGTGGAAAATAAACAAATAGTGCTAATGTCACATGCTATTGTAAGCTGCTAATAGCCGCTAATGCGGGTAGCCAAACACATTTCATCAAGCCAATAACACCGATATATGCTAAACTCATTCCTGTTTTACGAGGATTAATACGTAATATCCGCATTAATGTGGAAAATAAACAAATAGTGCTAATGTCACATGCTATTGTAAGCTGCTAATAGCCGCTAATGCGGGTAGCCAAACACATTTCATCAAGCCAATAACACCGATATATGCTAAACTCATTCCTGTTTTACGAGTTATTAAGATCAAGCCATTTTATGCTAGTTTCATAGCAAATAAGGTTCAGTTCTAATACTAGAATTTCCATCGTAAAAATATAATATAAAAGTTGAACTATTAAGGAACACCAGCAAGAATCTCACCATGGTTCCTCAGTAGTCTATATATCTTCCGGCAACCATCCATTCAAGTTCCTAAGTATCTATGCAATCCACTGCACTAACAAGTAAAATGTATTGCCTGTCAACTAGGCAACCGCTGTTTGCCAGCATCACTTCTTGAGATAAGAAATGTTTAATTATTTAAGAGGAATCTATCTGTACGTATATACAGAATGTCTTGCTTACATAAAATAACGTTTTTATGATGCACCAAATGAAAAATTGTTTCAAACAAAAGTTTGTTTACATCTGTGGCAGTTCTTCACACCCACGCGTGCCCAAGACTGAACGCAATTATATAATTACTTAATATTATGTAGCCTGTAGTAACAAGAAGAAATATTTCATGTATCAAAAAAATGTATTCATGGCTACCTGGACATATGCCTGTTTGACGTGAGGAAATGGTTGCCTATTGTAATCTCTTGTGCTCTCACTTACTGATAATGACTCGAGCAACTTAATATCTATTGTGACAAAAGGTAAGTGCATGCAGGTGTTCGGCATGAGCCGAACAATAGGTCCTTTAGGAGATGCTCCGAAATCCGTTAAAGTTAGAAAGGATACGGGTGCTGGCGATGACGTCATTGCATCGAATGATCACGAACTCCCCAATGAGCAGTCAAATAGTTAATGGATTTAAAGCGAGCGCGTTTGGGAGCACAAGAGCTCACCAATAATATTGGAATATTTTGAAGGTTCAGACTCCGTGGGCGCTATATGTGGACCCCGTGAGTTTTCACGACCACGTGGGAACACTTTGAATTTAGTACATCAGTGGAAGACGAAGCAGTCCCTGGGTCAGCAAAGGACAGTAGAAGGCATCTCCGATCTGTACAGTACAGTAATTAGCAGGAAGCGGTCCCAGGTACAGTAGGAAAGTGAAAGACAAGAGGAACACGATGCAGTGTTAGGGCGGTAGTTGCAATTTCAAGCAGCATACGTTGCTCGTGGCGTTAATGTCAAAGAAGTAACGAAGTGGCGGACAACAAAATGTCATATGAATAAGCACTTCTAGACGTTTAATGAAACAAACGGTTGTGTGATTTGAACCCTTCCCTTCCATCTCCCGCCTCCCGTGACTACGAGAGCACAAAAGGGGACTTCGGACCTATGAAAGAATGTTCCATACACTTTATTGCGGCTCACTCCACACATTAACTTATGGACTTGATCTTTCAGGCTGGTAGGAGGCATGCGGATTTTCCCTTGTCCAAATAATGCAGTTGTGAGTGCTTACTCTCCTGCTGACATGTCTGTAAATACTCATTTGTTTAAGAAGCCGTCATCACCTTCTATCTGTTGACACATCATGGATACAAAATTGAAGGGAGCTTTTATGATCATCACGTAAGATTTGCAGACGTTGTAAGTGATATGGATACAGTTTCAGGTACTTTCGAACAATACGCTGACAGGACGTATATGGCACATTCATTTCTGCCGACAGTCGTATTTAATTTTTCGTAGGCTTCTTGTTCATGTCTTCAGAGATAGCTACTTCTGTACCGCATGCCTTATAACACTGAAACTGTTTCTACAAATGTTCGATACCATAACATTATGGAATCTTATTTAGGTACATTACGCACACCATACTCACGTCGAAATGTTTAACACACTCAAATTTAGCATATCAAAGAACGTACTGCGCTCGCTGATGATTTGTAGCGCCATTTCAGTCATCTACGATTCTGTTTTGTCAGTGCATTATTGCTTTTCATTCTTGCTATGTATGGAAACTCCCATCTTTTAAGCAAAATATTACCAGCAATAGATGTGTTCTACTATCAAATTAGCTTTAATGGTATTATAAAAATTAATTATCCATACCCAAACGGATAATATATTTCCGGGCTTTTGAGATTGTGGTGAGAGTACTAGTCTAGACATAATATTTGGTCACGCACTGTCATGAACATGTTCACAGAAGTAAATGATACACCTAACTGCTTCAATCTGTATGGCAGTCATATATATTTAAGTTATCATCCTAAATTTATGAATTTCACAGGTTTCATGCAAATGAATTAGCCGATTAGTATCTTACAATATATTCAATATTAAATGAAACTAACAATCAGTAAAATCAAATATCAAGCTCTATTGTATTAATATCAACTGTTAAAATAGCATGCACATAAATGTAAAAGTACTAACACCAAAACCAATTCGGTACGCATATGCTATCCAAGGTCTTACATTTAGAATAGATAGTTGAACTTTTAAAAGCGTGTGCTTTGCAAATGCTAGTACTCTATAGTATTATAACTAGTTCACGAGTAATGGAAATCAGTCTCACTTATTTCTTCGCACTATAAATTCAGTGACTATTGTTGTTCCAAGGTTCTGCCCATGCTGCCATCTAGGCAGTAGCATGACAACTAGTTGCAGGTCAAAGATGCAATCACACGTCTCAGCAACGATCACGCGAGACTTGTATTAAAGATATGAAATGTAGGGACCCTCAGAATGGCCAAAAGTTATTTGTGCTGAAAGTTTTGGCCTACAGGAAAAGAACCAGGTACTGCAGTCGGTTAACCATTGATGGCAGTCCGATAGTTGTGATTTGTTTTATTTATGGACGCTCTTTAACATCGCAGGTCATCAGCGTCCCATTCAATTCAGGGCGTGAAACGGCCGACAAATTTTGCTCAGAGGCCTCTTTTTTCAGGCTTGAGGTTCTTTTTCGTGCAGTAAATGTATGACACGGGACCCACAGCTTTACTTCCCTTCCGAAGGAAGCCATACTTAGGATTTTTACGCCCGAAAAAAATCCATCGATCCTGGCCGGGTTTGAACCCGCGATCTTGGGTTTAGAAGGCAAGTATGGTTACCACTACACCACCAGGACCGACCCGATAGTTGTAATAACAGTTTCTGATTAATGGTCATTACTTATTTAAGTCATTGTTGGTGTTACTTTTGACGTTACACGCGGGGGTGAAAGCACTGAACTGCTGCAGCTGCGGAACTTATCCACACGCACTTTATTCTGTAAATATCAATGGATAGGAGACGAATATATCACTATAATGAGGGCATTATTAGGCTGGTGAAATATTGTAACAGTGGGAAATGTGCTCTTATTCCAATTCGCAACTAATTCATATATACATACTAACCTCGGGAAAATCCTAGAAACCGATGGACCCAGTGGTTTAGCGAGTAATTCATTGCAATTGTGGCAAACTGCTCTAATTCTAATTCGCAACTAACGTAGCGAGTAAATCATTGTAATTGTGGCAAATCTCCTTTAACTCCGAAAGGAGGGGGGGGGGGGGAATGGGAAACTAATATTCGAACCCATTCTATCTTCACAAATGTAGAACAATGTTCTAACCTCTTGTGTTATTGCACCGTTGAAGCGTTATTATCTAGCTAATAGTTGTGCCAGTCACTACCTTCGGCCATCTCCGCTGTTGCTCATTTTTTGCTAGCCGCTCGGGTACTTGGGCACTTAGCTCCAGCAGTTGCAGCAGTTAAGTGCTTTCAGCCCGGCGGGTAACGTCAAATGTTGGTGGTTGATTATTATTCTGTGTTTTAACGTTTACAATGAATTTTATGTTGTGTCCAGTGTATTGTGAACTTGCACGATGTTAACGAGTCCAGATGAGCACTTAAGAACTGAAGAAAAGGAAATGTTATGGTGTTCGTAAGAAAATAAAAATAGTCACATAATGAGCCCCCCTTGGAAATGCAAGCGATTAAACTGCTTAGTTATAAAAACTGAAAAAGAAAGATTCGAAATATTATGTAATTTCAACGATCTTAATCACATGATCAAAATCTGTATTTGGCTTAAAACAACGGAAACAGAAGCAGCTAAATAATGCGATGCAATATTTCCTTACAGAGTTCGGTTACCTACCGACCTACCTGTCAGTGGCAAGGTATTTTTCACTTTTCACGCTATTAGTAAAAATAAACTTGGATACTTAAAGAGCTTAAAATTAACTGGCAATGTACCAGTTGTATAAAAACAGTAAGCATAAAAAGCACGACGGTCGACAGAATCTTTGATATGCAGCCACATAAAAGTTTCAGAAATCACAAAAAAACCTCTCTCTATATTCAAGGACTCAACGAAGACGTATATGCCTCAAGAACGTAATGGGAAGAAAATATTTCACCTTTTTAGCAAATTTCATTCCACCAAGATCGTATCTTATAGTACATGCAGAAATATTTTAAAGCTAATTTCATTATTTATTTAGGATACCCGAGTATGTGTAGTACGTTAGTTATGTGTGATGAATTTGAAACAAAGATAAAATGCTTGTCCTCTGTGAAAGATGAAGAGCTTAAAAAACCAGGCCTAGGTACTCCTAGGTACTTGTTATAATTATAGCAATGGTACACTCCTAGTATGAAGTTGTATTAATACGTTCTATTTCTTGTCACTTTCAAATGACTTAGGCTCCTGTTTTTTTCCTCTCAAGAAAGCTGGCAATCTCAACCGTCTTTTGCCTTTACTCCTATGCTGGAAATATGCTGGACTTTAGATCAAGTTTTATAAACTTAAATTTTAAACTTTAATTATTCAAAGTTCATGACTTTTTACATTTTAATGTATTTCAATTATCGTTTTGAAATTTAAATCCTATTTCCTGGATTTCAAAGAAAGTTCTTTTACGTAATTTTTTCCCCCTTGATCCTTCAGATTTGTTCATCAGCTGTGTTTTTTAAATTATATATGAAGCAATTATACTGTGTTATTTTTATTTTACATTTATTGGAGATACTTACATATTTGAATTTGCTGAATTATACAGCAACTTGAATTATTTTCAGGTAAGTTAGTGGGTACTATTCGTAATGCGAACAGTGAAGCATTAGTTATAAAGTAGGTGATTTATTTATTATGCTGCTTTCACCATTTCAGAATGCCAGGCATAACACCATTTTTTTTCTCTTAAACAAATAATGTGGGGTATTATGAGCTGGACGCAGACACTGGTTCAGATATTACCTTGGATACATTCTCAATTGATTCCAAATCTAAATGACAATGCTGACCCCACTAGAGATTTGCTCTCTACCACACATTCTGGAGAAGTTGATGTTTCAATCGCCTGCAGATGTTACCATCTATGTAGATGAAAGTAAAAGTTCAGGTCACACTATAGATAGTGGCCTTATGAACAACAATGTTTCCCATATACTACTGAAAATTCAAATCTGATCATGAAATGGTTTATTTTTAATCTATAATTACTAAAGACAGTCGTCCGTGAATTAATTTCGCACAACATATGAATATATCCCTCTAAACTAGCATTTTTAAGAGATGCATACATAATATCACGTTATTTACTGATAGACTATCCATAATTATATTACTTGTGACATACTTTAAACAGAGGAACTGCCCTCGATGTTAGCATTGTGCAGACCTGACACCAGCTGAATGAGGAGAAATTCAAGATCGAACTTCCCATTCCCAGGTCACCAGGGATAGATGCGGTCGAAGAAAGCTAGAGAAGCAATTAGCCTAAGACCAAGTGGAAGGATTTAATGAACAGGTCACATAGATCTCGGATAACAAAGCCGTAAAAAAACACCCCTTGCATCAGAGTTTTGTCTTGTTAGATAAGGATATGGAACATAGTTGTTTCCACGAAACCATATAGCTGAGGCTGAAGAAAACGGGTTTTAAGAAAATACGTCTTGCCATAATTTCCCCTCTCAATGCGTTCCACAAGATTAGATGGTTTCAATGGCCCCAGTGGAGCTTTAGGCCCCGTACATCATGAAAATAAATGTAACGTAAACTTAAACGTAAAAGCTAGATGCTATGTATTTCAATGAAACCATTCACAATGAATTGCATAAAAATACAAATAAATGTACAATTAGATGTAAACTTAAAAGCTTGCAAGGTCCAAGGTTTTGCGTCTACGTCTAACTTAAACTTAAGAAACCATCCAATCAAAACACAGCTGCTCTGTTTGTAGAACTCTACGGCACAAATTATCCATACAAGGAGCACGGAAATCAAATGCAACTCTTGCTACTTGCTGCTGCAAGTCCCGAGCGACGGCGGAGAGAGCCGAAGGTGGTGAGAGAGCTAGATAATAAGGCTTCCAAGCGAATAGTACCACGCACAGAATGCGCTATAAATTCATGTTTATTATTTTTTTTTTCTGTTGCAATCAAGGGTCCACCAGTTTTTAGCATTTACCCGAGGTTAGCGTTAGGTTAGTGTGTGTATATGAATTAATTTTGAATTCCAACAAGAGCAGAGTTGCCACCCTTGCAACATTTTACCCGCCTGACAATCTCCTATCAATTTATATGTAAAAGTTACGGAGGACAACGGATAGGTTATATTATGTTTAACATAAAAATAATCTATGCAACGTTTATACTGTTACAAGTGGCCACGCACAGTAATTCGGCTCTCTCCGATGTCGCTCGGGACTTGCAGCAGCTAGCAGCAAGAGTTGCACTCGATTTCCGTGCTCCGTATAAGGGCAAGTTACGGTAGAGAGAACTGAAGATCCGTGACTCTGTAGACAGATTGGCGTCAATGGACAAAATATTTATTACATTATAAGAAAGCTATCCTAGTTCATAATACTCCAAGCAAATTAGTTGCTGCACCTTGCATATGCATAAAAGCTGCAGTCATTTGCTTAGAAGGAGCCATTTTCAATCAGCTGTTAGTTGATCTTCGCTTGTTGTTATTTTTGATTGGCTAATACGTACGTTTACGTCTTTCATTGTGAATGCCTAAGGCCCCATTAACAATGAAAATTAAACGTAAACATAAAATCAGACGTAACACATTAACTTAGCAGTATGTAGGCATTTACAATTTCCCCGTACACAACTGTACCCACGCTAACTACCGCTCCAAATTGGCTTCCTAACGCGGGGCGTTGACAACGAAAAATTACTGCTTCACCCCTAATACTCTGATTCAGCTAATTTTCATAAACAATTTTTCTTATTTTATTTCAATGGCATAGTATCGCGTTTATTTGAGAACCATCAAAAACTGCGGCCACTACAGTATTTTTTAAAATTTCTCTTTAAGTTAACTTTCACTCCCAATGTTTCAATTTTACTGATTAACAAACTAGATTAATCTTTTTTTTAATTGATCGTTATATGCCCAGTTTCGTTAAGCGGGCAAAATTCGGCCTTAGAGCGTATTTTTCATTTTCATTTTTTGGCTAATAAGTAGGCTCAATGGGGATTTGAAGAAATTGTTCAAAAATATTTTCATGAGTGAAACGTCAATAGTTACATTCTTTCGGAATTCGCTAAAATTAAAAAAAAAAGTCCCAAGATCAGAATGATTGGCTCTAAGGGGTTTGAACCTGGGACCTTCCGAATGTGAATCCCAAGCATTAACGCCTGAGCCAACCATTGTCCACAATGGTTTTTCTATAGTAATTCTGTAGTTGCACAATCATATTAGCTGTAAAACTTCCCTTTTTATTCCCACCAATGGTAACATGCTGCTATTTCAAATCTGATACAATATTTCTAAGCCTTGTATTCAATCTTTTAGCCACATGTTCATGCACTCATCTTTCTCTATAGTTAAATCATTACCATACACCTGAAGATGTTTGTAAGTTTTGGATTCTCTTTCACAAAGAACTGTTGTAAATCTCATTTTATAACTCGTAGAGCTCTTCCAAAATATCTCTGCTGCTTCCATTTTCATGGAATTAGAAGATTTTGTGAATTTTTCTTCACATTTTCCTTCCTCTTTGTAAAATTTCAGCATTGCCGTATCCATTACTTCCAATTTCCATTTTCTTGCTTTGTTGAGCACATACATTAGAATACTTAAACAATACTTCAAAATCTATCCCTACTAGTCAAAATATCTATCACTATATCAATGCTATATAATGATGTATGACCTCTCATGTGCCAAGTACCATTATACGATACTGCTATGTCCAAAATGTTACCCTCAGTTAAGCCTTGGTTAGTCTCTACATATGCCTGACAAAACTTTTTCCTTTACTGCCACATTTTCTGCATTTATTTATAAAGTAGTGAATTGTAAGCAGTCACAATTATTAGACATTCCAACACCTGAACAAAAGTTTTTAAATCTTGCATATCCTGTAGCGATATCTAAAAATGCATTCACCATCCAATGATTTATGTGAAAAGGGGGGGGGGTGAGATGACTGACTGGTATACACTTCAGTGTAAACAGCATTGCATTCAGAGCATTGCACTCTAATTTTGTCACATTACTCACATGGGCTTGCCTTGAGACAGCTGTACCACAACCGCTACATTGTATGCCTCTGAACAGCTCTGACCACATATTAGAATGTAATAGCACATAACCTGAATTGTTATCTTTATTGCACAAATGTTTCAAGTTTTTTCTCATTTGTACTGATTCTAGAGCCTACTTTCTTCTCACTTGAGCTTCCAGAACTATGAGAAGCAATGCAATTAGATGTATGAGATGTGCATTTTCCTCGTGTTGCACTTGTTCCTGATATAATTCTAGAGTAGAAGATGGTTTACAAAGTTTATTTATTAGACCACCGCCTTTCTGACTGAATTTGGTTCGCCATTTGCCCTTGCAACGAGTATATTTCAATCTGTTCATATTTATCAGCTAACCTGTAAACTAACCTATTAACCAACACCAATCAAAACTGTAATAACCTAATTCGCTGATTACTAATAACTGTACACATTACCTATCCAGATATACATGAACTAATTTACAGGTAAAACTTCCTTCTATAATGAATATATTTCACAAGAAAGCTTAAAAACCTAAATAAATATCCCATACCTGGGGGCTGGCAACACTGTTTTGTTCTTGTTTGAACTTTGAAACGCATACAATATTGCAAATGTTTCAGTAATGCCACCCACGGAGTAAAACGTACCATGAAGTTGACAACCTGCGTAATTCAATTGAAATGAAAATATGGAGTAAGAATAAAGTAGAACATACCGCATCAGGCAGCCCCAGCGGTGCAAGAAATGTTAAATAGACACGTGATGACGTTTAAACAGCCATGGAACAAAAAATAACACTGGATTGTAGATAAATGTCCAAATATTCTAATCATACCATAATGTAAGTGAATATTTGCTTTGCAAAACCCTCGTGAAACGTCTATATGTTATGTCTGTTTTATTTCCATTTCCGTTGAACCACAAATGGAAACTGTACAATGATTTAACGGTTGGCAATTTTGAAAAATAAACGACAAACCGTTGAAGACAATGCATAGATCCGACCTAGTGGGGGAAAAAGAGACATGTTTTCGGTGTAAAATTTTGCTATATTATTAATGTGTAAATCTAAACTCCCAACTGTCACATCATGCTTAAATAATGTCTCCACTTACTTTACTATTATCTCAGGCAAGTTTAAACTTGCTTAGGGTTTCAGTGCGTGCCAATATTTAAGTTTGAATGAAAAAACACCCACTAAAACCGTGTCGAACATAATACTCGTATGGCCCACATAGCATCACAAAGTAGAGCTAACTGTGAATAACACGAGCTAAATATCGTCTCAGTCAATTATCTAATGACCGACAAGGCGGCGGGGACTGCATCTGTTGCTAAGCCATTGCTTAGTGCTAGTCTGGCTATACAGAATCGGAACAGGCGGGGGTGGGGGTACAAGAAACACTAGACTAATAAATTCTAACATTCTTAAAAAGCTATGTAGTTAATTACTTGTCGTTGCTCTGTAGATCTCATAATGATCATAAGTTCGTAGGATATGGAACGTGTAAAATACAGCATTCTATATTACCAGTAAATGAGGTACATAATTCTTACAATAATAAATAATGCATATAAATTGGTTATAATGAAATAAGTGAAAAATATTTTTAAAAAATGCACAACAGCTATATGTGATATGAATGCAGAACAAATACAATAGCCAACTACCACGTAACACATACAAAAGAACATCGTGGTAGGCACCCCAGTCTATTGAAACGCTAAAGTATATTATAATAAGTATTAGTGATTAGCAAATGTTTAAATGTTATTCTTAAAGTCTTTGCATTTAGCAGGTTTGCCCAGTCAATAATTTTAAAGAATTTGAAAGTCAGTTATACCAGGTGATCTTTCCTTTGCAGGACTGCCCTCGTCACTTGGCCCAGTTGCCCGAGGTCTGAGTTATGATTTCGTTCTCACGGCCGGGGAGCTGTAGGGGAGGTCAGCACGAGTTTACTCTAGGAACGTATGGGCATGTTCTTGGCTGCTGTGCGACAGTGGATTAAGTATTCATTACGTGGTGCAATACAATGTATTAATTAAATTAATATGGCTGGGTTGAAGTATTTTATTCCCTATA
Organism: Metallyticus violacea; assembly: GCA_030762175.1. Lineage (NCBI taxonomy): Eukaryota > Metazoa > Arthropoda > Insecta > Mantodea > Metallyticidae > Metallyticus > Metallyticus violacea. Next base: position 26,820,815 of record CM060836.1, read on the forward strand.
CAGTATTTATTTACAATAAGTATATGCGCACAGAATAGGTTCTTGATGTACGGAAATTGATTAACTTCAAATCAGAGTTCGATTCACAGACTGGTAAATAAAGCTCGTGAAACGGGAAGTATTCTTGATAAAAAAAAAAAAGCGCACACAGTCACTTACAGTACTCACAGAATAAATATTAGATAACATTGGAACATGATCTGAAACGTTCCCTAAACATCACTTCGTCTTTCTCAGCAAATGGAAATTTCCTATTCCTCTGTTCGAGCTGCTACAAAGCTATTGAAGTTAAAAGCCCAATAAAATTACTGCAGTGCAAGATCTAAAACCGGGTGACCCTGCATCCAGGAGTAGCTTTTGTAAATGAATTTTGAATAATGTGCATGACGGAGAAAATGATGAATCTTGGTTCTACATAAGTGGGCATGTTAATTTACAGAACAACCGGTAATGGAATTTAGAAAAACGTAATTTGCTTCACGGGGCACTCCTGCATGATCAAAAGAATAATAGATTGTTTTGGGTAAAAAAAAATAAACAAATAATAGGATAGATATGTGCAAAATATTTTCAGCTCTTTTTCTTTGGTTAACTGTGAGTAAGCGTAGATTCGCCATTTTCCATAGGATAAGAGCGGCACATACAGTCACGTCTCCTTCCACGATAGTGCCATCACTAACAAAACATAGGACTTCCCCAGTCTCCCGATTTAACGCCCTGTGATTTTTATCTCGGGGGGGGGGGGCATTAAAGGAAAAAGTGTAATATAAGTCCACACAATAAACGAATTGAAAAAATAACATTGGGGAAGAAATATCTTCCATTTCTCAAAGGGAACTACAGGGGTTAATAGTTAATTTCATAAGCCGATACCAGAAATATATGAAAAATGAAGGGAGTAGGATCCGTCATATTCTTCCTTAATAATAATAATTAGTAAATAGATGTACTGTTTAAGTGTTTGTAATAACTTACGTGACAATTGTAGCTGCGGACTTCCTGACTCCCTTTCACCGCGGTACCAGCTTGAACTGACCGACCGTTACGCATGGAGCGGTCCCCCAAAGGAAATATCGCCCTTTAGTGTATTAAAAGCTCTTAGCAGATTTTAATCTAGAATTAGATACAAGTTTCTTTCACTATCACACTCTAAGATACTGCACCAACGCTTGAGTCAGAAATTAAACGTTATATATTTTCGAAATGCTCTTACTCTGCTTAGCGTACCAGGACCCTTTTCCACAAATGTATGGCCTAATATATTACACGTGTATGGACTATTTATTAGAAACATTTGTGTTGCACAAAGGTTTCTGCTACACTTGTACTTTAAACTCCATACTTACAAATGTACAAGTGATTTTTCGTGGATTTGTCACACAAAAGTATTAGTATTAATTGTGCGTCTGTAACTTGTATAGATTTCTTTACAAGTGTATGAATATTGGTAACTACGAATATTAATGCACGCTTTATATATTTTAATGCTTTTTGGATCCTGTTTATCTAAATATGCAATACATTGGAGAATAATTCAGTATTTGAGTATATTGAAAACTTAGGTTGAGTACAATTCCGGCATCTTTGTTTTCTTTTAAGGTTCTTGCTACAAGCTACGAAAAGAATTTATTTTAAAATAATATATTTTCACCATTTTCACAATGATTTGCTAGTAATGAAACTGTGATTGCTAAACAATATAAACAATTTTACATAAATAATCTAGGTAAGCTCGATTCTTCTGTTATCTCTTGACGGCTGAAATTAATGCTCATATGCAATCCTCGATAAAAGTGAACTTTTGTGAAATAGGGCCCTGATTGTAGTGCTACTAACCGCTCGGGACACACCGGCAAATAGCAACAGCGCTCTAACGTTGCCTTGTACATCTAGTTCAAATTGGGGAATACGAAATTACTTAGCATTCCCTCCAACATCTGATAGGGATATAGAACATTATTAAGCCAAGTTACTATGGATCTCATGGGGTATTTACATTTAATAAACATAATATTCAAATTAGAAATATCATTAGATTTAAAAACTTCTTGCTGGGTTAATTATTAAAACATAAACCCTTGCAGAATAACCGTTCATATCACAAGAACAAGCAACATGGCCGATCCCTGAGTTCCTATATTTCTTTACTTTGTGCGAAAAGTTGTACCTGTGCTGCAATTAATTCCCTTAAGTGATTTTTTCACCACAGTCTCTTTGCAGTTATTCATAACTAGATATACTTTCAGGAATAACAACAATACATTAAGTGTTCAGGAATTATTTGTAGAACGTTATTATTTTTGTAATCTCTTAATTTAGAATTAGGGCAACCTTAAGCTCAGCCATTCTATGTGTACTCGATTGCATTGTCCCTTGCTTTCTACATTACGTGATTTTATGCCTATATTTATTGATTAGCAACAATTAATATGAAGCAAATATGTCTACCTAGCTACAAACAGCATATCACCACACTGTCCCATATCGTGCGTGTTCTTCCATGTACCGTACTATACTCACTGTGCAAGTGCAGAGTATACACAGCAGAGATAGATAGCTTGTGTCGCTACCTAAGTATCGTCCTGGTGCTTCGGTCCCGAGCGGCAGCGGAGAAAGCCGAGCCGTAGTTCACAACAGAAGTAGGCAGATAATTAGGTAGATGAACTCAAAGGCATATTACCATGGAACGACGCATTATTAAAGGGAAAATGATGCACTGAAGCTTTCACCACCCAACTATTTTTTCTCTTGTTTTTTTCTTCCTCCCCCTTCTTATAATCGTCATTTGTCTACACTGTTCTTAATACATAAATGTTATTTTTTATACAGGCTACTTTTTAGGGAGAACAACGCATATTGCAACGCATAGGTTGCAATTTTAGGTTAGATTAGATTAGGTTACAAAAATAAAAGAATACCTGCAAAACTTAAAGTATTAAAAGTGTCATAGGTTGCAATTTTAGGTTACATTAGGTTAGGTTAAAATAATATTACATGCAAACCTTATAGTGTTAAAAGCGTATGCATTTTTCAGTTTGGTTACGGCTCCAGTTCCCCTTCTTCCGCTGCCTCTTCGTACTGCGGGAATTGGCATTTTAGGTTTAACAAAGAAATAATACATGCAAAACTTATTTTGTTACAAGCGTATGCCTTTTTCATTTTCGTTGCGGCTCCAGTTCCGCTTCTTCCTCTGCCATTCAAGACTGCGGCATTCGACTTTCTCCGCAGCCGCTCGGCACTAAAGCACCAGAACGATACTGTCTGTATGGGTAAGTCTAAATTCCGGTTCAGAGTTTTCTGTAGTTCTCAGTGAATCTATTAAATGAAGATTTATCACTGCAACTAAAGTGTTTAGCAATCGACTGTAAACGTGGAAATTGTGGATTAGTTAATTAACATTTTAACCGTAATGAAAATGCACATTTAATATAAAATTCCCGTATTTCATATTAAAATAAAAGCTAATTATGTGGAACACCACATTAATTAAGGTGTTTTTTTAATTAGATTTTCCTTTTGATTGTTTATTATTGGTTTCTGAACGACGATCAAGCATTTTTAAGAATTCCTATTATTTCTTTTTCTCACAAATTCCTACTTTATGCTTAGCTGGGAAAGATAACATTTCTGATGTAAAAAAGTTAGGTTCCAGAGCTGGTGAGCGTAATTTACTTTTATAATTATCATAACTGAAAATCTCTGAAATGCATATACTTTGTTTTCAGCGCTTTACAGCAGCTTTACCATGTGATGCTCATTACTCGATCAGGGTTTGGAAGGAGAGAATAATATCATAAAGAGGCATTGGTGATATTCTGCAAACTTACTGTATAAAATAAGCAATTATCCAGAAGCAAATTTCGTTGCACAAATACTACCTTGAGTTGTTCATTTTCCTATATTAATTTTCTAGACCGTATTTTACTGTATAAGTATAGCTTATACAGTATATAAGCTATATATATATATATATATATATATATAAATTAACAGTAATAATAAAATGAGAAATAATAATAATGAAAATAGTCACACTTGAAATTGCTATATTTCGAACTACTGCGAGTTCTTCAATGGCAAGAAGCTAGACAAGTGAAAGTGATAAAAGTAAATATTGAGTATCGAAGGTAACGTTATGCATGGAAACAGATGAAACTAGAAATGAGAGCGTAGGAAGAAAAAAAACTAATATGTAAGATTTAAACCAGATGGTATACGCGCTTTATGTAAAAATGTAGCTGCCATTTCTCTATCTCTGAGTAAACTTTCAGAGCATTGTGTAGGTAACGCATCAATAAGAGTTAGACTAAAAGCATCATCAAAATCCTTACAGTGAGATAAGGCATGTTGGGCAATCGGCAAGGGAGACTTGGTTTTAACAGAATATATATTCTGTTTTATATATATATATATATATATATATATAAAACCTGAAATAATAATAATAATAATAATAATAATAATAATAATAATAATAATTTACGCTTTCCAGTAGTGAAAAGTATAAAACTGGAAATTTTAGAATCTTTTTACAGAATTATTCAGACGAACTAAATTCTGCATCACAAATAATATTATTGCCATAACCTTTGCAACCAAAATTATGCTTAGGCTTTAATTCACGGGAGAGGGTAGTGCCAACATAATCACTAACCCTCTCACTTAAACTTTAGCGTCAATAGTAAATATTTTGGAATTTCGGTAATAATTATTATTAGGGTTTCGATGACATACACGTTTTATTAATTAAAAACGTAATAATAAAAGGTCTCGGTTTGTATTCAATTATGCCATCTCTTTATTTATCAGAACCATCTGAAGGAGAATATAGGTAGTAACAGTTAATTTCGTGACATGCATGGAATTCGATCCAGCGAAATACTAAGTGTTTTTATTGTATATACTGTGGTGCTAGCTCTCAACTTTCAGCCAGCAGTCAAGCCCCCTACAAGGATTAGTAACATGTCACTACGAAGGGAATGTTTTGAAAACTGACCTTGAAATAATATATATTTTAAGAGAAATTTTAAGGTGGTATCCAATGTAACAGTTTATTCTGTTTTATTTTTTCTTATCTTGAATATTCATTTCCCGGTCGGTATACCCCGTCCCGACTTTTACAGCTAATCTTGAGCGATGGCTTATAGGTCGATGCAGTCCCCACCGTGGCGTCGTTCATCAGATAATTAGATGGTTCGATGTTTTTTTATCGGTAAATCTAAATGTACGTTATTTGAGGAGATAGTGGCGACATCTCTGCAAACAAAGACAAAGAAAATGGGGCACTAATGTACGGGTCATATCAATAGATGTAATTTTATTGTTTAATTTTGTATCCACTACTCTTCAGAAAATTCGATCGTCGTTAGTATACAATGAGTCCAGATTACTTTAATATCCCTTCCTCTCACATAATTTGTTTATTAAAATGCATACCAAAGCACAGCGAATAAACCGGAATAATTGTGGAAACATTTAAACGTGTGATATTTAACACAATATTATCACACCATATCGTTTAATACGCTATTTATAAATAGCATTAGAAGCATATACTACTCAGAGAACCAATGACTTTATTATTTTAACATAGAAAAGATCATATTATATTTTGAGGATTTTATTTAGATTTTCTCAATGCTTTTAATTTCTGAGACAATATTTCTTTTATTTTACACAATATTGCAGCGCAGTAACTCAACTATCTGCTGTTAATTCCCTAGCTTCTGCAACTGCCACATAGAAATTTTATTTATAAAGAAACTTTTAGGTAATATTGACTATGAAAATGGATTTAATTGTAATTTATTAAAGAAAGGTAGCTAACATGTTTTCCCGGCATGCAATAAACATCAAGTGTTATTCACAATGAAAATTAGGCATAACAATTTAAGCATAAGAATTGATCACACTACTTACTGGAACCACTCGTATTGCCTTACGTATAAAGGTAACACGTTATAATGTACGTCCTTGGAGACGCTGCTCTTCTATTTGTGAACCTTTCTCCATAGATTCGTGCCTCTGCAGCCCAGTTACCACGAATTTCACCATAAATGAGTAACATTTCAAGATGCTCTACATTGCTAAACTGTGCCATCTTACAAACTGAAGTCGTTTGTTTCACACTCACAGGTAAACAAAACAGTTGAAATATACGCAGTGTAACAACAGATGAACACACCTGGGCACCGTTTCACTAACAACTACTCCACTAGTTTAGTAGTTACTAGTCGTAATTACACCAGTTCTAATAATATTGTTTCAAGAATATTTATTCAACAATGATGGAATCGTAAGATTTTGTCATTAATCCCTTTCAAAATTACTAATGTAGCGACTGTATCCAAGCGCCGAGGAGGCTGTTTGGGGAAATGTATTATTTCGTGGGCTGTTTGTTGATGCGATTTTGTTAACCGGCGTGTATTTTAAATCGTATATTCAAGTCAAGAAATTGCATTATGTCTACTACATCGAAAATAATCTCTAATTTCAAAATAAAGTAACAGTGCTGCATTTAATTAATGAGCATAAAGAAGAACTATTTGGGCAATTCTCCGATAAAATTACAAAGAAAGACAAAGCCGAAAAGTGGAAAATATAACGCAAACTGTGAAAGCATTGGAGCTAATTACATCAGAGAAAGATTACGCATATGTGAGAGACACATTTTGGCCAAACATTAAGAAAGTTACAATGGTAATTGCTTTTATTTTACATTCATATTCGCGATTCATATAATTATCTACAAATTACGATGTAATTAGCTCAGTTTCTATGATATTTTTCAGATGAAATAAGTTAATTCAAGAAGCAAGGGAATGGGTGGTGCATTTGATACAACATATTGTATAAATAACCTTAATAAGCTGTATAAGTAAAATGCCGTGGAGCTTAATTGATAGAATCAATACCTAACCTAAAATATGTACACTAGTGTGTAAACTCACCGTTCTAGATTCAGGGGTAAAATTTCCACAATTAACAATACGCAATATTACAAGACCAAACGTTTCGTGAAACAGAACACTAATAAAACAAAACCGCATGCTGATAATATTAATCTGCCACACTAGTAACTAGTAGTTTACGCTCGTAAGTAAAATAAACACACACAATTGAAACAAACACATGTAAAATAAACAAGTAATACTAAAATGGAGACTAGTTTTACTACACCACGATCTTCGTGAAATAGGGCACTGGCAAGAGTTATAACTAGAATACTGTGAAACTTATGACCGGAAAATGTGCACAGGATTGTGAAGATGTTATCACGATCTCAGTTCATAAACATGCTTACATTTTTAAATGTTTGAAAATACCACACAGTGTCGATTTATCTATCAGTGGTGATATATTTCATTTAATTAAAAGTGTACTATTATAATTTTTGTGGTTTGATTTCAACAACAGCAACAATATAATAATAATAATTATTATTATTATTATTATTATTATTATTATTATTATTATTATTCTAAAAAGGTGGTTTCTCTTTTATGATGCTTATAGATTGCAAGAATAATTATAATTTTGTTACTTTAATACCACATAGTAATGTCTAACTTATTTCATTTCATTAACTAATAAGGCCATAATTTGGGTTTTATATTCTTTTTAGTTACTTTACTAAGTGAGGATTTGCTTAATTTACGCAACTCCTGCATGACGAGCTTTTTTAAATTTAGGCTTTCATATATACCCCTACTCCTAGTGGTCCAATTTCCCTAATTTTCAGAAACGATTGTTCTTATTTTATTTAAATGGTATTTACCGAACTTTGTTGTGAAGAAACAAATGCCCCTAGAGCGATTTTTAAATGTTGGGTTTCAGATAAACCCCCACTCCTAATGGCCTTAATTCCGATTTTCAGTAACCATTTTTCTTATTTAATTTACTTGGTATATACGGAATTTCGTTGCGAAAACCAAATATTGATGCCGCTAGAGAAAATTTAAATTTTGGGTTTTAGATAAACCCCCTTCTAATAAACTGATTTCACTGATTTTTAGAAATTATTTTTATTAGATTTAAATTATATATGACGAGTTTTGTTGTGAAAAACAAATATTATTACTGTATACCACCTTTTAAATTTTGGGTTGGTCTCAGGCAACCCTTGACCCGATTTCTTTAATTTTAAGAAAGTATTTTTCTTATTTTAGTTAAATGGTACATACTGAGTTTCCTTTAACAAAAATTAAATTGGGGATATATTTCCCTTTAATCCCTACTCGTTTTTCAGGTATACCCATTCCCAATGACCCTATTGTCCTGATTTTCGGAAACTACTTTTATCAATTTATATTAAAGAAATATTCCGAGTTTCGTTGCGAAAAAACAAATATTAATGCTACTAGAACGATTTTAAATTTTGGGTGTCAGGTAAACTTCCCGTCCTAATAGTCCGATTTCCTTGGTTTTCATTTTTTTTTAATTTAAATGGCATATATCGAGTTTCCTTTAGCAAAATGTAAAATTGCGGGCGGTAGAGAAATTTATCAATTTCGTTTTAACCCGCACTCGTTTATCAGGTATGCCCATTTCTAATGGCCCTATTGCCTTGATTTTCGGAAACTACTTTTATCAATAAATTTTAAAGAAATAAGCAAATTTTTGTTGAGAAAATACAAAATTTTCGGCTGCTAGAGCAATTTTTAAATAAAAAAATTACTTTAGGTTAAACAAATCGTTTTTAAATTAATGGTTGTATGCTGAATTTCGTTGAGAAAAAATAAAAATTGCGACTGATAAGGCGTTAACGTTAACTAAACACACACACACACACACACACACACACACACACACACACACACACACAAGTTTAATGAGTACAACCGCAAAACGCTAACTTTAAGCGCGGCGGTTGTATTCCCCCAGTAAGCAACCGCGTTCAGGTGACCATTAACTCAATTAACCTCACTCTGTAAGTAGGAGACAAAATATCCAGATATAAGCGGAAATATAAAGAATGAATGAATGAATATAACAATAGTTATTGCAAACCTTTAATGTTATTTAGAATAGTAAATGCCCAGTAGCTATTAAATGAGATATTTGGACGAGGTATAAAAGTTAACAATAATCATGTATTAATGCCTTTATTAACTAAACATAAATAGTGGAATAAAAAAAATATGATCCTCTGTAGAAATGAACAGCAATAGTATTGCGGTTTATAGAAAGGACATTTTATAATTATTAAGCAATTTAATAATGAATAAGATTATAGGCATATCTTACTCTTAGATATTTCGTATAGTATCTAGGCATGTGGTATATCCTTTGTTATGTTTCTAAAGTACCTGATGCTGTCAATAGCGCCGTATTCCCGAGCAGAGTGCATTAAGGGTCTAGAGCTGCTAGAATGTCAAGTCGTAAGTGTCTTCGACCTCACAAGGGTTTTGTCATCTTCTGAAATAGGTCAAATTATCTAGGTGACATATCGAGAGAATTTGATGGATGTTCCATTGTCTCCCAGTCCCACCTTGGCAGAAGTGAAGCATCAATAGCAGGTGTGTGACAGCAAGCATTCATAATCAGGAGTACGAACCTCTTGCGTCAAATTGCAGGTGGTAGGTGTGTTTCATGAAGTTCCTGATGAAAGCGGTTGGCTCTTAAGCCATGCTAGACATAAGCAATAACATTGCTGAGAGAATACTGCAATTATTTCCGGATTAGAGAGCTTGAGTGCCATTATTTCCTCCAAGGCATTTAATTTCTGACTCGTAGCTGTCCTATTGCAATAATACGTTGCAAGAAATCGCCATCTTTATTTTATATTGATTCCAGAAAATCGAAGCCATTTTTAATTTTTAAAGATTTTTGGACCCGAATGCTGGCAAATTTTCTCATTCCCAATTGGTTTTTCAGTATTCTATGCGCTATCATTGGCGAAATGTCTAGCTCAGCTGCCAATTGAACATAAATCCACTGTTTGTCCATCTTCAACAAATCCTGCACTTGGGAAACACGCCTTTTACCTGTGGAATGCACAGATCGCCAACTTTCGAATCGAAATGGATTTCTAACATCCCTTTTGAAAAGCAAACCCCACCTTTGTGTTGTTGAATAAAGCAATGCAGCATCGTCACAATTCCTGTAATCCCTGACGACAAGCATTACCTTTCTATTGCGGGTCACTTGAATTGTTTTACAAAACTGCTCTAAAGGTATAAAAACTCAATTTAGCACAGATTATACCGCGGCGTTCTTTGTTGCGCTATCGCTACTCCCAACACTCGGTCAAACGGTAAAAACTTACGTTAGCTGGACAACGACAGCACCGGCATTATCAACTTTCGAACGCAGTGTTGCCAACTGCTGAACTAAAGAACAAGCTAAACTTCACCTCAAGGGGGCTAAATATTTCCTATCATCGACGTGACATCGCAACAACACCATTCCGATAAATAATAATAAAATTTATCCTCATCCAACGCTTTTCTAAGCGTATATTTGCTAAAATGCTTATATTGTCATGAAGTCGTATTCTTAATCTTCATCAACTTTTTTAATATGTCTTGAGGATTCAGCTTTACAGTCATCACCACTTTTGATACAAAACACTAACTTATATGTGTAATAATTGCTGTTACTTGTTGTAACCCATACCATGTTGAGTGAATAGCAGGTACGAGGCAAAGGAAGTTTCTCACTACATTCATTATACTGAACACCCGTTCGGTACCCACGTAAGTATAAGAATGGATTTAGCAAAGGATACTAGGCCAATGAAAGAATTGTTTCCCGCCGAATTTCTGTAATTCAGAACTTCTCACCAAAATGTTTAAATTACATCACCATTGCACTATTTTACGTAATTAAGAGATTTCCATTGGTTTTCAATATTGGTGCCCAGAGCAGGAGTTAGTAATAATGATGCTAGCTGGCCAATTTCTTTATTTACATTCAGCAATGCTTTAGCGGACAAACTCTTTATTTGCTCCTGTCCTACATTTTCTGGGGACCTTCGCCTTACTTTATTTATTAAACATTGAACAAATGTAATGCATCTTTCTTGAATTCCATTACTTAATATTGTATCTAGTTATCTCGCTTTTGAATTCATACCCTTCTATATGCTTTGGGATTAATAAATACATCAATTGAATTTACCAGGGGTGTATTTATTTAGTTAATATTGTGACTTTGGAACATAGAGATTTAATTAGTAAGGTCAAATCAGAAAGAAACTTGACAGGAATCTTGATTGGAAAGTCCAAAAACTTTATTTGCTCTCTACATTTCATTTGGCTATTGAGTAATTAATTACACGATTACTTAAAATAGAGATTTTTTTATGGATAAGTAGATGACTTTACATTGTTGGAGCCTAGTGCATGGCGCCTGCTATTGGCTAATCAGTGGATTTGAAAATATTTCTTCCAATCCTTTCCTTCCTTTCTTCACTCTAACCGTGCACTATATACAAAGACGAATGTAGTAACTACTATTAATAAATTTCGTTGTTACGTCAGTTACGGAGCCATACAGTACAGCACGTTGGGAATGTTAAGGGATCGGTAAATTACATAAATCACCTAGAAATAACCACATATTTTATTCCAAAAAGGCAGAATGCTCAAAGACGAAGTAAAAAAAGGCTAGGTCTAGCGATATCTCGTCCATACGTTTGTCGATTTAAAGAACCCATCTTTAAGGTAACATGGTCCTTCTACGGTGTTTGACCTTATGCAAGATTTTCCCTAATTTTTTACTGTATGTTTGAAAAGGGCTAAATTGGCAACTGTGACGCAGTTGATTAAGATTGATCAAGAATTAAAACACATTCCTTGCGTATGAGAACGTCTGGTAGAACATCTCAAGAGAATATTGTTAGAAAGCGAACCTTGTATAGCTGTCATGACATGACTACATATATTAGACAAACAAGTCATTATGGGATCTGCTGAATTAGAAAGATTGATCTCATGAGCAAAACACTGGATCATTGTAGGATTCAAACCACATATTTCTGGCTTACTATGTTTAACTTCAGCACTTCTTTCTCATGCACATCTAAAACCTTCTATGCTGCATATTCTGAAAACCTCTCAAAGGTTATTTCAATGTAACTCTAACAAATGACTTGTTATCCAGTTAATTCCACTATGGAAATTTATCAATATTAAATTGTTCCTCCATATTGTGCCATTTCTAAAGGGAATCAAGATAGAAAGTAATTTGCTTTTAACATTTGCATGGAACAAATTTATATCCGAACTGCTAAAAATTGCATCATTATATCTTCCTAAAACAGTAAAAGCAGGTGAATTTCTTTACCTGTGGTGCAGGTTCAAGGGGCTTGTGAAACCAAAATGGTAAGATATCTGTTTCTTGACCATGGCAAAGATGCGGGCATGTAGTCAAAAATGCTCTAGCTATCCTTACCATATGTTGTGCTTAAAATACATGAAATAATAGTTAAACATTTCACGATGCTATTTATGATGTTATTTTTTCTTCAGGTAGTCTTCACCCGATCACATATAAGCAACAATGAAAGATATTCTCTACTTTTGAAGTTGCAACTTGGAGATAAACAAAAGATATGAGGAAATGTAAGAAGCACAACTAAAAGAAGTAAACAGTAATTGCTGAACAATATAATTTATTCTTATAATACACAGTAAAAAACCTGAAATACAGAAATTTAAATAAATAGATGATATAGTTTAAACAACTTCATGTTTAACGAGAATACTCATTTATTTATTTAGTAATATTTTTACTCAGAAAATTATTTGAAAACTTCATAAGCATTGGTATACATTTAAATAATTGCATCACAATATATGTAAAACAGAGTAGGAGCTATCCAATATTTGGTTTCTTATATTACATAAATAGTACTTTACATTTAGTGACTGGAAGCTCGTTTTCACAAATGGGATATGGAGTGGAGAACAGTAATACATATATAGATTTGAGTTTCACTTCCATTCAGATTCTACATTAAAACACATTTAAAAAATACAACACTATGCTTTGAAAAATGATAGGCTAGTGCAGCACATAAAACTGGTGTAGAATTCAAGCAAGCTGATTATGTGAATCTTTATAGTACAATATAATGACTTCAGTACAAGAACATTTTATAAAAACAGATCTAAAACCAACATTGCAGACTTTTAGATTATCTCCTTCCTCTTTTCTGGTTAAAGTAAGATTAAAAAACATCTTACAAACAGAGAAATTCCAATAGTATATATGTTTCCTGGCTAATCATTTCTGGCCTATAATTTCATACAATCAGAATGTATTCAAAGGAAACAAATAAATGAACTGGATGAAAGTTTCTTAGAATAATGCAACATATGCATAAGGGAAAAATCTACTTATATGTCTAATTCCCTTATACTGTTTTTGTTTTGATCATTTTGTAATACTCTTTTGATCTCGGCATCTTAATGACCAGAGCATGCTGACTGCTGTTATGTTTTCAAAAAATAAATAAATACAATTATAAAAACTATTTCAATTCAACAGTCTTACTGTTAAATCATTTGCATTTGCTTCTTTGATCTTGTCAGTTAAAAAGTGCAAAGTCAGGATTTCCTCAAAATATCTAGGACATTGATTATATAAGTAGAACTAGATTATAGATAAATGTTCTTAATGCTTTAATTGCCATAATAAAGTATATATAATCTGAAGGAAGAACATGTGACTTTTCAATCATATCATGAAAATCAAACAACTGTAACAAACATTAAATTTGGAATGAAGTATATGAAATTCATATCTGAGCAGCTATAATTTATAGCTATGGGAAAAGATGCAGATCCATTAAGATATTTAAGACGGAGCACAGAGACTTATTGCAAGCATTTCAGCTCATATGAGAATACATTAAAGAAATAACAAATAATAGTCTATTCAATTCAATGAATCACAAACTTACATGCTAGTGAAAATAACAGTTATATGTCTTTTAATTTCTTAAAATTTGTAACTGTTTTCTGAGCTAACAGGGTGATTACCTGACTAAGTTTTAAGCCAGATGAAAATAAATAAACAAAATAACAAATAAAATTATAGGTTTACTTCACATGCTCTTAGGATAACTAAAGATTAATTCATAAATTATCCACAACCGTAAATAACAGCTATAGTTACACATATTTCATTACAACCATAAATTCAGATAATATTTCAAATAATTTAGCATGAACTAAAGCAACAGATATTATTTGTAAAGATTAAACTTTGCTCTTAGTGAAAGCATAGGTTATCTATCTCATAGTTTTACCTATTTTACTCTTAATTGCCAATTGTCATCGCTGTAATTTCCAAAAATTGGTTAGTTCTACTCTCATATCTTAAAACACTTTCTAATTTTCTGAATGCTTCACTCAAAATAAATGGACAAGAAGAAGAATGGGAATAGGGGAGGGACTAAGAAAGAAACCAAGGGAGAAGCACTTAAAATTGTTTATGGACAAGCAATGTTCACTAAATTCCATCTTTCAAGGAAAAGCAAACATTTCTAAATTGTAGGCTTGCCAAGTTATTTGAACCATGGAAAAACAAGTTACCTAAAACAAAAATGCATTCAATGGTGAATTTTCTAACATTAGGATCCTCAAAGTGTAAAACTATAGTAAAATCTTGTACAGACAAGTTGCGCTACGCAGGGATTCAGATTTGACTTTGCTTTTCATTCATAGCAATGGCCTGGATGTTTCCACTTCTAAAGGAGTTATACTTAAACTGTATTTTGGTGATTTGTGTATTTATGGTTCCTTGAATATCAACATAAGATAAAATGTTTAAAGCAGAACAGAGAACGCATATATTTTTATGTCTGAAATTATAGGAAAGTAGTTCTAGCCTCAGGAATACACAGGAATAAAAAAATAAGAGGAAGGGATTTGTACAATGTACTTTCATTAATTTAAGTATGAACAATCAAGGAAAGCAACTAATAGTGGTACAAATATTTTGTGCAATAATTTAGTAGATTACACTTTGTCCATACACCATTTTAAGTTATTTCTTATTTTAAAGAATACCTTTTTTAATTTTTATTTAAAATTTTCAATATACAGCCATTCCTTTAATGCTTTGCTCATATTTGCTGATAAACCAGTTATATCAAAATTCAGATTTGCGAAGATCAATGCCCATTTTTAATAAAATTGCCAAAGCAATGTAATATTTTCCTTGGAAAAGACAGACGAAAGTAAAATAAAAATAATAACAGAAAACAAAACATTAGAAAAAGTAAATAAGTTGTTATTTCTACTTCAATGATTCATAAATGCAATATTTTTAGAAAATGTTTATCAAATTAGAAAGAAAGGAAAAGATGTAAAATAAAATTGTACTCCAAATAAAGATGAGAGAGAATACTAATTTTAGAATACTATGGAACAACGGCAATCTCTATATTAACATATGGAAGAGAACCATGAAAAGAGATATGAAGTATTTCTTAAATTTACATAGTCTTTCTGTTATTGTTGGAAGTCAGTCATGAAAAGGGGCATATGCAATTCTTATGAAGAGGAAAATTATGATAATGCAACATGCACACTATACAATTCAATGTGAATTATGATATTGGCCAGTTTTTGGAAAGCCCTCCAAGAAATGCATTGCTACTGGAATCCTGTTGTCAGGGAAAATTCATTTGTTTACTGAAACTGGTATCCCATACATTATAACAAGGAATTATTTAGCTGAATAATGAGTGATTTCTAATACCCATACTTTTGCCAGCCCTGCACATGGAGTTCCATATGTGGGCAGCAATAAAGTCTATTGGAAATGCATGCAAGAATTGGCTTACTTCCTTATGCTGAATGATGATGGAGCAATGGCAGAAGGAAAGACAAGGAAAATTGGGGGACTCAAAGGAAACATGCAGTCTAACCCTTGGCCATGGTGCTGCTACCTTTAGCTAAATATATACATTTCAAATTGGCCTGCAGTAACATTTGACTGTCAGAAATAAAATAATTTAGTACAAGGACCTATGCCACTAGTTTTATGTTAAAATGAAATACAACACAATTCAGATTGTTTAATTTTAAAGCTTTGCTTTATTTGACTTTACCTACTTTTTATCTGCATTATACCTAGGACTTTAAAAATGCAATATAACTCATGCAAAACTGAATTGAATTTTCATGAAATCAGCAATTTTTTCAAAGCCTGTGAAAATTAAAGGAAAGGAAAAATTATTATAAACTGTATGACATATTTATAATAAATGTAAAAATTAATGTTCCAACATGTAATACCTAAAACAACCGAGTGATTAACTGACTTTTTTAAATGCTATTTGAAACAGGCAATTTTCCACTTTATATATTTTTCAAAGTCAGAAGAGTACTTTCAACCTTTCTTCATATTTAATATTTCAATAACAGCAATTCATTGTAGAGTTACCTATAATTATATGTGTTGTAATAACGAAAACTTAACAGAGATAATTGAATTTGCCTCTAGAATATTTTACAGTATATTAACTTTTGCAAAGCACTTAAAGACTCAAAGATCTCATTCTTATGCAATTGTGTATTCAAAATATAAATATACAACAAACTATTGGATGGGCTAAAGTGCCATAGGTCCATTTAAGTTGGTGCCTATATGTTGTATATTACATTCATTACAATAGCTGAGGTCTAAGTGTCTGCTTTTTAATTGTATAATTTCTTTTGGGATATGGGGGCTTTTATCTGTTTTATGATGGAACTCCAGATTTAATTAATTTACCCCATCATTCCATTGCCTTGTATCTCAAAGAACCATGGCAACCAATAGTGAAATTTAAAACAACAATAATAATAATAATAATAATAATAATAATAATAATAATAATAACAACAACAACAACAACAACAATAATAATAAGACTGGGTTATTTCTTGGAATTATGAAGCTAGATATGAAGTTGAAAATTTATAATTATTAACCTTAATACAATCAGCAATGGAAAAGAAGAAGAATAAAAAATATTTCCTGTTCTTTATTGTATTGATGAAAAACACTGTTCATGGTTAGCAATTATGTTTTCTTCAAGAATTAGAAAAAAAAAAGTTTGGTTTGCATTTGTTGTAAGGAAATTTAATTTAATCTAAAGTGTTTTGGTTTTTTAAAATGTTGTTTTAACATACAAAAGCATATCATTTTAATACCTTGGTTCTTTTTAATACATTTTTAGCAAGGATTTTATAAAAAAAAATGCTAATATTAATTAAGGAAAGATAATATAAAAGCAAGGCTTCTTCTAGAAAGGCTTTCACTAATTACAAAAATTATTAAATACTATACATTAAGGAGCAATAAGAGAAAATTTTTAAGGTTAATTTTCTCAGATCACCAATTTGTAATATGAGTCCTTCTTGTGAGCAGTACTTAATTATTTGTACTTTGGTCTTATTCAGTTCTTTGCTAATTTATGCTCAGCAATTAGTCATCCTAGATTTTATTACAGCCTTCCATTTCATGTGCATCTCAAATTATTAATTTAAATATCTTATGCCATTATATATTCTCACAGCTTTCGAAGTTAACAACTATTCTCTCTCTTTAACCCTAAGTCATAGCCTCTCAGAGCACAACATAGCAAAATAATGTAAGTGGCAAATATAAAATCAGCCCCAAATGCAAAATGTAATATTAGTTATTATATATTATGAATATTTTGTGTTTCTGCATGTCATATACTTTCATAAAGACAGTTCTCATGTTAATCATGCAAGTTCAACAACATATTTTTCTTGTGAGGTGTATACATGCATTTGCTCTTTCTTGTTTATTTATGAAATGATTTCACACAACATTCCCTGATGCCTATGTTCCTGTAAAATCAATGCAATATTTAGCAAAAAAATTGTACTTTTATTTTTTAATGTCCATTTGAACCATGGTGTCATAGGTGAAGAATACTGATAATACAGAAAATAAAATTATAAACTGGGAAGGGAATATTTTTGGAAAGGAAATGTTCCAGGGGTATGTCTACAACATTTGACACTAATGAACACTGAGGAAAACCTAAGGACTGAGGGGAAGGGGAAATAAAACCAACTTAAGGAGGATCCTGGCTGAATTGAACCCCAGACCTCCTGCTCATGAATCCATGCCTTAACGATCCACCCATGTCAGTCTTAACAACTTTGGTCATCCATATCGGTACAGTTGCGTCTGTACTACACACACAAAGATAGTAAAACAATTAGAAGACACTTCATTATCTTCCAGAGGTAACGACATTCCTACTCATGACCTGTGAACAATTAGATAGATAAATCATTCACTCATCACACAAACCATCTCATTCAATACTCAAATCGCCATCATATAGATTGAAAAGGAAGCATTACATTGAACTATGTAATAACTCAAATCTGTATTCAATTCAGGCTTATTGTTGGATAATACTCTGTTTACATGTTTCATGTTATTTATACATTATCTTCAAAATATGTGCAAAACTGTATTGTATTAAATGATTCGATAAAGCTAAATAAAATCTAAATGGAGGAAGAAAAAAAAAAAAAGGAGTAGACCTATCAAAATTTTCAGCAAATCAACAATATTTAGCTCAGCAGACATGCATATCAAATTATACTCTCTGATTCTAGCTTTTGGAATACACTAGTTTGAAAAACAGATCACTTCCATGGTCTAAGAGGTCAGCATTGCTGGCTGCAGCTTGGGGGTCTTGGGTTCCATTTCCAGTACTTGAAGATTTTCTGAGTCAGATAACTGAGCAGCAGCCTAATGAAGAAATGACATTTTTTGATCTGTTAAACTGGTGACCAAGAGAATCCAGTGTGCTGATCACATACCCTCTTCAATACTGCCTTCTGACAAAGAAGTTGTATGCAACAGAATGGCAGAGGATGTAGCTGTCATCGTGGGTGGACCTGCTGTTGTACCAGAAGAAAAGAATTTGCAAACCAAATGAAAATCCATGTTTGTTTCAAAAGAAAAAACTCCATGATTTTAGTGTCTGTGTTTAATGTGCAGTTTTAAAGGACCAGAAATTGGATAATAGCTAAGAGGCAGATGACAATTCACTTCTAACAAACTTTCAAAAGATAAAAATGATGATACACTTTACTGTCAAAGTAAAAAGCCTTTTTAAGTTAAAAAAAAAAAGTGACTAATATATACATATATACCTGCCAAGTGTTGTTATTACCAAATAAAACTATTAAACTGTATTTTGCATTTAGTGCTAGTTTTATATGTGCACTGTGTAACTATATGTTACAAAGTCATGTGATTGTAATGGTGACATTTTCAATTATCTATATGAACAAAAGTTAAACTGATACTGATAACCCATACAAAAACAGAAATTATAAACTCATAATTGAAGTGCTGTCACTTCACAAACATTATATATTTGACAACATAAATGATAATTCAAATAACAATAGGAAGTTACTTAAAAACAGTACACAACATTTTAGGCAGCATGTTACTACAGATCACATTTAAAATAAAACTAATATTCATACAACAAAAAATCTCTCTCTTCAGTAATAACAAATGTTTATTTCAAAATTTTCACATTTGATTATCAATGCTGTACATGTTATGCCCACATCAGAAACTTTTGCAAAATTTAAAAGATGAAAAATCTAGCACTCTGAATGCAATATTTGTTTTATTCATTTTTATGGTATAAACAACAAAATAATAAATGTATTTGCTTTATTAAATGATAACATAAATAAGCAATTTTGGAGGGAAAAAATAAAAACAAAACACTCAAAGTGCCTTTCCCTAGTTTCATATTTGGTGTATTTTTTCTATAGTACCACAAACAAAAATATAAAACTGAACCATAATATTCATTGTTGGCATAGCTTAGGTTTTGAAAGATTATCTTTAACCTTATATACTCATTCATTCTTTATTCCTCATGCAGAATATAAAATCAGACCCTAAAGCAATGTCATTACTTTTTAGGAGGAGCAATTAATTTAATTTTTCTTATAATTAGTAAAATTGTTTTCTAATGATGAACCTATAAGCATGGATAAAAGGGCATATAGTTTCGAAAAAGAATACTATTAAATTAAAAATTATGTAAGTAACAAAGTATTAGTGTAAGGCACAAAACCAAAGCTCACAATGGGTATTCTGAAGAAGGTTTCCCTTAATCTCAGTTAAAGTCCTTCATAATAATGAGGTTCTAAAGAGGTGACAAATGATATAAATTAATGTTTGATGAAATGAGTTTGTATATTAGTCCAGATTGATTAAAATAACCATTTCAGGATAGAGCAAAACTTTAGAAAAAGCTTACCTATGCAACTGACCTGATAGGATTTGAACCCAGGACTTCCAGATTTGTGGTCAGACATACTGGCCACAAGATCATGGAGGCAGTCTGAGAGAAGTTGCTTTTCCAATGTTGTTTGTCTTGCGGAAGAAGTCACTAGCATTTTATTTTCATAAATTTATTTTTTTTAATTATTTTATTCCCCCTCCCCCTCACTGAACTGGAATTATTCTGCAGTTTAAGAGGAAAAACACATTAACTTCATTCCTTAACTCTTAATCTCAAAATGGAAGTGCTACATTTTATAGCAAAAGAAACCTTCAGAATAATATTTCTCTGAATTATAAAAATGTTAGTGACTTTTCCCTTAATATAGAGATGATTAAGAGTACAGTGTGTTAATGGCACTCCTAAAAACTTAAGATCTCACTGTTTGAATAAAACCATTAAAAATTTTATTATTAAATACTATATGGTAATCAGAAAGATTATGAACCGTCAGAAAATTTAGAGACTTTATTGGATATTCTTGTATATGTTGCTATATACTAAATAACAGTGGCTTCATTTGTTTTATGTTTTAAGGTTTTTATTATACCATTTTCTGCTTAAATGTTCTAATTTCCATGCTTGCTGATTTAAATACTAAGTATCATAGTCGCTCTTGTTAATTTTTTAGTGCTGCAGGCATGTTCGGTCAGCATTCTTAGATTGCCAAGATAGATAGTAAAGGTTTATTTCCAACCATGAATGATTGTCGATATGTATGTTAGATTTATGTAGGTGCATTACAAAAGTGATAATAGAAAATACTTTGTGCTTCTTAGTCTCACAGCACTACTGAATAGCTCTTCTCTCCTTGGTTTAACACCTTTTATGTCTCTTTGTTATCTCCCAGCTTATTTTATATTCTATATGTTGATAAAAAGAACTATATTTTTTTAATAATAACTATACAGTTATAATTAATTGGTTCATAATGAAGGTTCAATATGTTTATAAAATTTGACATGCATAATATTGCAAATTTATGCAAATGTGTTATGATAAGCATATATACAAGCGCAAGTCAATAAAGACTGAGAGATATTGTTTTTCATTATGCACAGCAAAGAAACATTGTTGAAACAATGTTGCATGATCAAATACGCATCAGCCCTGAATGGTGGACAAAAACAGAAGTTTGCTCATATATGCATTTGTACACAGGAGATGAGTAAGCTATGTCAGTTCAGCAGTCACTTACATACAAAATAGAGTTGATTCACTAAGAGCAATATGCTATGTTAAAGTTTTGCTTTCGCTGCAGAAATCCTGCATGGAAGCTTACAGATTGTTGCGGCAGGATATGGTGATGTTGTTCTGTCATAATCCACAGCACTTCAATGGTTCAAGGAATTTAAGGAGGGCTGTGTTTCAACAACAAAGAAAGGTGGTCTAGACCCTCCAGAAACAGCAGTAAATGAAATCATTATTTACAAATTAGTGTCATTGTTCGTGAACACTGACAGACTTGCAGATATGTTACACATTTCCCATGGCAGTACATTTTCGATTCTGTATGATCACTTGAACATGAGATGCATTTGTGCAAGATTGGTCACAAGATTACTGACTCCAAGATGGTGCGAGTGGAAATGTATAGGGAACTTTGAACATGTTCCCCATCCTCCATACTCCCCAGACATAGGCCCTTGTGACTTTTATCCCTTTCCCTGTCTGAAAAAGGAATTAAGGAGGAGCGTTTTGGTGTTCCCAAGGCCATTATAATAAAGGTGAGGCAGTTTTGAATAAGCGTCAAAAGATGGCTTCCAGCAAGTGTTCCAGAACTGGTAAAGTGCATTCAACTCAACGAAGAATACTTTGAAAAAGACTACACCAATCTGGACCATGCCTAGTGTATTCCATTGCAAAAAACATTCTCAGTCTTTTTGACTAGCCCTTGTAGTTTGCTTCAATCATATGTTTAATTTAAAATATTCATTTCATCCATTGACATATTAGGAAAAAATATGTTCAAATGATTTGTTTCATTTACTTGCACAAACTGATTGCCCCACTGGGGACGTCACATGTTTAAATGATGAATAGTTACTTTTGTAATTGGGCTGTAACATATACAACCTTCTTATTCAAGAATTGGTGTACACTTACCTTAGTGGCTGTTATACAGAAACAAGTAAAAAGCACATAGAATACATATTGTCCAGAATCTTGGATACAATCTTCACCTGAACATTTATATTAGTATAATATAACAAATTATTTATCATGAAATCACTTAACTTTCACTGATTTTGTTCCACTGATATGTTTTGAAGGCTGTTGCCTTCATCATCTTATAGGTACTGCTTATGACAGATAAACCGATACACACCAGCAGTCAACTGTATCTTACATTCTATTATGCACTTCTGAATATAAAAATTAAAACAATGCTTGACAGCACCAGTCTAATTTCATAATCTATGCTTTATTGAATATCCAAGAAAAAACAAGTAAACCCATAACAACATGAAGTTAACAAAACAATAACAATGATGCACACAAAGTAACAGTACTACATAATTTTAAATGTATAAATCATGGAATATATAAATTAAAGTACAACATTTCTCATTAATATTTCAATACCAGATGCAACATAGCTTCTATAACAGTAATTTGGGTATCCTACGAGACTGCTTATTTGCTAGTGATGAAGGGAACTAAGGCTAAATTGTTTGAGAGTGGTATGGCGTGGCGTGGCAGGGCAGGGCAGAGTAAAACCTATGCAAACAGACAATCATGAATGATGAGCCATTTTTGTAGGGCATTCGATGAAGATTTCATTAAAAAAAAAACAGCATATGGGGGAAAAAATGACATGGACTTAAAAATTAAAGCATAGTAACTTGACACGTTTTGAGGATGAATTTAATAACAGAATGAGCAAAAGCTCATTCTCTGCTTCAGTGCTCATTAGAACTATATGAAGATGCTCCACTGCACTGTGCAATGGCAGTGCAAGATTACATTGGTTAAGTGTTTGCTGGCAGTTATTCGAAGCAGAGTCATTAGAAATACTATCTGGATCAGAACTATTTCTTTTGAAAACTAATTAGAGATAAAGTCAATGCTACAAAAAGATCAACTGTTGAACAATTGAAAGTAGCCATTGATAATGATTTTGAAAAAATTAAATCAGATTAGATATTGTGCATTAAAATAATTTAAGGTTAAAGACTCGGTTCATTGATGTATCAATACAGTTTGAAAACAATATGATATATACTTTTAAGAAATGTGAATGGATATAGACTTTTGGACCAATCTTGGCAATCAGGTTGGTTATTGCTGGTATCATTCAGACATTTAGCTTAATATAGGTCAATTGGTTTCAGCAATTCTAGTACTCTACAATTCCAATTAGATGTAGAGTAGATTCAAAGGCGCAACAGAGGTGAATCACTGGTGTGTCAATGGGTAACCTGGCTAAACACATGATATAATAGACCACTATTTTTGTTATTAACATTGCCTTCACAAGAAAACAATGACTACTTCAAATTAAATCAAGTATGGCAATTTCACTTAATTAACGTTTTTGTCAGTTCTTTTATAATTATATAATATTGGTTTACTACTTAAAACTTTGTTTTAAATCTTGTTTATGTGCAAAATAATTTGAAAAAAAGTGAGAGGAGGGGGCTTTTTTACTTCATTATATTGTATAACAGCTTACAATGCTCTCTTCTTGCACAAGGTGCACTCTTGTGAAGAATTAAAATAGTCAATTATATTTTGAAGCTCCAACTCTTGTGGGCTGCAGTGGAAGAAATTTATTTTCAGATATTTCATCCATTTCTTCTGCAACTTGGTCTGCACTCTTTTTTATGCCCTTTCCTCTTAAATAATTCATTATGGAGGTTATAGTAATTTTTATTACACATTGAAAAGTTCCATTCAATTCCCAATGAATTTCTGGATACTTAAATATGCCTTACTAACATTAAAGAAATGCATTGTATTATTATTATTTAAAAAGTTGTTATAAATGCCATTAAATTGCCTGGAATTTGAGAAGAGGGTGCATAAAGTTTTCAAGCAATGCTTTATCTCAACAACAGCATATGTTATTACATGGAAGATTTAGCAACATCTATGTTTTTAAAATAATTCCTTAGGGATGAAGATCCATTTATTCGAAAGGTTCCTGGTCTCAAATAATTTCTAAAATGTGCACTGGAAATCTTTTATGAAAGCAAATTCCCCATGTATATCACATCTTTCTCAAATATTTACTTTAAAACAATCATTCTATTTTTAATAATAGCTACAGTTTTTATAGCATATGTGCTACCATGAGGACAAATTTGCCATTAGGAGTTGCTTTTCCTTATTAAACACTATCTGTTAATAATCACACTTCAATTATTTTTTCTTCTAATCAGATTTTAGGTTCTTAAGGCACATGAAGAAAAAAAACATCTATGGGTTCTACTTTCTTGTACTGCATAATTACTCCAGTCATGTCTCTCATATCTCTTTGGTAAAATACCACCCTTGGCAGAGGATGAAGACGAACGTCTTCGAAACCGGTGCCAAATATCACACAAGTGAAGCAATAAGAGTGTTTAGCATGACATATATCACATGAATTTATTCATATTAGTTTCACTGTGTTAGTTCAATATATATTTTTTAAATTATTTCATTTTTAAAAGATATGTTTTAATATACTACAGGTTAAAAGCTGGTCACTGAAGTTGTTCATGATCATACATGTTAGAGATCACTTGGAATGTACAGTTTGTCCATAAATGATTACCCTGATTTGAACTGGCATAATATTTTAATGATGAAACTTACTTAAAGATCTTCATTGCAGGTAAACATGAGCACTCAAAGTTTGTGCTGATATGTTCCGTATATTGCTGTTGCCACTAGCAGGGCTGTTGCTGATTTTCTTTCAAAATGACTTAAATGTGTTGTATGGCTTGAAGCAACAAATTATCTGATTATCATGCAGCAAAAGTTCAGGACCTGTTCTAAAAAGTACCCACCTAATATTAAGCTCAATAAATCATGGATGACAAACCTTTTACCATTGAGTTTAGCTTAGAAGGGTAAAAGCAGCAGCACATCATCAGTTTCCAATGAGAGTGTTGAGGTGCCTTCACTTGATCTCTGCAAAATTCATTAGACAAGCTGTATGTACTAAGGAGTACAGTTAACAAAGCGGTATGATCGACACTGCATCCATACAAAGTCCAAATTGTCCATCCACGAATTAAAGCCAGGTGATCATCAAGGCATGAAGAATTTGCTAATGTCATTTTAAACCTGTCTGATGAGGGTAATGAATTTCTGCAGTGCATTTGTTACTTTAATGAAGCTATCTTGTGAATGAAGAGTCAACCTCAATCATGTAAAATTCTAGAAATTAGAAAACCCATGTGTAATAAGATAGCATATTTCAGTTAGTTCAAAAGTTAATGTGTGAATGTGGATTGTTGCATGAACAAGTATTGGCTTTTTATTCCTTCTTAAAAAAATTAAAGAAAATATATTCTAAGACATGCCCATTAATTACTGCAACTGTCTGTTTCCCCTCATTGTTCTCTTAGAGTTTTCAGTAATCCTAAATATAGATTCCCAAATTAGTGGATTGGCAGAAATGGTCCAAATCCATGGCCTCTGAGATCAATTTATTATACTATCCATGGAAGTTACAGGCATTGTTGGATATCGTCAATTTCTACAATTGGAATTTGTACATAGTTATATATTTATTTTCCCGTCTTACACAACTTTAGCTATAAATCATTAAAATAATACACATTTTTGTATCAGATAACCTTTTAATTTGTATTTGAATTGTTTATTTCCTTGCAATTACTTTTTGGTAATCTTTTATAGAGAAGTCATTGTATATTTGGATCTTTGTCAATCATTTTCAAGTTTTTTCTTGACCTATAATAATAATTTTTTCTGGTATTATGTTCATGGATATTGTTTTTTAAAGGATGTTTATGAACAAATAGTTTTACTTTGTATACATATAAAGAATAAAAATGTAAGTAGTTTATTTTCAATAAATCCACTTACACATGATTCTGTGGGTTTTATGTCCTGGATTATCCTAATATAATTTTTTTGCACTATGAATTCTCTTTTAAAGTATATCTTTGCACAACTATTCCAAATTTCAATATCATTAGAATTTCATTATAAATAATTTTCAGTAACTGCTCATCATCTATGGGTTTGAAAATGTTCAGTATATAAATTGCTTTACTAATTATTACATATATATTTAATGTGATCTTACCAAAAAAATTACTGTAATGGGTGGTCAAGGTCATTAAGGGTTGGAATCATGAGCAGTTCTGGGATTCCACCACAGACCATCCTCCCTGACTGAGGTTTTTTCCTCAATCTCCATTGCTGGGGAGGTACCCTAAACTTAAGCCTCAAATGCTTCCTTCCTATAATAATTTTTTTTTTAAAAAATCCTTTCTTAGTTTATCATTTCATCTCGTGTATTATCAATACTCAGTCCACTGCCTGTTATGCCTTAGTAGTTAAAATGAATGTTAAACTTCATAAAAAAAAACCAAGACAATATATTATTTAAATATATTCCTAAGAATTTATATTCATTTGAATCTGATATGTAGTGGGTATTAATGGCTAACTTAAGCTCTACAGGTGTTCTGTTTAATAAGCGCGCACACACACACAATAGTTTTGTTTGTTTTATCCTTATTGCATTTGAAGTTATTTGTTATGAAATAGTTCAGTAAATTGATTGTTACCTTAAACAATTTTGCATTAGTAATGCTTTTTTCCACTGCATATAGCTGTGATGTCATCTGCATGTTATTGTTTTAATATTTGGCATAGATGAAATGTTGTTTATATACATGATAAATAACAACAAACCTAGAAAACGTTTTTGTGGGACTCCATATTTAACAGTTTTATAGTCTGATTTGGAAGAAGGGGGAAAAAAAAAAAAGTTTCCTTTTTGAAAGTAAATTTTTGTATATTGTTTTCTATCTTTTAAATAAGAACAGATTAAATGTTTAGCTATTCCTATTATGCCATAATTTTTCACCTTACAGATCAGTAAGTAGTGATTTACACATCAAATGCTTTACAATGGTCAAAAATAATGCATTTTTTCTAAATTTAGTACAATTTTATGCATAAATTCTGCTATTGCTGTTGTTGTAGAGAAGCCTTTTGAAAGCCATGTTGTTTATCATTATTAATTTGTGTAGTCTAAAGAAATTTAGGAGACTAGCTATTATCAATTTTTCAAAAATGTTTGCTATTTTTAAAATTACAGTAATTATATATAGTTATTACGCTTTTTTTTTTTGTATATATGCTAAAGATCCTGTTTTCAAAATAACAGTTCCAGACCTTGTAACTGTGCTACAGCATATTAAACATGTCATTGAAGGAGTCACATAATTATTGCAGAATGTGCAGAGCAAGATTGAACATCTTGATGCTGCTAGCAGTGCACATGTTGTAATTGTTATTTAATGATATTT
The DNA here is from genome assembly GCA_030762175.1 of Metallyticus violacea. Lineage (NCBI taxonomy): Eukaryota > Metazoa > Arthropoda > Insecta > Mantodea > Metallyticidae > Metallyticus > Metallyticus violacea. Next base: position 26,848,622 of record CM060836.1, read on the forward strand.
TTCTTTGGGGTTATAAACTTCACCAGTTTGTGCACTTATACCTAAATTTGTTTCATTACGGGTATCCAATGAAGAGTTCAGAGTAATCATTTATGGACACATTTGTACAACACTTTGGGCAAAGTATTGTTATATAAGGTTTTCTGTCTTAAATGGTCTTTCAATTATTATTAACAGATAAAAGTACTTCACTGCAGTAATATCTGTCTTTTCTATACTATATGTCCATGCACTGCTTGATAGGGCAAAAAAACTTGGCTTTAAGGAAATTTGGCAATAAACATAATGAAATTATAAAATGAGAGAGACAAAGAGTAATTTAAGATAAATACCCACAACTTATTGTGCTTTTCAAAAGCTGCCCAATTGTAAAGGATTTGATAAGATCCGATCTTTCATCCAAATGCTCTCTTTGAAAACCACCTTTATTTTTATAAACAATGATAGGATAATACGTCTGTAAGGCATACATAAAACAGATACAAATAAAAATGGATTATATTTGTAATGGATGCAGCTTCTATTGACTAAAGTCTAAACAATAAAATTTAACATTAAACGAAATTTCTCTACATGATGAATACTGTGGCCATATATTCAGCTACTTTGGAACTACCATCTATTCTGTATTTTCCAAATACAGCAAGGTTTATGCACTCTTTTAAGTATCTCAGTACTCTGTAGCTAGTTATTTAAATAAATGTAAGCCTGTAAACAATTCATTGACACTAACAATTATTAGCTTTACTGAAATATGTGCATGCTTTGGTGATATTAGTTTTCTTCTTTTAATTTTTTTATTTTATATGCCAATAAGATTTAAAATGCATACACCATGCACCTCTCTGCATTACAGAAAATTGCCATTTAATATTCTTCTGTTTATTATTAAGAAAAAGGAGGAAGAATAAGGAGATTAGATTTCAATTGCAAAAGGAGTAAAATAAGAGACAACTGCCTAACTAACTCTTTAATTCATGCTACTATTAAATGCCATGCCTGAACCAATAAGATAGTTTCATTACATGAGATAAAGCAAAAAAGTTCATTCAGAGCATTAAGTATTTTAATGCTCTTACTGACTAGCACATTAATGCCACTATTTAAAAGATAGAGATACTTAGCTACAGGGCTTACAATACTGAAATGGTTCAGACTCTGTTTATTAATTTATTTATTTCTCTATCATATGCATTCCACACTGTGAAGATCTTCAGAATAATGGACTTATACGATAAATAACGAATCATTTTTGTGCTAAAAGACACAGGCACTAGGCACACAAACTGCCTGACATTTCCCTGGAATGAGGAGAAGTGCTAAGAAAATTTCTACCAAAATGCTCAACTCTAGCAGAATTCAGATCTTTCCTTGTACATTTCTTTATTTATAGAAGTAATTTCTTAACCCACACAGCACCCATGTTCTATATCTATATATTTCTCAGAATTTATGCTACTTGTTCTATGGTCAATTTCCAGTAATGAAGCCATGCTTTCACCACTAAAATTAAACAACTCCAAGGCTCATCAAAGTTGTTAAGCTACCCTGTGTATAACCTTACTACGTTACAATTGCAAAAGAATATGCAAAAAAACACAAATTCTTTACATCTACTGCAGACTATCGCTTTGGTGTACCTACCAGTTCTACCACTGTTACACCCAGTGCAGCATTGTTACAAAAATTTGAGATAACTTTATTTGTTATTCCTTTAATATTATTACTTTGAGCAGAAAGAAAACATCAAAGTAAGTTTCTGTACTGTAAATCTATTGCTGTCAAACACCTTTAATCAGTTCCTCAGCTAGGAGAAATTAGAATTGCTTTCAGAGTTATTTAAAGCCCAACTTCAGTGCATAGGTCAGTCCCAAGGGATTTGTAATTTGATTAATCACTGGAGAATTTCAAAGCAATTCTACCCTTACAGGTAAGATTCAAAGGACAATATCTAAATATGTATTGAGGAAATGCTTTGTTTATATTTCTGCAACCAATGGTTTACAACTGGTTATAAATCATGCATAGACAAATAAATGAATATTTCAGTTTTTTTCACAAGATGAATTGGAAAGGAGAATCAGTACTGAGTTGCAGATATGGATCACCTGCAATTGAAATATCCAGCGGAATTTTCTTTGTATTAAACATGGGCTTGCTGACTTCTATACAGTCTTGTAGGGATTTGCGATTAAAAAAATGACATTTAATAAATCAAAGTGCATATATGCAAATGCTCAGTGGTGTCCCATAAGAGAATGTGTGACAGCTCTTATTAGTCAGTTAATGAGAAAGCAGTTTAGTAAAATAATAATAACAATAATAATAATAGTAATAAGCTTGAAGAATAGCTTTAAAAAGCTTGCATTCTATCAATCCTGTCCCTTAGGTTAAATAACAGTACAATATCATACACCTTTCAGGTACATAGTTTTCTTTCTGTACTCCCATTCCTGGAGATTCTTTATGTCTACATACATTTACAATAAAAAATATTATTTGTATATATATATATATATATATATATATATCATGTATTTTAAATTGTATACCTTTAACACCACAGTTGAAAATATTTTACTGTAAGACCAGCAATTGAATTTATATATATATGTATGTATATTTATTTCTCCTAAATATGTATTTTAGAAGAAATGTTTTCTGAAATATATTATTACAAATTATGAGTGACATTTAATCCAGTTTTACATTGCAAAACACAAAACAACTATATGCTAGCATATTTTCTCCTTAATCCTGGCTTTCATCAGCAGAAGTAGTTACTATGAAAAACAAGCAACAGATCTGCTTTCACTTATAAGGACCTTTTGAATTTAAATAGGAAACATGATAACATTTTACATCATAAATGTAACTCCCTAAGGAGGAAGTGTTGGGAACACATTTACATCCAGATTGGCTGAACATATACAGCCATAAAATTTAATGTTTTTAATATTACGTAAACGTTTAAATGCTATACATATCCTAAACATCCCTGAAAGTACTCCAATATACTCCTTTCTAGTTTATACAGGATGAGCATGGTATATGTACTACCAAATAAAAATGTCTACTGCCTGATTCTAACATTTGCCAAGAGATCTGAATGTCTCTGACCCAGATATACTGTATTAAATACTTTTTTAGGCTCAAATGCTTTGAACAAAATAATTTCTTAAAAAATGGGATAATGTTATGCTGTGGTACAAGTAACACATTTGTTTTGCTGAAAAATATTTCAACTCAGCAGCAATCAACAAGCGCTTAACTTTTGCCTGATATTATGTTGTAGCTTGATGTATCATGGATAATCTTTAATTAATTGGTCAACAATTTGCTGATTGGAGAGATAGTTTAAAAAAGAAACTGGCAAATGCTTGTTCAAATAAAAATCTCAAATATAACATATTTTATTCAGAAAATACTAGATAAAAACCAAACTTTCAATACCATAAACATCCTGCATGTAAATGAAAACTGCTACTGTAGAATTCCTGCCTTCTGCTCAGCCCTGTCTGAATGTAGCTCCTTTTCATAATTACAATATGCAGACTTTTGTTCTAGTTAGCTCTCCTCTGTGGGGCAGTGCCCAGCCACGACCGTATGTCCAGCCAATTCATTAGCTCTGCTGACCACCATCAAGAGCTGTCATGATGATTTTCTGTCACAATTTTGGCACTGAATTTTTCCCTCTTAAACTTGTCATCTAGTGTGCCAGGTATCTGGAACAACAAATAGAATAATGTGATATATTAGATAATGAAATTTCTTCAAACTTACTATAAAAGCAGGTGGGGAAGAAAGGTTTTGCATGATATATGAATATAATACACTATTGCAGAGGTTAAATTACCCATGAAGCACTGCAGTTAGAATGAGGGATTGTGGGAATAAAACTGCTGAAGTCAAATGAGGGGTATGTTCATGTAGCAGAAAATGAAAAACAGGCTGTTATATTATGTGAGCATGTTTACTGCAAAATGTTCACGTATATAACAGTGCATAAGATTATCCTGAATGCAATATATTTCCACAGACACTGTGAGACAGAATATATTTGTTTTTAGCCATGGAAGTCCTGCAATTGATGAAATAATAAAATCATGTGCATTTAAAATCATTTTGCAGTAAACATGTTCACATATATAACAAGTATATTCTTTCTCATGGTGTGTGTGGTAGCACATTACATGCAAGGTAATTAATTATACATACTGTTATATTATGTACCATGGTACATCTGTGATCAGGCAAAGAAGTTACTTTACTGAAAAGTAATATAGATGATGAGGGTGAAAACTAGATCAAAAAGTATTTTTAGGCCAGTTAATTTTAAGCATCTCTTGATCTCAATTATTTTGGCTGTTAAAATTCTAATGTAAAAGGTAATAAAATATCTTTGTAAGACTGAGTGGTTCTAAAAAGGATGTCATAAAGTATATTATATCCTTAGTGTATTAGTTAGTGCTATAGAAAGATGTATGCTTAAAAATCCATCAACTTAAAATACAATATATAACATGTTATTTATAAAAATAAATTATTTACTAACACTCAGTGTAATTGTCCAGCATTAATATTTAGTAATATCCAATTACAGAAATTTATCTTTTTGATCTTATCAGGATCACTTGTCTACATTTTGTAAACAACAGTGATCTTATATGCTTTCAAATTTAAAAGTTTGGTACTTCAATAAAATTTGCAAACTGTAGGAGGGATATTTGAGGAGAATGTTCTAATCATTCTCCAACTTTGTCCAGCTTTTCTTCTTACTGTTCATTTTTCTTTTATCAAAAACAGATCCTGTTGCTTTAAACAAGTTTTTGCACAGTATGCCTATGAGTAGCAGGTATCCGGAAATTTTGTTAAAAACCACTTTCTAAATATAACATTAAATTTCTTGTCAGAATCAATACATTGAAGCGGCTAATATATTCTTATTTATCTAGTCAGGCGATTTGATAATCTTATGCTCCACTAACTGTTAAAATTGACTCACTAGATAATTAAGAATATCCACTAACTTCCCTACTGACGCTTTATTACCATATGAATCATACATAGGCATTTTTTGTGCTAATGTGTACACATGTAGAGGCATTATGAAAACTATAGTGAAGTATTAATAATACTTGTAAGCACTAATAATATGTATTAATTCCTTATAAGCACCATAATGACATTTCAAACAGAATGGAAAATAGCTGTAGTCAGAATGAAGTAATGTGAAGTACTTGTGTATAAAGTCTGGTGAGTGTGCAGTGGCAGCATGCTGTCACTGATCAACCTGCCAGCTGCCATGAAAAAGGTAACAAAGTCATGAATATTAATAGTATAGATTAATATCGATAAAACTTTAGAGCATTTTAGAACATACAAAAGATGTAAATGAGAGTGTGTTTCATATAATAAATCTCATTATGTGTCTTTCAAATGAAATTATTACAAAATCTGCTCATAGTATCCATAAATGCTTATTCTGAAGTACGTGGCTACTTTTAAAATAAAATCATCTATACCCTTTTAAATATTTTTTTCTGTTACCACCGCAAGTGATTGAGGTTGCTATGATGTGGACTTGTGAACAGATCTGCCAAGATTGTCCTGCCTAACATTTTTTCAGTTTTATATCAGTCCTCATTAATGCCAAATGCTTAGATCTGGAATACTTTCTTCTCAAAAAAATCTGTTCACAATTTGTTTCTTTTCATGCATAATTAAGTGTCTATCACCTGTGATGCCTCAGTGGTAAATAGGCATTAAATGCAATAAATTACTAATTACTGCACATAATCTTTAAGTAAAACTCGAAACTATTCAAGGATAATAATTTTTTTAATGATAATATTGGCATTTTCAATTATTGTCAATTACAGTTATTATTTTCAATCTTTTGAAGGCCTGTAATGAAATAAACCATAAGGTATTTAAGTCCTCCATTTGCAACCTAAATAAATCATTCATGACTTCAAATTGAGCATATCTACACTAATTCTAATTCTGGTGTGGTATCTAAAAACAAGATATACTTAAGAGATAACATCCTTGCTTTCTACCGAAGTTGTGAGCCATAAGAAAATTTAAGATCATTTTGAGTCCTGTGTTATTGAAATCTGAGAAGCTATTTGAACTAGATAGCAATAATACTTTTAAAAAATAGTTTACATTAGTTACTAACTTTAAGCTAAACAATAATTGTAATGAAAAATGCACAATTTGACAAAAAAAATTAGTCATCCCCAGATTCCATATGTCGATTGGAGAACTTCTGGGATGCTTATAAATGCTGTATTCACAATGTGCATGCAGAGAGTGCACACTGCTGTGGGCATTTTGCCTGTAAATGTAATGGTCACAATCATAAGCATCTGGAAAGGGAAAATTAGGGTAGAGTAGTAATGACCAAGAGGTTTATAACACATTTTCTCTCCTTCATAAGTTCCTGGGTTCAAATTCCACACATTTTATATTATTGGTTTTATGAGTGTATATGTAGAATATCATGCTGCCCTAATATCATGTTATATTTTAATGTATCATTTGAATTTTATGGCATTACCTATGCACGTACAAAAACATAATCACAAACTAACATATTCTTTACAAATAACTATATAAATACATGAACCGAAACCTTGATCTTCCAAAGTGAAAACACATTGAAATTCACACAAATTAATATTGGTATATGAATCCTCAACTACTGTATAACTACCCTCAATCTTCCAGGCATATATGATATGAGATTTCTAAAGTAGTGTGGATGAGAGGCTACAACATTCCAGGCTTTTTGAATTTCTGCCCACAAGCAGTCTTGTCTTTTGTGCAGGGAATGCTTGTGCAGCTTATTGCATTTAGATAGAATGAGTACTGAAGGAAATATTATAACATTCATTTTAATGTATATGTTACAAAGAGACATGAATCTGTGCTCTTAACTAAGGCATCACTGCACACTCTGCCACAGAGCTAATGGAATACCACACACATATGAACACACAATAGTCAGCATATTTAGTGTATATCATATATCACAACTGCTGCAGTGGCTACACAGCTGGATATCTTGTAAACAACACACTGTCTTGAGTAGGACTTAGAAGACTTTTGAGTTCAAGAGATGATTCTTTTTGTTGTCAAAGGTTGTACCCATTTCTTATTGTAATGCAGGAACTTTTTCTGGTATATTCAGTGTGTTGAGAACTTAATCCATTACTGGGAGCATTATTTCAAATTTCAATATTGTGTTAATATGAAATAAATGTATTATTTTTCAAAATATGCCAATAAAGAGACTGTTTGAAAATATTTTATTACAACAGTGCAGAATTACCCTTTAGGTGCTTATTTCAGCATATTAAAGCACTTATAATTTTTTTAAGCATTTTTAAACTTTTTACCTAACTAAATATGTTGTTTTTTAGTTTATTTAACCAAACTTACAATAACTTTATGACTTCCAATGCACTCAAGTGTGCCAAAATGTCACTAGTGCAGCAAACTTTATAAAGAGCAGTTTGTTCAGCTAATGTGTATAAATGTACATTTTTACCATGGATCAATAAGATTATTTGACTTGCTTATATGCCTGGATGCTCAAGCAAAAGTAGGAAGCCCTCTAAGCACTTTGGAGTACATTTTTTCTTCTACATGCTACCAAGTGTTCATTAATGAAAGTCTCTTTTACAAATGCCTAATACAGAAAAAAAGTTATGCTTGATTTATTGAAATTTACAAAACCAGCACAAAGAAAAATGTGAACAGTAGGAAGAAAATTTAGTCCCACGTTGCATCACCAAAAGCATATATAAAAATCTAAAATCTTTCTCTTTCTTAAAGGTATAGATAGATCTCACTAAAATTCAAATGGTTCATTTTAATATACAGCTCTAAAATTTTTTCCCAATAAAATTATTTAACACCATTACCATCATCCTCATTCCGAATCCAGATGTGCCCCTCTCTACCGTATTGTTATTTTCTGTTTTCTGAGTCCAAGTATCACAAAAATATAATCCATATTAAACTGTAAATTCTTCTAGTATAGAAATTTGTATTAATTATACTATATTTCAAATCCCTATTAAAATATATTTACATCACATTTTAAACATTTCAGTGAAGAATAGACATAAGAATACTTTTCACCTCCCATTTTTTGGATCCTGGTTAGTAGGCAATTCTACCTCTTAAGTTTATTCAACTTTAAAACATGAATAAAAAATTACAATTTCACATCATTAAATAACAAAAAATCTAGTTTTCTTGATCACCGTGTTGAGTTGGAGATAAGAGTAATCAGCATTATACAGTGGCTATGAGCTTACTGTTCTTAAATCTCTTTTGTATAGTACGAGGTTTCTTTTTTTGAATGGTGTTTAACACCCGTTTTTACTACTGAGGCACCACAGTTGGTGAACATTGGTGATATATGAAATGAAATTATATATTGGGAAAAGATTTTTTTATGAAGGAAACGTTCCAGGCCTAAGTTTAGGGTCCTCCCTGGCATTTGCCATTTATGAGGACTGAAGAAAAACTGGAAAAACCCTCAGTCAGGGAGGACGGTCCTGGCAGGATTCGAACCCCAGACCTCCCACTCACAAGTTCACACATTAACGATCTCGGCCACCCGTGGCAGTCTAGTACGAGGTGAATGAACATAAGTCAATCTGAGCAGAATAAAGGAAAGTCTAACAACCCCCTAAGGATCAAAGCTTGAACCATCCAATATGTAGTCAGGAATCTTTGAGCTGCCCGAGCGAATTAGAATGATAAACCCATTATACATTTAGAAAAGTTAATATTAATAGGAGACAGGACACGAAGATATTTTTAACAGTTGAATACATCCTGCTATATGTTCCTTTGGACTGCAAAAAAAAATTCTACACAGAAGAATGTGTGTTCTTTTTCTTCTTTTTCATTATTTAGATCATCTGCAATTGCTCTAAATTTATGATTTGGAGAAACAGTTAAACCATATCGAACTTGATATAACCTAATCCAGCATATATTTTCGTTATGGCTGTTAATATAATTTCTTTGTACTTCAAGCTGTATTTTCTATTCCTGTTTTAAATAGAAAGCTGTAGTTTTCTGTGTAAGAAGTAGTACTAATGCGTCTTCAAACTTTAAGCATGCTACTTGCAACATTTTGCAAAATTTGTATGTTCAGAAGACATGCAAATAATGTAAAATTTTTCCAGAATAACAACTAACTATTACACAGATTATAAACATTGGTGATTAATTTCCCATATTAACATATGTACAGTGAACTTAGATTTTACATTTACCCACATTTTACATGATAAATTCAAAATCTCTATTTAATACACACAAAAATACAAATTTTTTGTGATTGCAATTTTACTTCAACCTTATGCAGAAATTTCTGTGTCCTGCAGTACATTATAACTCATTTAAATGGGATATTGCAACATTGCACACAATCCTTGTCTGAACAAGAGTACTCTTGATGTCTGACAGCATGCTTCTGCATTCACGTTGGTTGGCTTCTACTTTGTTTCTTGTCCACTTCTCAATGAATCGTGTTGTGCACTGTAGTGATTGTACCAAGTTTAGAGATTCAGTATAATCACTTTATTCTGTAATCCAGTGTATGGGTGTAAATCCAGCTAAAGAGCAGAAAGTATTTTCCATTGCGGGGAAAATAGATATTCTCTGATATTGTCTTCTCATGCAGATAATTCTACTACAATATGTACTTCTTTTTATAAAATACATAGTTAGGTAGAAATATCCACTTAAGAAAACCTTTTCATTTTAAAACATCAAGATTAATGAATTTTGACATTCCACCTTTGAATAAATTTAGTAAATTCCTATTCCAGCCAACAGATTTCGGCAAAGAAGTAATTCAGATCCAGCCATAACCACACCAGACAGCCCTACACTAACTCTGTCATCAGTAAACAGCTGAGGATGCAAATAAAGGTTCTCAAAATATGTCCCTAATTTAAATACTTATAAGTAAAGTTCATGTTAACATTCAAACAAATTAAATTTTGAAGTTTTTGTGAATGTTTTATTCAGAAAATATTTCCAGAAGCAAAGACATTAATATTTGATTGTTGCTTCATTAAAAAGAATGTCATGTCACCCATTTAACAAAAAATTTGCTTATTTTTAGATCAATTGTTTGAGCTTAACTTATGGTCACTCAAGATTCTTGATTAAACCCAATGGAAAATAAAATTTAAAAAAATAGTTTTTAAATTCCATTTTTGTAACAGTGCATCATAGGTGGTGGGCACTGATGATATGTGAGAGACCTAAAATTAACTGAGGAAAAATGTTCCAGGCCTAAGTTTGGCTATCTTAAAGACATTTGCCATTGATGATGACTGAGGAAAACCCTGGAAAATATCTGTCAGAGATGACAGTCTGGGCAGAACTTAGACTCAATGTAGATTTTTGCATGCAGTTAAGAGATGGTATACTAGCATAGAAAATCATATTCCATATTTGAAGCAATGGACTGTTCAAACAATTATTAGAAGATAGCAGCTGTATACATAATTTTGATTCATTAAAAATGCTGCTACTTTATTTCAGAGCTTTTTACATTTTAATAAACTTTATGTGTGGAGTGGTTTAATTTATCACAAAGGCTAAATTTTTATTTTCAATCCTCTAAATTGTAAACTAAACTTAATGCACAAATATAAACCAACTAGGGTGTGTGGTATAAATATCGACTGTTTTTGACATGCTTGAATATATGCATAAATATTTTGGTCAATTTATGCTTTGAGTCTGTTTGCAGGATATAATGTTGCTATATTGCTATGTAACTATCTTTATTTCTGTCGGATACTGTCAACAGGTTGACAGTAGGTGGTACCTTTCTACTTTGAATTCTTAAAGTAAAAGTTACGAGACACCAGTGTCATATAATAAAAATACTTGTTTATTTTTACTCTTTAGCAATTAATTTACAGTTGTTCTATAAGTGTTATGGATATGTTTACATATCTACAACAGTAAATTGTTCATAGACTGTCAATATCATAACACATTTTACATTTCAGATTTAGGCGACTACAGCCAGTAATTCTTATAAGCAAAATATGGTGTCTAGTATTGTGACACATTCCAATAATTCATAAATTGGTACATATAGGGTTGCAGTATTGTTGCATTTTTGTGTCCTGAGAAAAGTATTTGGCAAGAAATTTACAAAAATTATAAAAATCTCAATTTTAGTTTACTATGAGCCTGAAAAATACAATTATTAAATTTCCCAATCACCCTTTTATTTCTATAAGTAAACATACGAGTACATGCAAAAGAATTAGTTGGGGAGGAAGTTTGACAGTTACAAAAATAAGCAAGGTGAAGCAAATATTTTCAATCATGCAAATGTACTGAGCAGTTTCCAGAATTACTGAAATTCTGAAGTGGTCTGATGAGTATAATAAATTAAAATAATCATCAATTAAAACATTCTAATTATATTATGACATGAAAAATGTGAATTAAAGTGAATTTTAAGACTATATTTTTAAAAATGGGAGCCTGCTGGTATATATATCAAAATCAGAAAAATATTACCAGTAATCATGTAAAAAAAAACTTGTTTCTTTATATTTGTATGTAGGCTATTGTTTATCTCTCCCAACTGCTTCCAGCATCAATTCAGAAAAGCTGCAATATCACTTGGCAACCTTAGGTAAATATATGCAAATATAACTTAAGGAGCAGAAAAGAAGCTTTAATGAAGTAAATAAAGGTGAAAGTACCCTGATTATATACATAGAGTAAAGGAAAATGTGAATATTATACCAAAAACTGCAAGTAAGCCATGTGTTATGCAAAACATACATATACAAAAAAAAAAGTAGTTTCTTTGCAAAAACTTATTGATCTTGTATATTGTAATCTAAGATAAGCACAAAATGGAATTCTGAAACTAAAGGAAGAAAATTAGCAACTGAAGAAGAATTTAACTAGAAGTTGAGACATGGCCTAGGAGCATTAGCTAAATTGCATGGAATGGATCCTCAGAAGCAAGGAAAAATAGAATGTGTGTAAATGGAAATCAATGTTGAAATACAAAAACAAATAACAGGTACCTCAACTTGAACAAATTGAAGAAATTAATGAAGTGGAAATGATGATCAAAAGAAAAACTGCTCCAAAAATAATAAACCCAAATCTAAAATGCAACATACTAAGTATATATAATATTCCTTGATAAATGATTGTGGATGGGTCTATCTATTGAATGTACGATGCAGAGTTTCAAACTCTGCCATATTTTTCAGGAACTCCTGTATTTTGCCTTGATCTTATCTTGTTTCAGTGGCATGTCACTTTTAAGCTAAGGCATGCAATATGAAAAATGTTTGTGCAGATTAAATACATAATATGATATATTAGCGATTTCAAAATTAAATATCATAATGTAAAAAAATGAATAAAATTTATTTGTAAAAAAGTTATAAAAAACTAAGATAGGCATATGTTAGTAAAAACACCATTATGTAATACTATAAAGTTTCAAGATAATTTATGCAAATGAGAACATTTGCCTATTGTTTGAAACAAATTACCTCGTCTTTTTTGCAGTTCTCCTTTGTGAGCCTATCTAAGAAAGCGGGATTGGCTTTCATACCTTTCTACTACTCACACGAGTGTAGAAGGACACTCTTATTCTTGTATATTCCCATGAAATTTTTTATGCATTTCAGGGCCAAAAATGAATACTTGATTGATGATGTTGTTAAGGAATAATTTTCACTAACACACACAATTTGCATCTTATAGTCTGCTAGAGACTATTTGAAACTTAAAATTGGTGATTCTTTCCCTTGAAATACTCAGAATTATATAGACCTTTAGCTCAGCTTCAATCTTTTAAAGTCAAAAACTTTCCTGTATGCTTTTGTAACTGGAAGAATTGTTGTTTGGAATCTTTCAAGATCATTTAATACAATCTAGAAGCTCCAAACTAGCAGGTTCTTGAAATTATCTTAAGTAAAAAATACCTACGTGCAGGGATTTGAACCATACTACTTCAAAGTGAAAAACATGCATGACAACCACTATGCTAGTAAAATAAGTCTACAAAGGAATCAGAACAGTCTATTACATCAAACTAGATATGATGCAGTAGTCAGTATTTACAATCTAACCTATAAAATGCAGAGATTGAAATTAGTATAGTGTAACCATACTTGCTTCCTAAACCCAAGATTGCAGGTTCATTCCTGGCCAGGACCAATGGTTTTTGGGGCATAATGATCCTAAGTATGGCTTCCTTTGGAAGTGAAGTAAAGCCATGGGTCCCATGTAATAGATTTATAGCATGTAAAAGAACCTCAGGTCTGAAAAATGAGGCCTCTGAGCAACATTTATTCTCCATTTCATGCCTCGAATTAAATGGGACCCTGATGACCAGGGATGTTAATGAGCATCGTTAATAAACCAAATCAACCTGGTATATATCTGCCAATTTACTTTCACATTTTCTTTAAGAGTCTTCCTTTCTGTTTTCCTCTTGATGATTAAAAACATTGTGTGTAATTTATGACTTTGAGTTTAATGTTATCCATCCTTCTGATGCATGCCTCATTGCTTGTGCAGCTCTTTCCCTTTCCAAGTTTGGTTTCATAGGCATCAGAACTTTACACTTTACAATTGATTGGTTCCTTTTCATAGGGCTCCTTCCTTGCAGTAATAGTTCTATTAACCTTGCACATTTGCAATGACTTGTCATTGTTGACATTCAGCTGGAAGGGAGTTTTCCAAAGCACCTTCCAATATTTCTTCATATTAAGAGCATCAATAATAATAAAACTGTTCATTATGGATTGGTATACTCTCACATAACATGGTATAGAAATCTGGGGTGGGACAAACCTTTCTAATTTAAACAGAGTATTTATATTACAAAAAAGTAGTATGAGATGCATATTCAATTTAACAAGTCGCCAATCTGTTAAAGAAACATTTAGAAAACACCACATACTACGTCATATCGTTATATATCTACAAAGTTCTTTTATTCATAAAATCTAAAATGGAATACATATCATTAAATAGAGACCATTATGAATACAACATGAGGGGAATTAATAATTATCATATGGAGCATAAGACAAAAACGTCGAGCAATAAAGATCCATATAGTATAGGTATCATCATGTATAATAAACTTCCCACTTCCATTAAAACAGAGCAAGATAATTCTTTAAAGAATTTGTTGAAAAAGTATCTTATCAACAAAAGTCTATACAGATTAGATGAGTTATAACTGGGCAATGTTATCACTAATCTCTAATATGATTTGTTCATATCCTTAATAAATATTAAATGGCTAACACTGTAAGGTTATTTCATTATGAATTAGTTCTGATGATCTAATTCTGTTATTAATTTTAGTCTAGAATGTAGAAGATTATATACAGAATGTGGTAACCAAAATGTAATGTTATTTGTAAATATGTTAGTTTCCTTTTTGACCAAGACAGTAACTTGTAAATGCAGGTCTACTGACAGCCATTATTATTATTATTATTATTATTATTATTATTATTAAAATATCCACATGGATTAAGCCCCAAGGTAATTTCATTGTCTTAGTTCTTTTAGTAACATTGTATACAGTATGTGTAATTTATTACTATTATTATTATTATTATTATTATTAATCTGAATGTTGACTTCATTGTAAATAACTGGTATAGAAAACAATCTTGAGTTGAAGATGACTTAAATTTGTACGTGATACATAAAATGTTTATTTGCTATATAATTTGTGAAAGTATCACTGGATACCTTGCAAATTGTAGTTTTTTTTTTGACAAAGTCAGAAACTTGTGTACACATGTCTATTGACAGCTAATAAATCATCATCATCATCATCATCATCATCATCATCATTGGCTATCTTCATACTGCAAGAAAATGCATCCTAATCAGCATGCACCAATAAATTTTTATACAATCAAGAACCCTGAAGAGCCAAAATTACCTAATTTACAATATTAAGACAGCTTTTCCAGTTTGACTGAAAGGTTAAAAGACTCCATGAGTTGCTGAGAGTTTAAGTCACATATTTTTCATTTCCACAATATAAATGATAAGTCTAATTTCCCGTTCCAAGGTCAGACAAAATTTTCACCATTTATACAATGTGCATCTGGCTCAAGTAGGTATAATCTTCAACTGGCACCTTAAAAGGTTTATGATCTTTTCCTAATCATTTTTCATGTGCTATGGAGAATATATCTGCACATGCACTACTGAAATAAACTATGAGAATGGCAAAATCCTCCTAGAAGACTTAAGTAGTACGCCTTGAAAGTGCACAAATCACATTTTGGTACAGATCAGTAGAATAAAAAAGCTTTTTTTATCTGTCAGATATTTCCAAAACTTAAACCTGCATTTGGATTGATTTGTTGTCAAATGAATAATTACCACGAATTTTGCCATATAATGAAATAAAAAGAGTCTATCCTACTTTGAAGACACAATTTGATTACAATTGAGGCTATTATCATTTGAAAAGTAAAACGGTCTTGAAGATACACTAATTGAGATTAATATTAATATTACTAAAATTACATTTAATTTGAACTTGACAATATTCACATGAATTCTACAACAATAGCATTGTACAAATATGTGTATGAGAAATGGTAACATTTTGGTTGTAGCTCATAAACACCATCATTGACTAACACCGCCATAAGAGGCCGATGTCATTAAGGCATGGACTCGTGAGCGGGAGGTCTGGGTTCGATTCCTACCAGGACCGTCCTCCCTGACTGAGGTTTTTTCCAGATTTTTCTCTAAATTCATAAATGACAAATGCCGGGGAGGTAACCTAAACTTAGGCTTGGAACGCTTCCTCTCTTAAAAAATCCTTTCCCATTTATCATTTTATCTCATGTATCATCAGTGTTCACCGCCTGTGATGTCTCAGTACAGTATAACCCCGCCAGCCCAAACTAATTGAGATCGAAGCCTGTTCGAATTGGCAAAAACTAGGTTGTTTAACGTGTGGGCATTTTTTGGGACGCGAGCGCCATTGTTGAAAAGCTTGTGAAGGTCATTAGCACTAGGCCGCATGATTCAGTTGCAGATACGGTATCAATCGCAAAACATCGTGAATGTTTTTAGTGGATTTACTGTATCGTATTATATCGTGCTTAGTTGTGTTTTTAAATCCAGTGAAGTGATTTTAATTTTTCCTCTTTGATTAAAATGTAGGCAAGCGAAAATATAGTACTTGTTCATTAACTTGAAGTTTTAAAACGCTTGGATAAAGATGAAAGTGGGACAAAATTATCAGCTGAATTCGATGTCGGAAAAGCAACGATAAGTGATTGGTCGAAAAAAAGATAGAACGATTTTGTGGAACTGTGACAGAGAAGGCAATAGAAATTCCATACAGACAATTTCCGACTTTGACAAAGTTGAAGCCGTTTATGTATGGTTTTCGCAAGATGCTCTAATTAGTGTTCCTGTAATCCAAGAAAAACCACTCCAGCTTAGTAAGCTGATGAATAGTGATTCTAAATTTATTGGCTTGATCCAAGAAACAGGAGGCACGGGATACGACTGTAATCTATCACTGGAGAACATTATCAGCAGATCACCCGGCAGCACAAGAGTACGTTAACTGATTTTGCAGACATGGTATCATTACAAAATGATTCACCTAGTTTACAACTACGATAAAAACTGGATTAAATTTTAAGTTGTTGCCGAATTAGAGTCGCCGCTAGAAATGAAGCCAGTGCTCCCGGTTTCAAGATGAGAAAGGAACGCGTCACAATCTTGGCGTGCATTAATGCAGCAGGGAATCATAGGTTACCACTTATGGTTTATGTAAAATCAATCAACAAATTCAAGAGAGTTCAAATACATCAATAAGAACGCTCTCCTTATCTTCTACAGGAAGTAAAATAAAAAACGAATAACTAGTGCATTATTAACAGAATGGTTTCATAACGAATACCATACAGGAAATTGCCCAGATTTCTCAAAATGTACTACGACAAGGGATGAATAATTTCCTGAGATGCCAAAAATGTGTGGAAAATGAAGTAGGGCAGTTTCAACACCTCATTTGATAATATGATTAGTAATGAGCGTCTTAAATTGACTTGTATGTTGTATGATTGGTTTATTTCAATGTTCACGGGCAAAATCCTCTGGGGGAAAACAAAACTGATCAGTAAAACATTTCAACTCCCCAGCAAAGCAACAACAATAACCAGCAGAAAACTAAGTAGCGGTTTGCTCCATGCTGTTCACAAAGTAAGTGAACAACATGCTCATACCAAACAAATTCCAAGGATGTCATATCTGCCCGCTACAACAAGGATAAGCTTTTACTGCACAATCCTTCCACCCCACACCCTAAAACCGCCATCCCTTCTCTGTGGTTAAACCCAACACGGGGGAGGTACGCAGCATCCACACACAGGATGAGCACTAACCTCAGTCTGCCAGTTCTTCTCAGATTTCGGAAAACTGATCACACTGTACAAGTGCCTTATTTACAAATAAATTACTGTTATTCCTTAATTTAATTATTTTTTATTATTTATAATACATTTATTTTAAATTTCTGTGACTGCAACAATGACAATATCAATACCATTAGCATGTGTTTCCTTCCAAAGCAACAGTGAGCACCACAGTGTAGAAACAATTTAAATTATTGCTTGTGCTTGCAATCCAATCAGTTCTTTCTTAAAAACAACTATAAGCATGGCAGCTAGAGTTAGCATAGGAAATTACTTCTTGTTTTTGTAATATATATTTTTTTCAGTTTTTATTGTATTAGTTGCATAAAGTACCTAGGTAACAATAATATGCCAAAATTCAGTGTGCAAAATATATGAGCATACATGAAAAGCAATATTTTACAAAGCCACTGGGAAGTGCAAGGTTTTCCTAATTCTTCTAACAGTAGCATCAAGTCGAAACTTCAGTTTGCATTTGGCACGTGTAAAGCTTTTATGGATATAGAATTCCTTTTTCGAAGATCAAAATTCCTACAATAAGAATTTTTTTGAGAAGTGTACCAATGAACCTGTGTCTTACTTAGAGAAAACTTGCTTAAGAGAAATTATTATGCCTCCACGAAGGTTATTTAAAACAAAATTATATATATATAAAGAATACTTGAATCTCAATTAGTCAACTGATCCTAAAGATTGTTTATTGCCAATTTGATCCTTCTTCAGAAGAGGAATCAATGAAACTAATTCTTACTTACAGAAGTTAACATATCTCACAATTATTCACCACTTCATTGAGGTTAATGTGGCCTGAAGATGTTACTTTTCATCACTGACATGCAAAACCATTGCAAGTGCCATTTTCAAACGTGCTCCATGTAACCTTCACACATGGCTTCCATAGTGTGTTGGAAGAAGAATGATGCTTGTTTTTAAATGTCACAAATTAGTTTCCACTATTAAAATCTTCTGTCATGAATTCAGACACTTAAGGATGTTGCTCCAGGTGTACTTCGATTTCAACCTACCCAACAAAATGGGGAACATGAATTTCAGCTGCAGTTTAATATGCTTCACATTTCACAAATGTTAACTAAGATGGTCAACACTCTACAGGATGAAGCATCATCATCAATCACAGAAACTCTCAAAATCATCAGAGATGAAAATTTATTTAACTTTCATTGCAGCAGAGTTGGATTTCCTACCAGGAGTGATCATCTGACTTCCAGAAAGAGAATAGTCTCTGGCAAAGTCAATGAAAATTGTGAAAGATGCAGTGCAATGATTAAGAGTGTATTCCAGGGGACAAGAGTTTATTGCAATAGACAAAATTATGATTTGAACAAACTTAGAAATATTTAAAAAAATTGTACAAGAATTTATTGTAGTTCAAGTGGACTTTTCTGTATTGCTCCGTTTCAGATTTGCCTCACTAAAATTGTATATATTGAGGGGTCATTTATGAAAACTGTTATTTGACAGAAGATGAACATGGCCATAGAAAACTTTAAAAAAAGTATTAATTGTAATGTGGTGTAGCCAGTAAGCCAATGATACTTTATAATACACACATGAATATTTTTTAGCTGCCAAGTGTGGCCAGAAATTTGTTTGAATCTTTGTTATATTATACTTTGTATATGACTAATATATGTTTTCTATGTGGCATTTTTTTTCTCTCCTCATATTTTAATTGTTTATAATAACATTTTGCCTGCCTATTTTAGGGATTTATAATTCCTAAACCTTTGGACTCTACTCATAAGTAGTTATGGAAAATTCAGTGCATACAAAGCAATAAGCTGGCAAGATGTATATTAAGAGAAAATACTCTAAAATATGTACAAAGACAGTACATCCATAAGCGAGCTGCTTACTGGCATGAGCCCCCACCACTGCTTACATCTGGTTCTGCAAACTCACAATGCCACAATACTTAACTTTTTTAAAACTTGGGTACTCATATAATAAAAATGAATTCAGTACTCACACTTCTTACAGAAGATGCTGGGGGAATAATAGCCCTAAATCTATAAGAAGGGCAAGTGCAGAATTGATTATTTCATTTGTAGCACCCAACATTTAATCAGGGAAAGAGTTGGCAATGACTGGTGGGGGAGGGGGTTGCACTGGTAAGTAGCTAACTTGCAAATGGCCATAAATAGTACCAGGGTCAGTAAAGAATTGGATGGCACAGTACACAAGCATCCTATTATTTCCAACTTTTGAAGATCTGGAAAACCTTGTTTGGTAATTTTCTTACTTTATCAAAGACTGTTACAGCAGGTTGCTATTTTTACAATTGCTCCATCCCAGATTAAATCTCAAGTAATGATCTCTTTCTCTGTACCTGAACTCCACAATGAAAATAATAATGTCTAGCAGTAAAACTGTTATCCAATTGCCAAAGCACCTTGTGCATTTAGTTGCTTTCAAAAATTTATAACAGTATTTATAACATGACAAGATATAGAAATAAATTTTTACCTTTTCAATTACAGTTTTACACAATCATATAGAAAAAATTGGGGAAATCAAGTGACATACAGCTAATAAACATTAAAAAAAAAAAAAATAAAAAAAAAATAAATGTTACACTAGAGCCAAAATATAACAGACAAAATAATAATTTTTAAATGTGCCATTTAACAGTTCTTTGTGCCAAATAGACTTAATTATTTAGGCTAGTAACTTTCTCAGAATTTTGTCAATATGGGATGGGGAATGTCAGTTAACCTTAGATACTAAATGCAATACCAAATCATTTCTCTTTCCTTTAAACCTTTTTACTCCATTCACCATCTAAAAGTCTTTGTGATTTTCTGCATAGGTTATTAATCATTAACAAATTGAAAATAAAGAAATATAAATTTGAAATATATTTAGAACTCATTCACATTACTATATTAAATAAATGCATGCATCTGTTTTCTCAAAAGTCAACAGTATTTTCTCTCAACAAGTGAAAATATGCTGTAAGTAAACTGAGGAAGCTTAAATGTATTAAAGAAGCAAAAAGGAAATCTAACTGCTTTATATATGAAAAACATGAACTGAAGCTACTTCAAATTTTTAACATCAGCAAATTCTTAAAAGTGTCTAAATAAACAACTTTTAGTAACAATTGCTAATGGAACATTCTGGCAAGATTTTGCATACATCTAATTCAAAGCTTTATGAACAGTTTTTTTCATAATGAAAACCATTCCATAGATAAAACAGTTATTTTATTTGGAAGCCTATAGAAGAGTTTGGAATAATAAAACAGAAAGTAATGTCAATAAGACAGTAGCAATGGTCATTCATACAAAAGAAAATAAAGAATATATATAGCTCCACAAATAAAACCCCTAAACCATACAATTGGGAGAGTAGAATCCACCAAATTTCTTGGCCAAAGCAATTTGAAATGGGATATTCACACAAATCACATAAACAAAAAACTCATTTTGGCATGCTATATAATAAGGGTATTAGCAGAATGTAAAGAGCAGAGACTGTTAGAATGGCTTATTTTGTATGTGTCCACCTCTTGTTGAGGTATGACATAATATTCTGGGGGAAATCAAGTGCAAGTAAGGTATGCTTCATAATGCAAAAGAAACTAATTCGAATCATGACAGGAGAAGTCTAAGAATAACATTAAAACCACTTTTTAAAAAATTAGGTATTCTTCCTCTTCCTTGTATCTACACATTTGAAATAATAATGTTTATCTGTAAAACCATCAATAATACCAGTTTACCCTTCATTAAGAATGAAGCAGTCCATAAATACAATACAAAACTCAAATCTCCATGTATATAAGCATAATACTTCCTTATACTAAAGGAGCATATTGCACTCTAGCATAAAGATATACAATAACCTTCAGAACTACTTGAAACTACAACAAGATAAAAGTTTTCCCTAAAATCACATCTAATTAACCACTGCTTCTACTCCATTCAAGCTTTCCTTTTAAATAATGATAAATAACTATTTCATAACTGTGATATATCCTAGTAGTGTGAGAATGACCAAGTACTTCATCTATGTACTTACCATGATATTATTATATACACTTACTTGTATTGTGCTTTTTACTTTTACTTTTGATATTCTTGTATATAATTCAGTATTTTATTAAGATGTGTCCACATCAATTTTACTACTATATACTAAAGTGATCAACTGCAGCAATAAACTACTATTACTACTACTAATAATTTAGAGGCCACTGCTATCTTCAGACTCAGAATAAAACACAATTTTCTACTACACAAGATGGTATTTACAAAAGTGCTGAATACACAATATTTTTTCAAAAAGTTGAAAACTGTAATGAACAAGTCACCTACAGTCCCATGCAAATTAATTGGAACACAGCAATTACATACACATTTTATATTTTTTTGTAGTTATTCACCTAATATACCTTTAATCTTTGCTAATAGCTAATATGTTGTCTTTTTTGTTTTATAAATTGCTTTACACAATTTAGCATATATTCCACAAGCTTTGAATACTAATTTTAAGTTCATCTAATGAAACCACACCTTAACTAGATACTCTTATCATCCATATTATTTTGTGGAGCGTCAAGTTTTGTGTCTCCTTTTGCAAATATCCCACAAGTTTTCTATTGGATTAATGTTACGGGAGTTCCAAGGCCAATATAATACACAAATATTGTTATCACTGAAGAATTTCAAGAATTTCTTCACTTTTTTTAAAGTATGACAAGGAGCCAAACAATACTGGAAAATTCTGCCACCGCCTGCAAACCTCTTCTGCAGCTCCCCAATAATTCTTGTTTCCATTATTTGGATATACTGGTTAGATTTCATCATCACATCAACTGGTACTAAGGGTCCCAGTCTTCATGCATGAAACATCCCCAAAACATCTTCATAGGTTGTTTTACAGTCTGTTGTAAATGTGCTGAAGTTGCCTCATTATTCGCTCGGCACACATATTGAACCTTCTCCCACATGCACTTCAAAGTGACTCTTACCCGAGAAAAGAACTTTTGTCCAGAGTTTCATTGTCCAATCCTCATGACTAAGTGCCCACAAGAAACATTTCCTGCAGAAATGTTAGGCGTTTCTTTACAGTTTTGCAGTCTTTGCTTCCAACTGCCAGAAGTCTATGACAAACATTAGAAATGTGCAGATTCACTCCCCTTTTTCCCCATTTTGCAAGCCAAGTGGCCTGGGGTTTGATTTGCTTCTTCTAAGGAGGAAACATCATCATTTGGAATCATTTTCTATTTACTGCCACAGTTTTCATTTTTCTTCAGTGAAATTCAGCCAGTCTGTTTGTACTGCTAAATAATTCTATTTATAGTGCCTACACTGACACCAAATTTAGTAGCTATTTTTCTTTGTGTCATGTAAGTATTCTGATATAATGCTACAATTGCACTATTCTTCCTCTGAGTAGTATCCAGTGAAGACATAGGTATTACTAATGCACAAGAAAACCTCAAAATTACTCAAAAGTGACACATATCGAAATAAATACACATTCATCCTAAAAAAATCATCACACAGATTAATTAACAATGAATAATAGTACAAAGAGTACATATAGAGTGCAGGATCTATGAAAAATGAAAAATTACCTTGTTGCAATTAATTTGCATGGTACTGTATTGCTATGCAAAAAGCTAAATAGTTATTTCCAAAATACCAGCAATATTGCTACACTATACTGATTTGCAAGAAAGTTAATGAATTTACCTCCAAATGCTAGTCATTATATGAAGATATGGAATTGTTTTACAGTAAAAATTTCTGTAGAAATTATTTAATGGGTGCATATGTGGGGATGCAAGTATGTGTGTCTCTCTCTCCATATATTTTTTTTCTTTAAGAGTTTACTAATGAAATGCTCCCTTCTTCAAAAAAAAGAAACGTAATGATAAGCTATATATGTTTATTTCTACAAATACTTGTCATACAATGATCCCCTTTTTCTAAATAATAATTATGAAAATATATAACCACAAGAAACAGTTCAAAAAAGACTTTATTCATAAGTACTAATAAAACCCTTAAAATTTATTCTGAATTCCCTTCACAACTTCATTTTTCATCAAGGTTTTTATTCACTCTAATTTGGCCTTTAGATGTTATTAATATTTTGAATCAGAATTTTGGAAAGTATATACAAGCATAAAGGAATTATTCACAAATAAAATCATCTAATAAAACACAGTTTCCTTTTCTTGGTTATATCTAAGTAATACATAATATTTTAGCAGCATACCAAAATATGCGATGAAATCTAATTATTATGCCAAACTCTTTCATAAAATAATTTGAAGTTCATTTTCTGAACAAAGTGAAGCACTGCATTGAAAAAGTATTAGGCATTGCTTAATAGGGTAGGAAACACATTTAATGTAATGCTTCTCCAACATATTTCCAAAATTAGCTAATTTTATTTCAAATGCTCCTTCTGAGAGTGCAGCTCTTAAATATTTGCCCTAATTCACTGTTGATATTGCTATTCTAAGAGGGGCATTCAAAAAGTTTTACAAACAGCTTTTCCATTGTTAGACAATAAAGTTTATAAATATGTAACTAATTCAGCTGGCAACAATGGACCTTAATCTATCAAAATATGCATAAGTTTAAACTTGCATAGTCACTATCATACATTCTGTTGAGTTCAGTCCTGTGAAAAATCATAAAAATCATGAATATTTCTAAAGAAAACTTTAGATTCTACATTTTCACATGCTATAAGCTAGGTGAGAGTGAAAAAACTTGTTAGCAGTTCATGGTGATCAAGTGTGTCCATTTGATACCATTGCAAGATGGATTCAATCATTTGAAGAAGGACAAGAGACATTGAAAGACAACCCTTACTCTGGTTGGCCTTGGGAACAATTCAAATAGTGAGGAACCTGGTGGAGGAAAATTGACATGTTACTGTTGAAATGCTAAGTATGGAAGTGTGTAGTGTTGGCAATACTAGCAGTATATTCCACAAACATTTAAAACTGTAAAAAATCTGTGCAAAATGGGTACCACATTCCCTAACTAATGAAGAGAAGAAGAGGAGAAAGGAATGTGCTAGGAAACTTCTGAGCATGTTTCCACCGAAAGGTACTAAATGTTTGACAGATAAATACACGGTAATGAAATTTGAATTTTACTATTATACCACCCAAATAAAGCTCAGAACTACATCTAGATAAATCAAAATGACCCAGGACCAATTGTTCTTTGACAAGATTTTCGTTCTCGGAAGCAAATGTTCACTGTTTTCTTCAACTATGAAGTATTTTAGTGGTTGATTGTGTGCCAGAAGGAATGACAATGAATGGAGTATACTATGGCATTTATATTTTGGATCCTTTATTTGAAGAGCTGAGATGGCAGCATCCAAAAAACAAACTTCAGGGCTATTGCATGACAATGCGTCTTCTTACAGAACAGCTGCAAATTTGAGGAAACTGTAGTGTGCAAAGTCCAGTTGCTTGACCATCCATCCTATAGCACTGAACTTGCACCTTGTGACTTCTGGTTGTTTCCTTGAGTGATATCTTGCATTGTTGGTAAAAATTTAAATGATGTAGAACCTTGATCAAGCTATAAAATTCAGCTCTGTTGACAAAATTTCAGTTCGATTACCATAGTGCTTTTGACAATTGGTTGAACTGTCTACAACTGTGTGTGGAGAGGGATGGAGAGTACTTTGAAGGATAGTGAGGATAAATTTTCAAATTCAGTCCTTAGCTTGGACTTTTAAGGTTGTACTTGCAAAATTTTTGAACGCCCCTAACACCATCTCCATGTATGGCTCTCATTTTCTGCCATAGCTAAGGAATTATACAGCAAAAATTAAAATTACCTATGTTGGCATTATGAATATGGTTTATTATAAAATTCTAAATGAATTTATTTCAAAATTTATTTCATCCTTCAGAAAATCTTTTTCTCAGCATTTAAAGTATCACAGTTTCTTTTTGTTCAATATGAACAACCAATAGCTCTTGAAATGTGCATTTATGCCATTCATTTCAGCTACCATCTAACATAACTGTATCACAATAATGTAATCAACTAATATTTCCTACATACTGATTTGTACCCTTTTTTTTCAATGTACAGAGTTTGCAAATCTTAGTGAAATAAAACCATGGATAACAGATTAGGCTCAAACAGATGTAATACAGTTTTCCTATATCTTCATATGCAAAAATCTGTACCCAATCCAGATTAAGTTTTTCTTGACAGTTGTATAAAGAGATGCATAAGCCAACAGTCTGTAGCTCTATGTAAATAGCTATTTTTCAATTTTTAACTTGAAATGTAATTTGGAACTTGCACAGTGAAGCAAATCATGATAACTTGTATGACTGTGTCAAAACTAAATACTCTTTTAGCTTCACTTGTTTATATGTAATACATGTTTTGCAGATCATCATCTACTTGCTTTAAAAGTAACTAGAATCCAAACAATGATATGCAAAACATGTATTATGTACAAATACACAAGTGAAGCCAAAAGTGTGTTTAGGTTGAACTGAAATCATAAAAATTATCAGATGTAATTTTCAAATTACAATAGCATCTAATTCTTTATGGGTCATGCAAAATTCTTAAGAATATTTTACTAAGAAATAGTTGCTTCAACCACTTAGGTTCAATGCATATCCTTGCAAACCAGAGTTTTCTTTGGATGATTTATATCCTCATACTGTATCATCCATTTGTTTGGGCCTACTTTATGTAGCAGAGTGATTCTGGTAATTGATAGTTGAATGAGTTCCACATTGGTTCACTAGGGCAGTTAAGTAACACTACCATTGACAATCATCAAAAGAGAATAAATGCATATTCTTATACATCAAGAACATGCATCATAAACTGTAGCATTAACAAATTATAGTGCTGAATTAGTGAAAAAATTCTACAATTTAAAAATTGTGAGCATGACTACAAATGCTTAACTTTTATGATTATTATGCAAATGCTCACCATTTTCTGTGAAATGTGTTGTAGCATCTGAATAAATCTTGAATTGCATATTTCAAATCTGTGAACAATAGAAGAACTGCCAAAAACATACAGAAGAAACAACCAACATTTTGGAACCACAGTTGCAACATTTAAATCAAGATTGGTTTAGATTCTAAAATGTTTGTCTTATGGCAAATGGTGAACACTTTCAACATTGCCTTTGCATTTTTAGGCACATTTACAATATTTAAATTGCAAGACTATTTTATTACTTTAGTTCCTTTAATTTATCTGTAAATGTTAGTGATTTACATTGCATGTTCTTGATTTGAAAGATTGTTCATGTACCTATTCTCTTGACTGCCAATAATACTGTTACTCACTGGCTTTCAATGTGTGCATGCCAATGATAGAACTGTCATGGGTGGCGAGGTCATTAAGGTGCAAATCTATGAGCGGGAGGTCTAGGGTTCGGATTCTCACCAGGACCATCCTCCCTGACAGAGGCTGTTTCCAGGTTTTCCTCAGTTCTCATTAATGACAAATGCTGGAGAGGTACCCTACACTTAGGCCTGGAATGCTTCCTTCCTTAAAAAAAAAATTCCTTTCCCAATTTATCATTCCATCTTATGTACCATCAGTGTCCACCGCCTGTGGTGCCTCAGTGGTAAAAATGGGTGTTAAACACTATTAAAAAGCCCAAAGTAGTGCAGTTAATCAAATAAATATCATGATAATGAACTTAAGCTTATTTTATTCTAAGACAAATGAATGCAGAAAAACAATTAGCAAATATGTACCTCACCATACACCACATAGTGCAATGGTAGGAGTCCATGGAAATGTAACTTCCAGAATGCATAACTAAATATTTATAACATGACAACACAGTCTGGTAAGACTACACCTATTGTCTAGTTGTAAATTAATTTCAAATAATGGTCTTTTTTTAATAATGTTTAATGCCTGTTTTTTTACTACTGAGGCACCACAGGGGGTGGACACTCATGCTACATGAGATATATTGGTAAGGGATTTTTTTTTTTTTAGGAAGGAAATGTTCCAGGCCTAAGTTTAGGGTACCTCCCTGGCATAGATAATGGTCTTGAATCATGGGAACAATGAACTTTCCAACGATAAGCTATAACTTTAAAAAAAAAGTTCCATTAGTTTATTCATGCTGTTTGCAACATTCTGTACATTCTAATTTGTGATAAATAAACTGTATATGAAGAGTGAGAATGCACATCAAAGTTTTTAAGAAAATGAAATGGAAAGGAAATCATTATCATGTAAAAAGTATATACAAAGCATATGAGTACATTCCAAAGTGTTATGCAGAATTAATATGCCATTATTATTTAAAATAACTTATATTTTAAAGATTTACATTTTTAAATATGCATATTACTATATGCTTTTCATTAATGAAAAATTCTAATGCAAGAAACAGTTTTAACATTTACTATTTCTTTGCTTCAAAGATAATGAATTCCATTCTAAATTCTTATTCTATTACCTGCAGTGCAAAATAGTTAAAATGTTAAAACTTCTAATATGTGAACTTGTTATTGTTTCAGAGTGCAATACCTGCTTTAAGATAATAGTTCTTATTTTATAAAATTTTCCTTGCTTTGTTATAAATCATTTCAAAGGTATTCTTGAAATGTTAATGACATTCAAAATTGAGGTTTATAAACTGAAAACAATCTCCAAAAATGTGCAAATATTTAATGAACAAATGACAGAAGTCTGACCTCTTTCCAAGTCATTCACATATAATGATTCTGCTATATAATTGCACAAATGTTCTTTGGAGATAAATGTGTATTTACTTTCTATTTTTTATAAGTTTGGAAAATTGTGTAAATAAGCAAACTATTTAAATAAATGTATAATGCTAAATTAATCATTTGTGGATATATATTTTTTATACCTGAACAACACATTTATTATGCCTTCTACAATACAGTCACATATATTTAACTGTGCATACTATTCAGTTTTTCTGGGTGAATTTTCATTCTCATTAACTAACAATGACTAATGAAAATAAAAATACAATTCTGACTCAAATTTTATTAATTTTAACAAATTTACTTGGACAAATTTTGAAGGCTGTTGTTCTCACCTTAGGCATGAATTCACATGATATGAAGACAATAGCCTTTGAGATGTATCCTTAACTTAGTGAAAGTTGAGTTATTCCTCATCAAAAATGTATATTTAATATTACATTTCACTCTGAGAATATCTACTATTTAAAATTACACTTAATGACATTTTTACTTCCATCAACACTGGAAACAAATAGTAATACTGTGATTTGTTCACTCTGACCCTCTTTGTTATCAGTCATGATGTATGCGAAAAGTTTTTTATTGGCAATAGGAAACATTGTTTTTAATTAATTAATATTATTTTATTACTAAATATGCTGTTTTACAAGAGCCAAAACTACAATTATTGATACATTATTTGGATACAATATTATATAAATAAATTTGGGGAGCTACAGCATATTCATGCACAAAATGTGCTCTGCTACACCATTAATAACAGAGAATCCATTATGCACTTTAGTATCTGGAACTCAATAAGCACAAACAGAGAGGAAGATGTGTACTGCATTATATTTATGGCTTTAAAGATTAATGTGGCAACTGCATACAATATTTATTATTTTAAGAATTACTAAGGCTTTACCTCAAGTTAACAGAATGTTCAGATTTTCTTGGAAAGTACAGTGTCAGCATTTGCTAACAAAAGCAGCAATTATCATGCATCATAAGAATATGTGCTTGCTTAAAGCTGACCCAAGTCATCTTTGAGCAGACTAGAGCACCTTCATCCTTGTGTTTGTTTTTACAGAAATACCTGACAATGGTCAACATCAAAGACCTTACTTGAATTCTACTCAAAAGCATTATCCAAGGATATGATAACACAAAAGAAATAGACAGGCAGTTCAAACTTTAAAGTCCAGAACTCCAAATATGAACCCTTCATGAAGAACACTAAGGGGCTGAGGAAAACGTGCCAGGCAAAGCTATGCCTACTGCTACTTCCCATGCAACAGTTCAAACTTTAAAGTCCAGAACTCCAAATATGAACCCTTCATGAAGAACACTAAGGGGCTGAGGAAAACGTGCCAGGCAAAGCTATGCCTACTGCTACTTCCCATGCAACTTTTTAATATTTATTTCTTAATTTTACGGTCTTGCAAGTTTCATTATAATTCAAAAGCATTATCCAAGGATATGATAACACAAAAGAAATAGACAGGCAGTTCAAACTTTAAAGTTCAGAACTCCAAATATGAACCCTTCACGAAGAACACTAAGGGGCTGAGGAAAACGTGCCAGGCAAAGCAATGCCTACTGCTACTTCCCATGCATCTTTTTAATATTTATTTATTAATTTTACGGTCTTGCAAGTTTCATTATAATAACTACTTAACATTTTATATTATTACATGAATTATTTATGGATGGAAAATAAAATAAAAATATTCCACTTCAAATTATTCTGTATATTTTGTTGCAAGCCAAGAATAATTAATCATGTCTTAAAGCCATATGTAATCCAGAAAAAGTGCAACAATCAATTCTATATAATAACTGCAATTCAACAACACACAATTTTGCTTATCAGCTATTCAAGTGCTGTTTAACTAAGCTTTTTCATAGGGTTCAGGCATGATTTTGTATCCTAATAGCTATAATTGGCAGCCCATTTTTTCTGTCTAATTGTATCCTCGGATCACTTTTGTTAGTATAAAATTTCAAGTAATGTTTTGATATGTTGTTGACTCTTCCCTTAAGAACTGAAAATTGTGTTTTATTTTCCTTGGCCTGCAAAATATCCAGGCATCCTATTAGTATAGCAGGAAAAGGAAAGAACAAAAAAAGAAATAAAAAGAAAAGAAGGAAGAAAATAAAATACAATATTGTTACAGAATTTAGAATGGAATCCATAGAATATGGCAATTACCAGAAGCTCATAGTAAGAAACATATAAGTAATAATATGAACTGCAACAGTAGCAGAAAGTATTCTAAATTATTCAATATGCACCAAAGTAATTAATATTTCTATTATTATATTAAAAATCACAAACATGTTTAAGTTATACTAAACTATAATCTTAGATTTAACAGAAGCACTAACAAGAACCCTAAAATTCTTAAAATACATGTAACACTGTTTCATGTTTCCAAATCTAAAACCTATGAGATGCTGTTATGTCAAGTATCCTGGCCGTCATTTTTTTCATGAGGCACTCCGTTGCATTCCTCTTCATCATCCTGCAAGCACAGCAAGGCTGGATTTAAAGCTATTTACTTATCCTTTAAGTTTAGTATCATTTCTAAATTGAAGCAAATGCTTAAAGACCAGGCACATTTTCCCTTTTATAGTAATAAATATTAACTTTTTAGCATTCCTTATTAATGTCATACATCTGCTACTATGATGTTTATATTGTTCGTATAACTCCACATTCATCCATTGTCATTGCATAGTATTCAAGTCATGCTCTATGAAAGATATGTCAATCACCAACCAATATGTGAAAACATACTTGGTGCAACAGATTTTATTATAATGCCTCATTAAAGAAAGGTATCAAACTACACTTTTATCTCAGCAAAGAAATAAACACTTCTCTTTTTATATAAGCTTTACGGCCTCAAATTTCAAGCAGGATGCAAACTGACTGGTTGTGTTACATAGAAACCATGAACCATAGTTTTTAAATGAATTTATTTTTCAGTTTCAACAAAACACTTCCTTCAAAATATGAATGCTAACTATAATATCATGAGTACCTTTAGCTGCTGCATCTGGCTTTGAACCAGTGGTGTCATTCAAATTCTTTAACTGGTTCCTTTAATGATTACTGCAAACTTCTTAATTTTAATATAAAAATAGTTTATTAACACTAGAAGCCCAATGGTGGTGAATTGACCACTTTTGATTTTCAAATCTCATATTTTCACTGTTTTTAGAAGTATATTTCTATGGTTTTGTGACTTTTAATCCCTATCAATGACATTTAGCTCACCAATATTTTTTTTTGCATTTCAGGCGTACCTTTTAAAAATAATAGCAAATTTACCATTGGTTCACAAAGACGGTCAATTGACTGCTTCCTTACCAAGTTTCTTACATGGTTTAGTGTGTATTTGTAACCGACAATAATCATCACTGCACAACAAACATATTTCAAACTCATTGTAGCTTAGTGCACGAGTCATTGTTTATTAGTTCTTTTATCTGTATCTAAAATTTCACTTAGCTTCAATTTTCATGTAACTTTCATCCACTACTGTCACCATCATTCATGGCTGATTATAGGGATGAAGGAACATATAAGGCCGCTAAATACAAGACATGTCAAATAGGTTTATGTAGAAAAACAAAACCAAAAACAGTTGTTTGATAAGTAAAAAATTTGTATCTAGTTCTGGTATAATCAAAAACTCTGCAAAAAGTGACATACCAATGTCTCTGAGAATGTTTCAATGTAACAGCTTTTTGTATAAATATAACCCATGTTTGTATAACTTATTTTTTTGTACAAATAATTTACTACACAGCACAGAGCAAACCCAATTCATATAATAAAATATTTCTTATTTTCGAGAAAACATTGTGCTTATACTTGAAATAAAAATAATCTCTCTTTTTTTTTTTAAACTAAAAATCTTTTAGCCAGAAATGAGCTATAAAAGATGAACAAAAGAATGAACACACAAATGTGTGAATATGTCATTGAATTACCAACTAATTAAATGAATAGGCAAAGGGGTCTAGGGATATAAAGCATACTTAATACACGAGCAAAAACAATGAACATAAAAATATCTGAAATGGATTCGAACCTGGTTTGCAGTTCAGAATCCCTATTGTTCCCTACAGTAGTCTGGTAAGTAAGAAATTCTATCAGCCTGAATTAGAAGAGCACTTAAATATATGATACTGAGCAGACTTGTACATACAAACTCACCCTGGAAGCTAAATGCAAACTGGATACAAACCTGGCTTGCAATTTAGAAGCAATATCATTTCCTTTATACCATCACAATAGTTAGAAGGTGATGAGGAAAAAATTTCATAGTTTTCAGTGAGAAAAATGATTAAAAACGCATAAGAAAGTAGTTGACTGCATAAGAAAGTAGTTAACTGCTAATGGGCATTTTAGGGGATACTTGAATTTCGGAAGTTCTAGTGTTAAATAAGGTAATAATCTGCTACAAATAAAGAAATGTCTGCTTCTACAATTATGTGTATAGTAATTTTAAAAATCACCAACTTGTCTAAGGACATCTGACTAGAATGACAAATTGTATGAAACATTCAAGAATGTACTTACATGTACACTTACACCTTCTTCTCATATGTCATGTTTATTTAACTTTTCATTACTGAAATATCATCTGTTTCACATTTGTTAGATGTACCAATATGGCTACATCACTATTGAAATCTTGATATTACATTTTGATATCTCTTCTAATACAATAATCACGCTTTTACATATGAAATGAAGCATAATTTAAACATTATTGATCTAACAAAAAATATTAATTCTTTGCTTGATTGTTAAAAAGCCATGTGCAGGTTTGCCAAATCCATATTCAATTAATCTGCTATATCAGCATTTCTCAATCTATGGATCCAGATTCACTGGTGGGTCCTCAGGGGAATTTTGGTGAGTTAAAAATTCTCCCACAGAAATGTTAACATGTTAATAAAATTTCAGTATAAGCTTAATTAGAGTAACTTTATTTTTTAATAACATATTTACTTTCTTATTTCAGTGTATTGATTTAACTAATAGGTCTTGTGATGTTTAATATCATTAAAAGGGTCCCATATTTACAAAGATGGAGAACCACTATTCTAAATGGGAGATCTGTAGCAGTAATACCAGCTAGATTTAAAATGGACTAAGTTACAGCAATGTTCATTGCTATAGCAAATGTTTGCAAATTTTATATAAATTTCTAGTAAATAAAACATTTAAAATGTTAAAAACACTCTTGTGGCTTCATTCCCAAGGAATAGAGGACAGTGAGTTAAAACATAAAATATTAAAACACTCTTGACATTTTACTCTCAAAATTTTTAAAATTCAGGACATGTTTCGTGAAGCTCTTGTTCACTTGTCAACTGTAAATGACTGACAGATCATACTAGAAAATGTAGGTAACTGTATGGCCTCTGGTGGTCTGTTGATGAACTTTTACAAAATATTGTCTGCTTCTGAAATATCAAAATTCATGAGTTTGTGTTCATATTTCTTTATGAAAATCTTTTCCCATATGCTGAGTTCTTTGGGATGTTGAATTGCTTTTAATAATGTAATGCCTTTTTCTATATCATGACGTTCTTTCCAGAAATGTGTTGCTAAGGCTGATTTTTCTATCTGTTTATAATGAATATTTCTCCAGTGTTCCTTCAATCTGATGCCTATATTTCTTTTGGTCTTGCCTATGTATATTTTTTCATAGTCTTTACAATTAATTCGGCATATACCTGATTTTTCATCTTTAGGTGTGGAATCTGTCTTGTTCAACTTCATCAGTTTGCCAACACTGTAATTGTTTTTAGATACTAATGTGATGTTATGCTGCTTGAAAAATTTTTGAAATTTGTTATTAACTTGTGGATGGTAAGTAAATTCAACAAAGATGAATATAAGAAAGAATACCTACATATAATAGAAACAGCCATATCTAATGGATTTAAAAAAACAGATGATTAATCACAAAATTTAAAAATTTCAGAAACAAAAGAGAATTAAACAAATTAACACCCTGAGTACCTTATCAAAAGAAAAAATGTACAAAAATTTACAAGTTAATAACAAATTACTAAAGTTTTTAAAATAGTATGACATTAGTACCTAAAAACGTTACAGTGTGGGCAAACTATTGAAGATGAACAAAACAAATTTCAGATCTAAAGAAAAATCAGGTATATACCCAATTAATCTTATTTTGATTTAAAGTAAAACACTAAAAATCATGTCGTCACATTAAAACTCTCTTTAAGTTTCACAAACACACTTATAAAAGTAATTTTGGTACATGTTTCGTGAGGTACATTCCTCACATTGTCAACCAAAACGACGACGATGATGAGTCGTTTTGGTTGACAATGTGAGGAATGTACCTCACGAAACATGTACCAAAATTACTTTTATAAGTGTGTTTGTGAAACTTAAAGAGAGTTTTAATGTGACGACATGATTTTTAGTGTTTTACTTTAAATCAAAATAAGATTAACAAAAGTTTCACTGTGTGGATTCCCAAATTCCGTAAACATATACCCAATTAAATGTAAAGACTGTGAAAAAATATACACAGACAAGACCAAATGAAATATAGGCATCAGAATGAAGGAACACTGGAGAAATATTCATTATAAACAGAAAGAAAAATCAGTCTTAGCAACACATTTCTGGAAAGAGCATCATGAAATAGAAAAAAGGCATTACATTATTAAAAGCAGTTCAACAGTCCAAAGAACTCAGCATATGGGAAAAGATTTTCATAAAGAAATATGAACATAAACTCGTGAATTTTGATATTCCGGAAGCAGACAAAATTTTGTAAAAGTTCATCAACAGACCACCAGAGGCCTTACAGTTACCTACATTTTCAACCTAGTATGATCCGTTAGTCATTTACAGTTGATGAGTGAACAAAGATTCATGTCCTGAAATTTAAAAATTTTGAGAGAGAAAGGTCAAGAATGTTTTAATATTTTAACTCAATGTTCTTTATTCCTTGGGAATAAAGAGCCAGAAGAGTGTTTTTAACATTTTAAATGTTTTATCTACTAGACATTTAACCTCATTTCACTGTATTGATTCCTGAAATTGAAATTCATATAAATTATTGTTTTTCTTTCGATCAAAAAGTTATCTTTAAGTTAAATTTTAAATTTAACAACTGATTCTATGAGCTGTAATAATTTTAATAACTAATTTGGGTGAACTGGTTGAATGACACCACTGCTTTGAACCAATGTTATACGTAGTTAGTACATTTTATGTTACATACATTTTTGTTTCTTATAATATGTAACCTTCATTGATCATGCATATTCCTCCAACAATATACTATCAATTATATAATTCATATTTACTTCAAACAGTTGTTTAGACTCATTTGTTTTAGCTTTCTAATTTGCAACATAATGCATGCAGTATGCTAATAGTATATACAATAAACTACCAGGAATTTTTAATGTCCAAATTAACACATGCATCTACCAATACTATGATGTTTGAAAGAGATTGTAAATAACATTTCTATTTTTGTAAAAGTTGAGAAAATTCAATAAATTTTTCAAATGGAAACATCCTTTCTAGGTATCAGCTCTTTCAAAACTAAGCAAGGAAATTTCATTTTCTAAAATATGAGTGATAAATTAACAACAACAGCTGAACATTCTAATACTTTTAAACATAAATAGAGCCATCTTATAATGGTGTTACAAATATAACATGCTTCCTTCTAGGTTATTCCTTACTCATCAATATGTTTAGGTCATTGTTATAATTTTTTCAAGCTTCCAAATATATTTTTGAGCATCAAAAAATAAATAGAATGAATTGGCAATATTATACTTAAAAACAATTTTATATAAAATAACAAATTGCTTTAATAGCAAGGAAATACCTAAGCATTTGTAAACAAAAATGTTTGTTAGTCATCTAGACTCTTCAGTATTTTCATATCAATTTTCTCAAGATTATGCAAGATAAAGCATAATGAATACCTTAATGAATATATACAAAGCAACATATGTACCCTAATGAATATACAAGAAGATTTATTTATCTCATTATGTAATTTAGCCGAATTATATCCTGCTTCTTAAGACCTGTCTATATTAGAAACCAATTTGTACTGTTGGAAATAATGAACATGTCAGAAATAATTTAAACAAAATTTGTTCCTTAATAAGCACATTCATTATTGGATTTGTCTTTTTTCCTTTCTGTTTTTGTTTTTATTTCCCTGAGCTTTAGTGCCTTGTAGTCACTGAAACTGGCTGATATTACTGAAGATTATTGTTATATTTTTCTCTTCTGTATCATTCCCTAGATCTAAAGAACTATATACCTATTTATAATATTAAAAAATATAACATACTCTCATAAAAATTTCTTTACATTAGTGAAATTCTGAAATTGATTGCATTATTTTATTTAAGAGTACAGCCGTGCTTTAATAGCAACATTTCTACAATTTCCTCATATATTTAAAATGTTTTCGGGTTTGAAATCACAGAAAGATTGGATATTTTTGCATAATTCAGCACTTGCCTATGACATTTGAGTAACCAAAGAACTCGTGAAGAGAAAATCTATCAGCTTTAATACAGGCTGTGGAAAGGACAAATTTACCAAATTTGAAACCAATGGTACACAAAATCCAAGGTATGGACCAATTCTATTGCAAGAATGGATCAAAGGAACACATGCTTTAGGAGATGCACTGCCAATAAAATTCAACAGGAGAGAAATAACATCTTGAAATATTCACTGGATTTCAGCTGATGTTAATAAAGAGGCTTGAAACTGTTTCTGAAAAAATTTATCAATTGATTCAGATTACAGTAATTTACACATCACTAGCATTAAATATTTCTTAACTAGATATTTGAAAAAAAATGATTTTATTTGCTCTTATAGCCTATCCTAAGCATTTATGCCTTAATTGCTTTATTTTACCATGTATTAACTATACTCCAGATTATTTTATCTTTATATATTTGTATGCCTCAGTACTATTTTCTTAATAAAAGTGCAATGGCTGCATTAGAGTCCAAGTTTCTAGATCTGGCGTTATCTTCTTCCCAGTTTAATGTCCATCATAACAAAAAGGCTCAAAGAGATGATGAACGAATGTTTTATGAAATAAGTAGGTAAAAAAACTTTAAAATATCTGAAATTCACCTTTACACAGCAAGGAAAAAATCTGCAAAAAATCTTATCCAATTACCCAGACAACTAATCTTATGGTATTTGAAACTGGGACCTCTAGATGTGCAGGCAGACATAGTGACCACAGCACCACGAAGGCAGTCTGACTATATTATGATTCAGAAGTTATGATGTATTGGTTACACTGTGCACATATCTTAACCATTCAGTACCATTAGTTGTGTAGTTCTGAAAATTAATATTCAACTATATTTGATGTAATTCTTGAAATACTATAAGATATTTAAGTGAATAAATTGTACTTATGAAGCTGTAGGCAATGGAGTGGTAATATATCCTACATTAATGTATTCAACACGTTCACACTAGCTCCTTTTACTTTACATAACCCTAGGACATTTCAAAAGCCCTCGCTTCATCATCAGCTGTTGATCAAGTACTGGAATTGGTAGCTGAATCCCAAGATGCTTTTGTGGAGGTCTCTGATGGTTCTAATAGGAACTTGCAGAGTTCGTCTGTGATTGGAAAATCAAGTTCATTAAATTTTTCTTATTTTTTAAGATAAAAATATTTTCCCAAGTAGATAGCTCTATTGGGTTATGAACTTCTTTTAGTAGCCTCTGGTTTAATTTCAAGATTATTGGTTCAAACGTGAACTGCTACTGCTGATTTATCAATCCGTTTAAAACGAGTATTCTGAAAGTGTTCTTTTCTACAAATTTCCAAATTTCTTTGTTTTTTCTTATGTATCTCTGATCACAATCTGCACATTTGATTTCATAAATTCCTGGTTTCTGTTTTATTGGTACAGTGTCTTTTGCTATGCACCCTAATAAATGTTTTATATTATCAAAATTTTTTAAAAATTGTAAATCTTTAAAAAAAGTTTTCATATGGAACTAACACAGTGAAGCTCATGTGAATTGAATCTGTCATCTTAACACTCTTCATGCTTCACTAACCTTAAAAATATACAGAACCGATTTCAAAGATATGTTATCTCCATCTTCGGCCGTGCACGACTGGTGTGAAAGGTTGTTATTGTGTAGTATCAGAAGCAATGTTCCGCTCTGGTGAAACTTTTATGAACTTAAAATTTATATTTTCTTCTTTCGGAATGTCAAAATTCATCAAATGATTTATATTATATTTGTTCTTTTGGGCTAATATTATACCTTGTTTTTTGAATGTCCTTTAAATTGCAATAATACTGAAAAAACATTCAATATATGCTCTGAAAGCTCTTAATCTAAACATAAATCTATACAGTATACCACCGAAGAAGAGAGAAATGGTTGGCTCCTATTCCTAGATTTAAAAATCATAAGAAATAAAGATAGTCTGAACTTTGGAATTGATAGAAAAGAAACACACACAGAACATTACATAAAAATAATAGTTATAACCCCACTCCACATAAATATGCAGTGTTTCATAGTTTGACACACAGAATAATTAACATCCCACTCATAGAGACAGAGTACAAATTGGAATACCAACAGATAACTATGACAGCAATAACCAATTGTTTCAACAAAGACACTGTAATAAAAATTATCAATAAATTTAAAAGATAAAATCTATGAGAGGTTTCCACACTGAAGAATATCAGGGAAAGATGCAAATTCAAAAGTTTCACATACTAACCAACTTACCACAACAAATTTAAGAGGATATTCAAAGAACATGGTATAATGTTAGCCTTAAAGGACAAATATAATATAAAAACTTTACTAGGTTGCATAGTAAAAGACACCATACCAATATAACAGAAACCAGGAATTTATGAAATCAAATGTACAGATAGTAAGCGAGAATTTATGAAATGTGCAAATAGTGATCAGAGATACATCGGAAAAACAAAGAGAAATTTGGACAATGGGAGAACAGAACACTTATTGAATATTCGTTTTAAACAGGTTGACAAATCAGCAGTAGCAGTTCACTTTTGGCCCAATAATCATGAAATTAAACCAGAAATTAGGCTGCTAAAAGAACTTCACAACCCAATAGAGCTATCCACTTGGGAAAATATTTTTATCTTAAAAATATTAAAAACTTAATGAACTTTGATTTTCCAACCATGGACGAACTTAGAAATTTCCTATTAGAACCATCAGAGACTGCCACTAAAGCATCTTGGGATCCAGTCACCAATTCAAGTAGTTGGGCAACAACTGATGATGAAAGCAAGGGCTTTCAAAACATGTCCTAGTGTTATGTAAGTAAGTGGAGTTAGTGTGAACATATTGAATACATTAGTGTAGGATATAAGAAGTTTGTTCCAGAAAAATTTATCATTTTAGCTAAAGTGAAAATGTGATAATTCTTTTTGTTCGCTAGTTACAGTACATATTCTATCATCATCAGCACTATTATTATTAGAAACCTAATCCCACACTTACCACAGCCCTTCTGAAGTTGGGAAGGAAAAAGTTATGACCAGTGTTAGAATTAATTACTGGACATGGTCATATCAGGAAATATCTCCAGATAATGGGTCTCTTTCAGGGAGAACCCATCTACAGACTTTGCAATAAATATTACATATTTATTGTGAAGCATATACTCCTTGAGTGTGAGATTCTGGAGAGAAGGATATACCAACTCTTCAGTCCACAACCATATCACAATATGGATGATCCCCTTATAGGAGTAAAGGCTCTGGATCTCATCAAGAAGACAGAGTTCGAACTGCTAAGTGGTATGAGGTTGCACAAAAAGTCTATGGCTGAAGTGCAGGATTCTATAAACTCTCTTAATACCCCTTTTATTACATCATCATCACCACCACCACCACCACCACCACCACCACCACCACCACCACCACCACCACCACCACCACCACATAAATGCTGAGTTGTTGACAATGAAGTCATTAATCTCTTCCTCTCCAATAATTTTCATAAATAAAGGATTTAATAGAGAAGGCTCAACATTGCTGAAGATGTGAACAGAGTGGTGAAGAAATTCTAATCAAGTGCTTTGGCAGAAAATTATTAATAAAAATTTTGCAACTGCATTTTTCTCCTGGTATTTATGGATTAAATGCATTTTTTATGTTTTGAATTTTGATGAAAATTATGTAAAGTTATCTATGTTTTGAAATTTGGAATTAATCAATCTTTTAATGACATGAAATATTAAATTTGACATTGTTTCTGTCCCTTTTAGTAAGATTATCAGTGACCTCATTGT
This sequence comes from Metallyticus violacea, assembly GCA_030762175.1. NCBI lineage: Eukaryota > Metazoa > Arthropoda > Insecta > Mantodea > Metallyticidae > Metallyticus > Metallyticus violacea. Next base: position 26,889,261 of record CM060836.1, read on the forward strand.
CAACTAAACCACAATGTGATGGTACCCACTGTAAAGCTATTCTTTTGTTATGCTTTGATTGATTAAGTATGATTTTCCAACATTCTAATATTCTTTGCCTTTTAGGTGACAAATGGCTTGCTATAGAAATAGAAGCTGCTCTAGACATTGTGACTTTTTTTTTACAGCAGTTAATGGCATGCCAACTTCAACGGTCTTTTGAGACATCATCAGTACTTACTGCCTGTGATGCCTCACCAATGAAAACAAGTATTAAATACTATTTAATATTATATTTATATATTTAATATAATATAGATATATAAAAAATAAAGTACACTTTGAACACCGTAACTAAAATAACAATAACTAAAGAAGTAAAAAAAAGAACACAAAACAAATATTCACAGATTTTGCTCCCTATATTTAGAACAACTGGTGTTCTTTAAAGGCAAGAAGACAAGTCAATAATCTGTAAATATTTGAATGTTTTATCATTTTTCTACTTTTTTAATTTATATATATATAAACATTTTTAAAAATTATTATATCAATGCAAATTATATGAAATTTAATTATAAAAAATTACCTATACCTATCAAGTTTGGTCACTTTAAAATTCTTGTTCTTAATATGTAAAACTCCGTTAAGGAATCAAGTTCTAATGGTAAAATGAAGGGTTTTGTCAATTTGTGAACAGGGCATGGTCAGGCATCTACAGAGTAATTCTGGCATTAACAAAGGACAAATGTGAAGGTTTTAACTGGGAGCATCTACACAGGGTGATTACACTTAACATCATGGCATTATATTCACCAACAATTCAACACCAGTGATGAAGTCAAATGCCAAAATGTCCGGTATTGAAGTAATACAAATTCCTAGTGAATTGACTCTTCCAAAACACTATGTGGCAGCAAAGTGATATTCTGGCATGGGATTTGGGACCTCAGGATCATTGGTCCCATTTTCATCGACGGTAACCTAAATGCAGAAAGCCTTTGCCATGCTCTAGAATACTGCCATGTCCTTGGTTCTGAATTAAGTTAGTGCATTTCCTACATTTTGTAAACAAGTTAACCCCCTCCCCATTATAGTGCTTTCGTGCATCAGTAGTTAGCTGCATGTCCGGTTTCACAATCACTTAATTGGTTGCCTTGGGCTTGCGGAATGATTACCACACTTTCCCTACTTGGGAAAAGTAGGAAAACAGAAACATGGGTTTTTATCTGTGGGATATATTGAAGCCAATCATTTACCGGAAGATCAGATGCATTGATATGTGCATTCACCATAATAATAATCATCTTGAAAATATATGTAAGCACATTCCCCAAACCCTAATATAATTGCTATGTATGGCTACTTTTGAATCAACCTGTACATCTCCATATAGGATTATAAGCACAAAAACAATTTGAAATAACTTCATATTCCATAGATCTTCAGTCAGTTTGAAAGGAATCTGTTCAGCTAATGAGCTTACTGTATATCCCCTTGAGTAAACCCCTTACTCTACTCATTATAATTACTGCTGTCACGTACTATTATGAATTGTTATTATTTACAGAATCAATAAGTTTCTAAGTTTTCTTTTATACATTTCCCCAGAAAACTGTAAGTATAAAATATGGCTGTTGTTGCTGTTAACATTAAGCATTTTTAAGATTTTTCTAGAAAATAATTACCATTTAAGAAAAGAGATTATTATTTGAACTTTCATTTCTGACTTGCTATGGTGCAGTCTGCAGTCACCATTATGATACAATAACATATGTTCCTCACAAAGTGAAAAAATTAATTTTATGACAAAAATAAGTTTAACAATTCATTACTGTCTAAGATGAGTTAACATTAGTTAATGTTATGTTAACATTAGTTAACAAGTTCTCTAAGAGCAAAGAGAACTTGTAGTAAAATATGCTTACAAGGAAAACCCTCGAATTCAAATGAACAAAACTGCACCAAAATGCAGTTGTAAGCCATTTGCTTACCTCTGAATTCAATGGTGATATTAATTTTTCTGTAAAATAACCGAGTTGCTACTCAAATTCTTCAGTTGCAATTTACTTACCTTGCACTTTGCCAAGTCAAATTGTGCAAGTGCTTGCATTATATGCTTTGGAGTAGCACTGTCTTCAGAGACCACTACTGGTTGGTCAAACATAGCACTTTACAGAAAAACTAACATTATCATTGAATTTGGATGTAAATTAGGCCTATAAATGAATTTTCATACATACGTGTTTGTTTGCATAAAAGGGTTTTAATAGTTAGAAACATGACAACATTTATATTGTTAACTATGTAGATACAAATGTCATGAAACAAAAATTATAAAGAAGAAAAAACAATATGCATAAATATACAAATTGCTCATGCAGTGCAGAATAAATGCAGTTTGAATTCAAAGTATCCCTGCACCAGAAATAGATACATCACTATTTTTAACACTACCTTCATAATTAATACTTAATAATTATGTACCATCAAATGAACATTACTTCAAAATGATAATGCTATATTTTCAATGCTCACTATAAGATTACGGAAGTGACTTACCTTAGGCTTGGGACGGTGTGTATCCACACAGTCTATTGGTAGCTTAATGTGCTCTACCTTGCAGCCATATGCCACTGGGGTCAGCTTAATTATGGTGTGAAGGGGTACATACAGATATGGTAATTCATCTGAAATCATAAAATTTGTTGTTTTCAAAGAAACACATTTTAAAGAAGTGTTATCATGTCAGTCATAAATTGGCCCTCCTCTCGCTCTAGAAAAAATGGATGTTCTCAGTTTTAAATGTAATATATTTTAAACTAAAATTTAATTACACAGTAATAAAAAATTATACAAGACAAAGAAGCTCTATATTCAATGAAATATTAACCTTAGCTAATTGTTAAACTCCCTTCACTTATAGAATTTGACTTCTGCAATGGTTCTGATAGTATGTGATATCATCAGCAGCAGCAACACCCCAAATTGATTTTTACCATAAGGAAAGATGAAACAGATTCTTAGCTGGATAAGGCTGCTTAAAATGATTATGGTAATGATGGGAACATGCCATCATTTCAGAATCAAGTTCAGTAACTGAAAAATATTTAATAACCAATAGATTACACCATTACTATCATGTTTTACATCCAAAAGTACAGTTGGAGGTTAATAAAACTTCAAAATAATTTTCGCAATTTGAAAGGGGGAGGGGAGTAATAGCTTATATCTAACTACTTTAAAACTGGAAATTTCTCTTCTCAATGTCCATAAAATATGGCATAAAACAGCCATGTCTTCATATGATGTTGCACTTAACAAGAAGTCTCATCTCTAAATGCTCCCTTGCATAATGTAAAACATATTTCACTCAGTTCTTACAACAGAATTATATTTAGGCAAACAAATTGATAAATAATTTTATACTTGTTATATATTAATAATATAAACATTTTAAATGAACTAGTAAACTAATTTTAATATATATTACTATCATTGTGTGATTGAGTTGAACTCTTTTGCTCCACTTACTTATTTTAAATATGTAGGACCAGTTTCAAAAACCCTTTGTTCCCATTGTCAGCTCCTAGTCGACTGGAGGATAAACCGTTATGCTGTGAGAATGTATAATCTACTCTGGTGGAGTTGTGATGAATTTAAAGTTTCTGTTTTCATCACTGGAAGTGTCCAAGTTCATTAAACTGTCTTTGTACTTGTATGAACTTCCAATGATGAAAACATAAACTTTGAATTCATCATCCCTCCACCAGAGCAGATTACACATTCCCATAGCATAACGGTTCATCCTCCAGTTGACTAGAGGCTGATGATGTGAATGAAGGGCTTGTGAAACCAGTCCTACATATTTAAACAAGTAAGTGGAGCAAAAGAGTGTTAAGTTTCACTCAGTCACACAATGATCTTAATATATGATCAGCTTCACTATACAATGTTCAGAATCAATTTTACTAATTTTAACATATTTGAGGATGTGTAATAGGTTATTGAATATGCAGCCTTGTTTTAAGAACATGAAGATGTTTATGAACCCTTATAATTCAATCCCTTGGAATTATGAACTGACCTGCAGACTTGTCCAGGAAGTATGCCAGCAGACATCTTAGCACTGCCTGATGGCTGACCACTAGAACATTACCCTGCCGCTCCAACTCCATGATCACAGGTTCCAACCTTGCTACAAGATCCTCATAGCTCTCTCCTCGAGGATATCGATATGTGAATTTGTTCTGGTCACGAGCTGCAAAGTCTTCTGGGTATTTTTCTGCAATTTCTTCATAAGTCATCTCTTCACAGATTCCCTATAACAATAAATTCTGAAATGCTAATTGGAACTTGTACAGTGAAGCTAATAATATAATTAAGTCAAACTACACACTTTTATTAGCTCCACTTACTAGTTTAATTGTATAACATGTTTCAATGGATAGCAGAGGATGCAGCAATGGTTTGTGAAACATATTCTACATTTGAACAAGTGGAGCAATTCTGAAGATCCATAAACATATATGAAATTATTTCATAGATTTAAACTTGAAACAAACTAGTTAATGCTGTTTTTATTAATTCAAATTTTCTGTATAAACATATGAAAAATATAAAAGTAAAATTAGCCACAGTGAAACAAATACATGAGCAAAATAAAATAAAATCTATGATAAATAGTGCTGTTAATGGTGATGTAATCATGCATGAGGGTAAACTATTAAGTTACAAATAATGTGTTGTACTACATGTTTGAACGAGGCACCTGAGGTATTACTATTAGATGATAGCATTAGTCTGTGACAATTGATGATATTTGACACAAGATAATCAATGTTTGCTATAGTGAAACAGCAATTGCAACATGGTGGCACCTATGAGTGGGTGTACAATCCTCGAGCAATGCTCTGTTATGCAATTTTTTAATGCAAATGTATGGAATTAAAAAATATTCATAAAAAATGCTTCCATCTATAATGTGAAATGCCTATCACATCAGCTGTTTACAACTGGATGTAGAAATTCTTTGAAGGATGGACACATATCAAAGATAAACTAAGTTGGAGACTTAATCCAGGCAGATAGAAAGGCTCAATAGCCCTGCTATTAGTTGCTCACATGGCATGGCCTACCTCATAATGCATGATAGATTAGGTTTTCAAAATGTCTGTGCACAATGACAGCACAACACAAAATCCAATGAATGGGTCTGGCATTACAGCATCTCAATTGCAACCACGTTGAAGGACACAACATGCTAGTCAAATTGTCACAATGATTAGTCTTGGGTTCACCATTGCCAACCTGAGACAAAGCATGCATCAATGCAGTGGAAACATACTGCATTGCCTGTGAAAAAAAGTGATGTTCACAGTCTTCTAAGATCAAGAAGACATATTCCTCACCATATTCCAGTGTCCAAACTGTAAATGCCAATTCCTATTGCAACATTCTCAAGAAATTTTGTGACCACCACGGTTGGCCGAGGTCATTAAGGTGCCGACTAATGAGTGGGAGGTCTGGGGTTCGAATTCTGCCAGGACTGTCCTCCCATAAGGTTAAATCTCCCCGAGGTTTTTTCCAGGTTTTCCTCAGTCCTCATAAATGGCAAATGCCAGGGAGGTACCCTAAAACTTAGGCCTGAAATGTTTCCCTCCTTAAAAATATCCTTTCCGAATATATCATTTCATCTCATGTATCATCAATGTCCCCCATCTGTGGTGCCTCAGTAGTAAAAACGGGCATTAAAGACTATTCCCAATAATAATAACAATAAATAAATAAAAATAATAAAAAAAGGTAGAAGAAAAAAAAGGAAACTCGTAAGGCCATTCAACAGAAGTGACCAGGACTTCTCACCAAAGGTGTTACTCAACTACAGCAGTTATAAGTATGTAGATGAAGAAGTAGAAGAAGAAATGAACCAAACATTTAAAAATGAAAATGTTTTGGAAGTATGCAAAACATATTTCTCTTTTAACAATTAGGAATAGCTCTAGAAAAAACCTCTCCTAGGAAAATATATTCTAATAAGAGATTGAAGTTAGGCCTTCAGTATTAAGAGAGCCACATCAGCAGATTTTATTATTATATTAACTTTTTCAGTTAATTCAAAAAATTGATTTCTTCATCTTTCTGAAAGACTGACATCCTAAACTTAGATTAATAAGTTCATAGGTAATATAAATGCTTACAGCATCAATCTCATTGAGGGCCTTCCAGCGTTCCTGAGGAGCAATGATATTGCTCACAGTTTGAATAGTTCTCTTTAGCCAGGAAGTCCACACTCGCAGCCCAGGGATGTCTTGCTGTTGTATGTACTGTGACAATGCTGTTGAGTACTGCTTTCCTCGGTACGACAGGTCTGAATCTCCTCCAATTCGACCTTCAAGGTTCATTTCGCTCTCCCCATGCTGCAATAAATATAATATACTAATAGATTTTTTATTATATTCAAAATATAGCAAATATTCCACTCTAATTTTTTAAAATTCAAACATTCCTGTTTGTAAACTTAATAGAAGTAAGAAACAGTGAAGTTAATTAATTATACACATTAAGAGGGTCATATTATTATGTTGGTAGCACAAAATAAATTTAATATTGGAAACCTTTCCAGCAGTACCACAAAAGATGTTATTTTGTCCAACAAAAAAGCAGGAGTGAATCAGATTGTTTGTATTGTAATCAGATATATATATATATATATAAAAAGGATGAACCTATACTTTAGAAATGTAAGGTATAAACAGGTGAATAAATTGGCAATTGCAGATCACTTTGGACATACAATCATGACATTGCAAAAGAAGCTAAACTGTTGAAAGCTACCAGCAATTCCAGGATATTAGCAATATGGAAAAAGATTTCCATTTTAAAAAATAAGCATCTTGTCATGAATTTTGACATCCCAACAGTAGACTTCCCTGTCGGTTCTGGGGTGTAGTGGTTACCATACTTGCCTCCTACACCCAAGAATGCGGGTTTGAACCTGGCCAGAATCGATGGATTTTTTCGGGCGTAAAAATCCTAAGTATGGCTTCCTTCGGAAGGGAAGTAAAGCTGTGGGTCCCGTGACGTACATTTACGGCACGAGAAAGAACCTCAAGTCTGAAAGAAGAGACCTCTGAGCAAAATTTGTCAGCCGTTTCATGCCCTGAGTTGAATGGGACGCTGATGACCTGAGATGTTAAAGAGCATCCATAAATAAATAAAAATAAATAAAGTAGACTTCCTGTTTCGTTGTATATAGGAACCACCAGAGGTCACATTGTCACCTTGTTAGTTCCCAACTGAAGATGAGAGCGAATGCTTTTGAAACATGTTCTGATAATTTAATCAGTTAGTGATGCGGTGTCACCTAATACCAATCTCTTAATGTGCATTCTATTTGTTTTTAAAACCACAACATTACATGCTTATATTATGTATGCATCAATTTCTATAATTCATAACTTTAATTAAGTATCAAATTAAAACTACAATTGTTTAACTGGTAAACAAGAACTTAATGTTAAACAAATACATACAATCTCAAGTATTTTGGTAACGTGCATTTGAAGTAATGCCATTACTTGTCACTAAAACATCTGACATAAATTTCACAAGTACTGTTAGCAATGACTCACTTAATATCACAAAATACAATGATGCGATAAATGAAGTAGGCCTACCAGACCGTTATTTGATAAATGAAATATTTTGCCTGTTCCCCATTTGTACATACGTGAAATTATTTGCTTCATTCATAGAAACATTAAACAAACACAAATTATCCCCTAAAAACCTCTAAAAACTTGAGAAGCATAGAATGTATATTGATTTAATGTACTTAAGTTAAGAAGTTTAGGAGAGAAGTGATTAAAATATTGTTAAAGAATTAATATTACTATTTAAATGAAATGGTCGAAGCTTGTACATACATTAAGATTATTTGAGTTTTAAGTTGACAGAACATTACTATATACTGGGAAAGCACTAGGTGGCCTGAAACTCAAACAACTTTACTAAATATATTAATAATAGTTTTAAGGGAAGATATTAATTTACTATAATAATTTATGTGAAGAAACCAAAAATGGTAAAGAATTAGTTGATGTGTAATGTACATATACCTTTAATGTTACATAGTAAATAATTTGGTCACATTGGGATTCAAACAGCATTTGATTAATCAGGACAAACAATTTGACATTGAAATTTGAACATATCCATTTTGCATTTTGAATGTTTTTATAATTTAATAAAAAGTATTTAATTATTTATTTAAGAATGCTCTTTAACATCACAGGTCATCAGCATCCCATTCTATTCAGGGCGTGAAACAGCCAACAAATTTGCTCAGAGGCCTTTTCATTCAGGCTTGAGGTTCTTTATCGTGCCATAAATGTACGACATGGGACCCACGGCTTTACTTCCCTTCCAAAGGAAGCCATACTTATGATTTTTACGCCCAAAAATCCATCGATCCTGGCTGGGTTTGAACCTGCGACCTTGGGTTTAGAAGGCAAGTATGGTTACCACTAAACCACCAGGACCGACTAATAAAAAGTATTTATGTAACATATGTTTATTCTGTAATATACAATATTTAGCATATAATACAATGAGGACATATGTTCTTGTAATACAAATGGTGAATAAACTAGTATAAACTAGAAATGCTAATTGGAACTTGTACAGTGAAGCCAATCATATAATGAATCATAGTATGATTGAGTCAAACTAAACGCTCTTATTGCTCCACTTGTCTAAAAATGTAGAACTGGTTTCAGCAAACCTTCATGATCATCATCAGCTAAAGTTGGCTGTTGGATACTATGTTAAGCTGTGGGAATGTGCATTCTGTTCTGGTGGAGATGTGATGAACTTAAAAGTTTATGTTTTCATCCCAGGAAGATCAAAGTTCATTAAACTGTCTTTGTATTTGCATATGTAGATTTTTTCCCAAGTTCCTAATTCTGTAGATCCTTGGTCTGATTTGATTAATTTTGCTTTATTCAATATGTCATGATTTTCTGTCCAGAAATAAAATGCTTCTGCTGATTTCTCCATTTGCTTGCATTTTATGTTCCTGAAATGTTCTTTTAACCATATGCCTATGTTTCTCTTTGTTTTTCCAATATAGATTCCAAAGAGAAGTTTGGAAATTCGGAGAAAGAACATTTTAGGAATATTCGGTTTAAGCAGATGGATAAATCAGCAATAGCAGCTCACTTTTGGACCAAAACAATGAAATAAAACCAGAAATTAAACTGCTGAAACATCTTCACGACCCATTGGAGTTATCCACTTGGGAAAAAATTTTTATATTAAAAATAGAAAAAATCTAATGAATTTCATGTTTCCTCCTATGGATGAATTCAGCAATTTCCTACTTCAACCAAAAGAGGCCACCACAGAAACATCTGGGTGTCCAGCCATCATTTTGAGTAACGGCGGTTCGGTGAGCAACTGAAGATGGGAGAAACATATCTTACTTTTATGTAAGTAAATGGAGTTTAGTGTAAAAAAAAGGAATACCTAAGTTTAGCAACAATTCATGCATATAATGTATACATGAAATTTAAAATTAATGTCATGTTGGAGCTAATACAGTGAAGCAATTAATTTATTCATAATTAATAATTACCTAATTTCTTCAGGCTCAATGGTGAATTTCACAAACAAGATGCAGGTTTAGCTAAGCAGAATCCATTATCACCTTTTCTGACTGATTTATATATGAGCAATTTAGAAATACACATCACCAAATCATTTCCATACATTTTTAAAGTCTGGCACAGATATGTGGATGATATCTTTGCGATAGTTTTTAAGAAACAACTTGGATGATGCTTTGAAATTGCTAAATCAACAAGATAGGGAAATTAAATTCACCTCTGAAAGAGAGCAAGACAATAGGATTCCTTTCCTTGACTTAAAAGATTATAAGAACAGGCAATAATTTGAAATTTGGAATATACAGAAAGGATACACAGATTGAAAATTACATAAAGGCCAGTAGCTTCAATCCCACAGCATACAAACATGCAGTTTCTCAACAGCTTAGCACATAGACTCATTAACATACCCATGAGTTGCAATATAGCGAAGAGTATTCTCACATAGTAAAAATGGCAAAAATCAATGGGTATGGTCAAGAAATTGTAAACAAGAAAATCAAGAAATTCAAACAAGAGAAGAGGTTAAAACGGGTTATAACATAGTCAGCTAAAAAAAGAAAGTACCATTTACAAGAAATATACTTATCATCTTTGGGTTAAAAGAAAATTCCAGAAAATACTCCGAGAGTTTTGGGACTACTTTGTCCTCGGTGAACAAATTCTGTCTAAATAATCTGCTCAACTCCAGTGATGATAGAATACCTGATGAGAAGAAGCCAGGAATATATCAAATGAACTGTTCGGAAAGCAACAAAGTATATATTGGTAAAAGAAAAAGAAGCATTGGAATTAGGCTAAAGGAAAACTGGAGAAATATCGGGTACAATTAGATAGATAAATCAGCAATTGTACATAACTTGTGGAGAGATAAATATGATATAGAAATGGAAGTCAAATTATTGAAATTCATAAATAGACCCTTGGAGCTGGGAATTTAGGAAAAATTTTTATAAAAAAATATGAAAATAAGGTTATGAACTTTGAGATTCCAATAGAAGACTAATTAATCCAAAAGTTCATAAAATGTCCGCAAGAGCTACACTAAGTCCATTCAACCAACTAACTAACTGTGGCAGTCTCACAGCTGATGATTTGAGCAAAAGCCTGTGAAACATGTTCTGTATAATTCAATGATAATTTATTAAAGATAAAAAATTAAAATCCCCTCAAAACATATAATAAACTATTGATTAAGAGTATTAAATTGACTCACTAGCTAATTATGAATAATATATACATGTTAAAAAAAAAATGGTTCCCAAAGCTGCAAACCTCTCTCTCTCTAATTTTATCTTTTGTTCCCTTCCAAATACTGCTGTAGGGAAAAGTAAAGTTGTTCCTTTGACATGTCCTTAATCTCCAAACCTATAGTCATATTTTTGCTATCTTGTTGCTAATCTGTGATGCTACCTTAGTAATAAAATAAGTTAATTTATGAAGGCATATTACAGATTGCTTCAATTTCCTTTACATTGCTTATATTCTGTAATACAGCTAATTCTTGTGATGAAAAAGAGGCATTTTTTGTTATAATTTTATATTTTTGCTTTCACACTTAAAGCAATATGTCTGATAACTTAGGAAATGATATTTCTTCTCTATATGTAACTGCTTTAAGTGTGCTTAGAAAAAACAAACAATTAAAGCTCATTACATTTTAACCATAACGTAAATGACAAGTACTTACCCTAGTCAGGTATATAGTGCGGGGTGTAATGTGGATGTTCATGAGGTAATACACAATTCTGCTCTGAATATGCCCTTCATGTTTGTGCACAACCACTTTCTCACCTGGAATTGAAGCATACATTACTTTCATAGACTCTGAGTGTGTATATTACCACAGCATTTTACAAAATTGAGCTATATGCACATTCAAAAAAGTTAATATTTTCTATCACAAGGCATGTATAATGTTAATCAGTACAAGGTTAGGGTAAGAGACCACATTACTTCTGGATTCGGGCTGGTAATATACAGAGGACTAAAAAGGAGGGTACTGCAGGAAAACACACAACTATGGCTGAGATGGCTTTTAAAAAATATGGGTACAAAAATAGACATTTTTTCCCCTTGTTTTCATTATGCTGAGAATGCAAAATACTGATAATACAGATATCATGCACTTAGTAAATTTCATTCAACTAACTAATCACTTGCTTAATACATGGCCTGGATGCTGATGACCTAAAATGTCTTGAAAATTGTCATTATATAATCTTAAAAATGACAAAAATTATTCAAAAATGGCCTAAAATTTTTTAATTCATGAAAAGTAATTTAAGTTAGCATATATCATTGTTTTTTGACATGTAAGTTACTAACCTTTTTAAAGCATACTCTTTGCATTCACCTTGTACCAAACAAAAAGGAACCAAAATAATATACTGTATAAAAGTACTCACCTAATTCTGCATTGTCTTAAATTACAGTATACACGTGCAGATTCTCAAAAGTAGGTTTGCTAATTATTGGCAAGAACATTCTTATATTCTGAAAAGCTCTTATCAACATGGGCATTTACAATGGGAGCATATTTAAAGTATACTATGCCACTAGATGTCAGTTCTTTTTTGAATGTGTGGAAATTTTCACCATTTAGCACTTCAGAAACCAAACATATGGAGCAGTACCCTGATTTTTATCTAGCACAGTTTTCAATATATTTTTCACCATTTCACATACTTCAACATAGATATTGCCAAGCACAACTTGAGTTTTGTTGGCAGGTTCAATGTTTTTTTTTAATGGTGTTTAATGCTTGTTTTTACTACTGAGGTACCATAGACAATGAGCACATGATACATGAGATGAAAGAATATATTGGGAAAGGACTTTTTAAGGAAGGAAACATTCCAGATCAAAGCTTAGGGTACCTCCCTAGCATTTCCATTTATGAGGATTGAGGAAAACCTGGAAAAAACCTGTCAGGAAGGAAGGTCCTGGCGGGATTTGAACCCCAGACATCCCACTCATGAGTTCGTGCCTTAATGACTTCAGCACCCATGGCGGTAGGTTCAATGGTGATATTGAAAGCAAAACTTTCTTGAACCTTTACAATTGTTCACAGTAGGAAACCAAAATTTGCTTTTAAGTATGCCAGCTTCCCCTCAATTTCACTATCAGAAAATAGCTCCTGTGCTCACTGAATGACTCTAGCATCTTGCATCTTCAGAGCATTCATTTAGATTTAACAGCTTAGAAGTTGTTGCAGTAGTACACAATACATGATTTAGGAGCCCCACTGTGTAATGATGGGTTCCAGTGGCAGGGAACTCCTGGAGCTACAGTCTGAAGACCTCTTCTTGATGGGGCTTTGACAAAGATATTTTTTTTTTTTTTTTTTTTTTTGATTGAGACACAAGCTGCTCTACTTTATTAAAGTGGGCACATTTTTTTTTTTTTACTTTATATTTATATCCAAATGCACCATCAATAAGAGCCTTCAATAGCTGTAGCAGCTTTTACATGTTGGTGCATTGATGACAAATAGAAGGACATCCTCATGTCAAATTCCCTCTGGCCACAGTAGGTGTTTGGACTGGTTGAACTGTTTAAATGGCTTTACTTTCAGCATTTTTTGAGCGCAAACAAACTGCAACTAAAATGGACCCTTTTGTACCAGATGATTTGCAGGCCGTGAAAGTAATTATTTTCCTACGTTTACTACTTTTTCTGAAAGGAAGAGGGTGTAAAACAATAATTGCCCTGGAAAGTAGTAAACATAGTTGTCTCTAGTCACATAATGTTTACATAAGCAGCAATCAGAACCAGTAATTGTGTAATGAGAGGCTCTGATTGTTCATTTGTCACATCTTATTACTTAATTCTCAGAATGTGTGGCTGGCTGTTTAGTAACACTACCTGGCAAGTTACTAGGTGAAGTTGTGAATTTAATACATAAGGCTCTGTAGTTTTGCTGTTATTGCTGCAGTTATTTCAAGGTAAAGGCATGTCTAATTTAAAAATTTCATCCTAGCTTTTCTTAAACTAGGAAACAGTAGTGCAGAATAGAATTTTTTTTAACTAAAGCTAAAAAGAAATCAAATATACCGCTAAAAATACAAAAAATGACCAATAATGTATTTAACTGTAAAAATTGACCTCAAATAGAAAAACATTTTGGAAGAGAGAGAGAGAAACATTAAAAAATCTTGTTTTACATCCACAAATCACATTTAGGATTTACATATACATTAGTATTACCTAGGACAATTTACTAGATAGAAGATGACAATCATCAACATCCAGGCCCTGGTTATAATGGACTAAGAAAATATTTTCTCTGCTTATAGGATCAACTCACCAGTGTTATATATTTTCATAAAACTAAGGTCTGATTCTTCATTTTCATCCAAAGCTTGATATTTTTCCTTATAGTGCTCAATTCTTTGGAGGAAGTCTCGTAATGCCATTTCTGTGTTCATATTCTTATAGTCTGGACTATTAACCTTCACTTCCTGTACAGTTGAAACAAATAAAAAATGGAATGAAAAAATGAACATTCTTTATAACTAGCATTGTTGTTCTTTCTTGTGAACTCCATAATTCTTTAATGTTGAAATAACATTACAGTATAATGATCTAAACTTATATGATCAAGATATTCCATTATATTTTCTCTAAGTACAGTCAATAGTTCAATTTTCATTCTTGAATTGACTCTCAACCAGACTGAAAATCAATGTCAGCTTCTACTAAGAAATGGTGCACTTGACTACTAAAACCCTATGGCTTTGGACTAGTACTGTGAAATATGTGACTGCACCTCATTACACCATTTCAAGGGAGGGGGAAGAAAAATTTCCCCTCAAATTAATGAAGCGCTATTACAATATTGTATCTAGTTCTTTATACATATCAATATTTTATTAATTCATATTGTGCCATTTATGATCATTAATACAATTATTGTTCTATTACATTTATTGTTAGGATGGATATGGTGGCACAGTGATACTAGCAGTGTGTGGTGGCAGCAATGGCAGTGATGGAGGCAATGTTAGTGGTGGTGATGATGGGGGATAATGATAGTGGTGGGATGGTAGTGGTATGATGTGCTGGTAATGGTATTAATGATAATCGTGGAGTGGTAATAATGGTGATATTAGTGGTTGTGATGATAGTAATGGTCAGGGTCGTCAACTATTTGAATACTCAAATATGTGACATCAATAAGAAGATTCAATATTTTGCTAATGCACTGTGCAGTAAACGTTAATAAAATAATAATGATAATGGTTTATGAGAGTAAATGTAGTATATGCAAAAAGTTTATTTTACAATTACAAACACATGAAAATAATACCATCAGCACATCCAGTCCTTGGCAACATCAAACTTACAAGTTACTTATCTTTACATAGTTTACCATTATTATGTTAAAATTTAAAAAAATTATTGGCAATTATTTTTGTAATTTGTTTATTTATTGTCACTCTGACTGCATTGGTCTTATCAAAATACTGTATACGAGGAAATGGAATACTGTAGGTGTAGTCTGTAGGGTTGAATGAAATAAAATGTATTAAAAATCGCACAAATGAACTCTGCACTCTTGGCATCTTAAAGCTATTTGGCATTTGTCTTCTCAGGATAGAGAAAAACTCAGGAAAAAAAAAACCTTACCCAAACAGTTTGACCTGACCGGGAATTGAACCCAGGACTATGGATTAGTAGTTAAATGCTACTAGACCACAGAAGCAGTCAATTGTAATTTTGTTATAGTCTATTTCTTATTCTTTCATAAAAAATGCCCGACAATTTTTGAAACTCTCAAATATAGTAAATTCTTATATAATATAGAATGGTTGGCAACTACAGTGGTGGTGGTGATGGTGGTTGAGGTAGTTGTAATGAAAATGGTTTATGATGGTGGTAGTAATGGTGACAGAGGTAGCGATGGTGATGATTGTAGTTGTGGTAGTGGTATAGCTCTTTTCCTTTTTGATTGCTACCTTTACCTTTTTTCTTCAAATTATTTGAGATTCCAACACGCTCATCAAAACTGCTCTTATTTTCTCCAATAAGTAGAACAAATATACAAGTCTGTATTTGTGCAATAAGAAATTGCACCTAAACTATGTTGTTATAAATTTTGCTGCTGCTGCTGTAGTTGCATATTTTATGACAAATAATGTAGGTGCAAATATTGCAATTTCTTTTTGAAGTTAAGCTTCATATACGGTTTTAAGCTGACAAGCAGATCACGAGCAGCAAATTCTGCCAGAAAAGCAAAAGAGGAAAATTTGAGCAAAATAAGTTTACTCCTTGCAGTGTATCAGCTACAAAAATAAATGTACAAAATAAATTAAATATAACAAATAATTGCCTATACTCAGTGAAGGAATGTGCCACATTTGCTAATGCTGTCATTCCAACTTTTTCATAGCTTCTCTTAGGCTTTGTATGAAGTTATACAAGGGTCACTATGAACCTACATGGTGTAAATTATTACCATCACCATCAGCACTACCACCATAGCCATTACTGCCACCAGCAACACCATCATAAATCTGCATTGTGGCAGCTAAATTACTATGCTCCGATGTACATATCTACTATGATATGACTGGAAGAGGTTCAGTTCACATGTTAAAGATACCTTAATTTATCTAAACAAATTTCTATATATTTTTCCAAAACAATGTGCATCAATCTGATGAAACTTATTTGAAAACTTACCATTATATTCTGCTCAATAATCTGTGGATCATCACAGACAGACTCCACAAAAAACAGTTTAAACCCCATCTTGTCAACTACCATTTCTTTGATCATTCTTCTACGATCCCATGTAGAATTTGTAGCATCAAAAACCTACATGAAGAAAATATAAATGTCTATTATATAACAAATAAACATTAATAATAAACTATATGCATGCTTACAACTTGGGAACCTAGATTTTTAAATTATGTGAGAGACTTATAGAAACTGAAAATATGCAACATAAGAATATTTGCTGAAAACAAAATCTAACTATCTAATTTTATATTTTATTCTCTATGAAATTCGACTCAAAAATTAACATTCTAAAAGGCTGTTAAAATGAACAATAAAATGTTAAAGATCATAATTTTGATTTCTACAGGCTCCATGCTCAATATTTTTCCTTATAACAGTAGTAAAATGGTAGCATTTTCGAGCAAAACTATATAAGAATTCCCCATGTTCAATATTTCTCTTTATAACAGTGGTAAAATGTGGTAATTTTAAAGCGTATTATCAAAATTTCCCCTTCCAATATATAAAGTATGTTCAGAAACTATCTAGATATTTTGAATATACCAAAAATTGGCTGGGTGATATTGATGTACTTAATTTGGCAACTAGTCAAAGTAGATCTCTCTGCACATATTGAACAGTAGCTTTCATAAACCCAATCATCTATGATGTTGGGTGTGCTTGCCTTATTATGCAATTGTCATTCAGGTAGTAAAAGTGCCAGCCAATTTTTCAGATCTTACGTAGGACTTTTTAGCAAAGCATAGCATCACTAAGATCTGTTAACTCTATAAACCCACATAGTCTCTATATGACATCCAACTTTTTACCATTGAAAAGGAGAAAAATTCAGAGTGTGAGTAAGACTTATGAAAAATGCATGGAGGCCCCTGATGCTGAAAGACTCTGCAGATAGTTTGAAAATTCACAAAGATATTGGAATAAAGCTCTATTTTATTAAGTAGGTTATTTATTTTTATATATTAAATGGTTTATTAGTTTCCAGATGACTTGGTAAAAAGTGTGACCATTTCTTTGATAGCATTAATGCAACAGCGAATATCAACTATTAAGAAAATATCCCGAATGATATTGTCCACTAGCACATGATGGTCACTACGGTATCACAGAGACTTACTTACCGCTACTTCACCTCCACTCTCTAACCAGGAGCACACATCATGCATTGCATCAATGGCACACTGTGTCCTGATGGCCATAGCTTCTTTATTGTCTGGTCGGAAGAACTCGTGACTTTTGTATGCTGAGGTTGCATGGCGTCTATACTCGCCCAGGTTGAAAACTGCTTTGATAAAAACATATGATATATCCACTTTCCATTACAATCACATTCATTACACAAATTTGCAAGATATTGCAGTGATAGCTTCTTAACAGTACCTGCGCATGGAAAATTAATGAACATTTTATAATGTTAACCCCCCTTCTATAGGCTAATTTTTAGCATAATTTTTTAGTAAACCTACATTTTCAAATATACTGTTAATCAAATTGTACACCATGTATACCTGTACCTGAATTTGTGTAAAAAGACAAACAAATTAATGTTAGTGAATACTGCATTTGAAACAAGTCTTCATTGCTGTATTTTTACATTTAAAACATGAATTCTATCGAGAGGAAGAACATTTTTTTGGAATGTATCACAAGAGAAATGCAGTCTGTAATGATATTTTATTTTTACTTTGAATTACCATTATTTATAAAACAAATTGAATGTATATATTACAAGTAGTAGTACAGAGATAAGAATTTAATAATGCAAAGGATTTACAAACATTTTGCATAACATAAAGTTTTGAAAGCATTTTTAATATATAAAGCTCTGAATTTAATTAATTATTTTTAATTTCATTAAAATGTGAGAAAGAGCAAAAATATATTTATTCTAAGATATTAAAATATTTCCATGGTAGCTATGTGTTATAAGAAACTATTAAAAACAATTAATTTTGCAAGCAACAGTATCACATGTGGCTCTACTCTCTTGTTTGGAGAAATTTACAACCTCCTTGTTGTAGAATGCTTTAAAGTAATTATTAAAGAGTAAAATATATGAGGGTATGTCCATAAGTTTCTGGCCTAACCATTTTCTACGTATGATAAAGACAAAAACTATATTTCACTTTTTAATATAGTTACCCTTTATTGCAATACACTTGTCATATCTTTGAATTAACATTTCAATCCCCCCCCCCCAAATTCAGAAGTCTTGTGTGCAAAATAGGTATAAACAGCATCCATCACTTCTTCGTCCCACTTAAATTTCTTTCCTCGAAGGTTCTTCTTCAGTTTTGAGAAGAGGAAATAGTCACTAGGACCTAGATCTGGGCTGTAGGGTGAATGGTCGATCATTAAGCTACATTTCTTCACACCTCCCTTTGCAACAAGAGCTGTGTGCACAGTCTTGTTGTCATGAAGAAGGTACACACCACCACTCAGCTTTCCTTGCCTTTTCTCTTTGATGGAAGATGTAGTCTGTGCAGTAGGTCAGAATAGTACTCCCTATTTACTGTGGAGTTCCTCTCCTTGAAGCCAATGAAGAGTGTTCTTACAATCCCAAAAGATTGTGGCCAGGATCTTCTTGATTGACTGAGTGACCTTGGCCTTGTCTGACATGTTTCATGTTCAGTAACATTGGTTTGCAGAACTTCTCTCTCGTTGCCACAGCAAAGCTTTAAAAATGCCTGACAACAGATGGCTTGTTACTGCTTTTGGGTTGAGGAAAGATGTCTAGTCACCCATCTTGCACTAAGCTTATTCATGTTTAAATGTTCATTAATAATTTGAAGGACTGTTGTTTTAGAAAGGTCCAACCTCGCTGCTATTTCTGTAACTCTGAGCTGCTGGTCTTACATAATTTCTCCTTCCACAAGAGCAATGTTTTCAGGAGTGAGCACCTTCAAGGGCCGACCTGAACGCTCTTCGTCTTCAATGCTTTTTCAACCCATTTGAAAAAGTTTGACCTATTCTTTTATGGTAGAATATAAGGGGGATGCTTCCCCATATACATCATCCAATTGCTGTTTAATTTCATTTTGAGTAAGTCCTTCTTTTGTGAAGAACCTAATAACAGCTCAATACTCCATTTATAACATGTCACAATCTTCTACATATAGCCTTCTGCAACAATATCTGAACAACTGAACACAGCAGAGCAGCATTGCAGTCACAGCTACAATTATTTACTTAACAGATAATATATGACACCAGAAAAGTATTTTGTGAAGACGATAATCCTTATTGGCGAGGCTGGAAACTTAAGAACCTACCCTCATACATCAGAAAAGACAGAATGTGCAAAACTTCAGGAATTTCCAAGGAACCTGTATGTGCTCACATGCAGCAAATATTAATATCTTGTTTTGTAGGAAAAGAAAAAAATGCAAAATTAAAGTTGGGCTAAGCTCTACAGTAGATGTAATTTGCAGTGGTAGGCATGTTGCTAAGTAAACATCAGATAATGTTTTCATTCACAATTTAAAACCGCAGATTCTTAGATGCAAAGTGAATGCTAATTTGCACCAAATAGTGTCACTGTATAAGTTTATTTAGCAACAGAATATCATGAAGAACTACAGATTAAGAAAGTGCACTGATTGGATGTGTCATTGCACTAAAATGATGTATCACTGCACAGTACAACACTGCAATCAAACTATACTATTCACTGTATATTTCAGATGAACCATTACTACATTTCAAGCAATTAAACAGGAAGTATAACAAAAGAAAACAAAATGAACTCATTTGAATGATTAGTGAGGACTTATATCATTTCAGTAAAAAATGGTCTGGATAGGAAACCTCCATTTATATTTGACAGCGTGCAAACCTACAAAACCATTAAGTAAAAATTTATTCACTACAATCTAACATCTTTGTTATATGAACTAAAATCTGAACAATATTTACAAATTGCTTAAACTCAAGTTTTATGCACTTAGAACTAGCTACTTATTTTAATAAGCATTCAATTGCTCTATAAGTCAAATATTTATTACAAGATCATAACTATATTTAACAACATTTTTGCATTAAGCTATAAGGGCATGCAAATAAAACTGACTTAGCACTCCCGACTGATGAATGCAGATATTCATGCCCAGAAGACAAGAGTGTCTTATGAAGACATACCTTTCGTATTGATGCCAATCCAATTAAGGTAGCGTGAAAGCTTCTTGGATATGTATGTCTTGCCTCTGGCAGGGAGGCCAACCATGGCAATGACATGAGGGCTATTGACATAGTTGGCACGTTCACCTGCAAATGTAAACAACATGCCTGCATTATGATACAATGAAATACCAAGATTGTAAATGACTTACTATAACTTAATGTTTAATTATTTATTTCTTTAGTTATCATCTTCTTTTCACCATCTAAATGATACAGAAACAGCTCTCTAGTTCTGATTACTAACTGGCAGGCCTAGATTGGATCCTCAATTGTGCTAGTTTATATTACATCTTCTCTCCTTCGCACAGTATTTAAAATTAACCAGCAAGATTCTTGGCATTACTATAAAATTGATTTATTTTATTTCCTTCTGCCAGATGTCTTGAAGACACTCTCGTTGACAATGTCGAAAGCTAAAAGAATGGTAATAACAATAATGTATGCATACATGGTTTTCATTCCAAACATGTGCATCCACAGCTCATTTATCAGCACATTTTTGGATTGAAAACAGTGAAATAGAAAAAGGCATTAAGTTATTAAAAACTGTTCAATTCAACAACCAAAAGAATTAAACGTATGGGAAAGGATTTATATAAAACCAACAGGAGCATAACCTTATGAATTTTGACATTCCAGAAGTAGATAGTACTTTATTTAAGTTTATCATTAGACCATCAGAGTCAACTCAGAAACCTACTACCCATCTTGTATGAAATATCCAACAGTCATTTAACAGATGAGATGTGGACAAAAGCTCCACAAAACATATGTCCTGAGTAAATCTCATGTAAGTAAAATCATAAAGAGTGTTCTAAATATTCTACTCAGAAGAGATTGTGCAATATGCTACTCCTGAATTCTACGCTTTTAAAAATCAAGAAAGACATTTTCATACTTTTTCCTTGAGAAATTTACACAGCTCAGGAATTGCAAAAGAGTTACAATTAAAATGAAAGAATTTTTTTAATTATCCACATTCACATTTCATTAGTATATTCAACACTTCAATAAAATCATGTTCATTTGGTCTGAAATGTTCTTATCTTGAATTTTTTCTCGTGTGTTTCCATAGAATGCCTATACAACATCCAGCAGAAATCTGCTCATTAATGTATTTCCATTGCCTTTGGCATGTTCTTCCATTTCTCTAATATCTTGATGGAACTTCTCTGTCCACTCTTCACTGACTGCTCCTTGGTTTTCAGGAAATACATCCAAATGTGAGCAGAGAACGTGTAATTTGAGATTTATGTATATATCCCAAACTGAGAACCTCTCTAGTATAACCAGAACTTACGGCGCGGCAAACGAGTACTGAGGGCATGCTCCACCACTGCTTTGACTGCCACTTCGACTCAGCACAAGTGTTGCGGATTGCAATTAAACATCGCCAAATTCATTAAAATATCCTTTTCCACAATCAAACTGCTACATCTCTTGCGAAAACGACTTTTTCACGTGCATTCGTTCATTTGAGATGATTATAATCTCAGTTATCTTGAGCAGTTTCATTCGTCAGTTTTTCATTGTGATATCGCATTTCTTCAATGCTATACTTGGTGGCGATTTTAATTGAGCGTCTGAAGTCCACTTCATCTTCTCCTCTCGGCGCGACTAAGTCTAGGCGTACCGCATCGCCCGTTGCATCCTCTACTTTCGTCTTGCGATATTGCTGGTAGGCGGCAGTATTGCAGGAGGGCATGTGATTGGCATATGGACATCCCGCCGGCCGCTATCACACAGCTTTCGAGATGGAAAGATGCAACCTCTCTATTAGGCAGCTCCCCAATTGTCATCACGAGGCTCGGTGGACCCCGTTTCAGACCTCCCTAATTTCTAATATCTAGTACATACCCAGGATCTCTAGACAACAGCCAGATCAAGGAGGCCATCTTGGGTGTATGCACGGTCACATTTTATCCAAAAATACCAGAATTCTTTGAAAAGTTATCGGAATAAAGCACAAAATGATGGCTTACATTTTACAACATAAGTCTCCCTGAACATTAATGCACTTATCAGCGTTGTCATTACTGAAGTTAGATTCCTCCATCTGCAAAACACTCAACCGATGATTTAATTCCTAATCAGATGAAACTTTCTGCTACAGAGAAATTTTATGCGCTTTGGAAGGCTAATGGAGCCAGTTAAGGGGAATAGGAGGTTGTGGCAGCAAGTCGTACCCGAGTTCACGATTTTCGCCATTGCAATTACACACATGTGAGGGGGATGCACCATAACTTTCTTCAGTTGGACACAGTGATAGCTGTTCCAATTGGAAGATATCCACGTAGGAGTGTGGCTAAATAAACAGTCCAATAACATTTAAATAAAAGTGTGTAATAAAATGAATAAATTCACTGTATTTTCATATTTAATTTTAAAAGTAGGTATTACATAAACGTGTTTTACTCTTTATATTATAGATGTGTGCAGAGAGGATGTAAACAATGACATTACGATCTATGCCATAGCTACGTGCTTCTTTTCTTGAATTCTCTGAGCTCAATGGCTGCCAGTTTTATATCGCCAATCCAATTATACAACTAACTCCTCTATTATAAAATTACATAGCTTTTTAATAAATTAGTATACATTTTAACTTTATATTAAGTAATTAATTGTCAACTGAACTTCAAGGTATCTACAAGAATGGGATTGTCGGTTTGGTCTACCAGTGCGATTGAATTGTTAACAGCCAAGGAGATATTAGAGGTAATAAATGTGCAGTGCAATTAGTCCGATTTCAATGATGTCCGTTATAATTCCTGCTTCTCTGCACTCTCGAGAAAGGAAGCAGTTGCAAGATCTTTTTGCAACAAAAGAGAGCTTCATAACATGCGTTTAATCTCATACTTGAAGTCTCTATTAGTTGTAAAGATAAGTTATAACCCCTCATTCCATTGGTTGGTGTTTTCATCTTTCATTTAAGCATTTATCTCATTATCAATCCTGATTTGCCCTATCGATACTTCTGTCTGTGCAAACGAGGACGCTGCTTACTATGCACGATCTTCAACGAAGGACAGTACTTCGTCAAAATGTTGGCCATGTTAACTCTCCTTCGCTGTCTTACTGCAAAATTGTGGGAGCACAAAAGTGTGTAAATATATCTATAATGTGGTGGGCTACCTCTTCTGCTGCCTTAAAGTGGATGGAGAGTTACAGAGCTAAGTGGACGGAGAGTTATAGAGCTGTCATTATTTATATATATATAAACTCAGGCGCGGTGTTTTGAATTCCGTCGGTTCTGAGCGGAGCTCCTCACTCTTTTCCCTACAAGTCTCCCCTCCTGTCCTTTAACTTTGCTCCGAAGCAGTGCAGTAGTTGATCTTCGCCAAGATGGGACAGTTGTCTCTAGATCGGAGCATTTTCGTGTGTAAATGCTACCACAAATACCAGTCAGCTCGTCGTGTTCGTGAAGAACTTCTTTTGCAGTTCTCTGGTCAACTATCTCCTTCCACAAAAGCAATTCACGATATTGCGAATGAATTTCATTCTATCGTATCAGTGCACAACATAAAAAAAAAAAAAAAAAAACAACAACAACAACAACCCCACACGCAAACGTAGTTTAACGGAGGACAAACTAGAATACATTGGTGCAAATCTTGAAAGTTCACAAACAAAACCGCTCCCGAAATCAGCACAAGTGGAGGTTTCAGTTGGTTCTGCACACAAACAAAATTATTAAACCTCATATCGTACTAGCACATATGTCCATTTTTTAATCAAGACCAACCAGTATGCGTTATTGTTGTTTTTTCTTTCCCCCCCATCTGTGAATGAAGGTTTAAAGGACTCGACGCTTCCGTTCTTTTCACACGAGACTGATAAGAGACTGACAGGTGTAACATGCACAGACACGAACAGACTCTATTATACTTTGTCAGACTTCCTTCTGGCAACGTGTGAAATATTTTCATATTCCAAATGCCATTTCATATAATAACTGGACATTTTGAAGAATGTCTGCTTTTATACTTTGCCGGCAATATGATAATGAATGAGATTCAGGTATCAGAAGCATTAAGCTCTCGATTCCTGTTGCCGATCCTGACTTTCTTCATGGATTTCCTTAGTTTCCTGAAAATACCGAATTGATTTCTTCAATTACGGATTCCCAAAAAGAACAAAACCGCGAAGTTAAAAAATTACAAACACAAAGGCGGTGCCGCGATTAAAGCGAATGGTAGCACGTGTTCTGAATTAGATATTGCATTAAGACCAACGCACCGGGCGGAGTGGTTCAGTTTGTAACATTTCGGATTCACCTTCGGGTTCAAATCCCTTGAGGTATAGATATAGCTATGGGGATTTGCGTACACCCTAATGGTTTTAGGCTTAAAGCTTTAAGACTATGAACAAAATTTAATCAAACACAAAATTAACCAATAAACTGTTTAATTTGCGTTTTGTGTATTGGATACTTTTTAACCTATGAGTTGGTAACATTAGCATATATCACTGCATGATCAGCAAGAATCTACCTAAGACATCCCAAAGTAACAGTTATTAGTTAAATAGGTGTAATTATTTGTGGCAGTGTAAACATTTCAATTAAAAGCAGTAATGAGTGATCGTCCGTCACTATAAACTTAAAACTATCTTTGGTTTACATAACTGTGTGGTTTGAAAACTAATAATCAAGTTTGCAAAAATAAACGAGCTGAGGGTCTGCTAAGATTGGAGTCTTTAATATTATTGAATATACAGAGACGCATTAGAGTTCAGTGGATTTCAAAGATGTTTATTTTAAATAGAGAACACGTGTACACTTGTACGGTTTGAGGTTTAATAATTTTGTTTCTTTATGTTTAGAACTCACCGAAACCTCCACTTGTGCTAGTTTGAGGAGTGACTTTGTTGGCGAACGTTCAAGGTTTGCACTGACGTCATTTAGTTTATCCTCTGTTAAAACTGTACGTTTTCGCGTGTATTTTTTGTTGTGCACTGACCCAGTAGAATCAAATTCATTCGAAAATTTGTAAATTTATTTTATAGGAGACAATTGACTAGGGGACTGCAAATTCTGCATGAACACGAGCTGACTCGTACATGTGGTAATATTTACACGCGAAAATGCTCTGATTTAGAGTCAACTGTCCCATCTTTGCGAAGCGCAACTACTGCATTGCTTCGAAGTGACGTTCAAGGACAGGTAGGGAAGAAAGAGTGGGAAGCGCCGCTCGCAGTCGACGGGAAAATACCACGCGTGCGGGATAGTTTTTACGTGAAAGTTCTGTATAATACAAGTGGCGATTGTTTGCCGGTTATTTAATTGAACTTAACGAATGTTTGTTGTCATAATAATTTCGAGACTGAAGATCTGGCCAACAAACATACGTTCAAAAGCGAAATTAAAATACATACCTCAGGAAAATTATCAGCTTTTACTAGTTGTAATTTCAGAAGAACAATCATAGCTTTCAACTTCATTATAACAACTAATATTTGGATGGTGAGCTAATAGGCGCAAATCTAAAATGGTCATTAGCACCCTAGCAGTGCATGGGAAAAACAATATGCATTCCACTCCAGAAACAGCGATGTCCTACCAATGAAAATTAATAACCATTGATTTCAAGGTTTATCCACTAAAGGAGCATAAACGATCATTTTGCACGATTCATCTGAGGCATACGTCGTTTTAATTCGAAATATCTCTGGCTAACATCCAGTGTCATAATTACACCTATTTTAGACTTTTTAGCCCGGGGACCATAAGTTTCCTATTTCAAATTTTATCTACTATACCTCTGCAATTCTTCAAATTTGTGCGGTCGAATTTTGAAGCACCCTGTATAGAACACGAATGCTTTGAGCGTTTTCACATGCAAAAGAGCTCTATGCTAAATGCAACAGACAGCACACGTCCAGTATGCGAAGTGCCCGAAAACATTAGATGTTATTGTAATAAGTTCAATAAAAATAATGAAACCTTTGAGGTTATATTAATAAATTGAAGTAAAATAATGGAAGAAGAGGTGATAGGAGGAATGAAAGCCTTCTTAGAATAAAAAACAATCCAGCTTTCGAGGCTATAATAACAGTTTGTAAACTCTTTTATCTCTTGAGGTTATAACACTTAGATGATAGGAATAAAATATATGAATATAAGAGAAAAAACTTTAGATGATAGGAATAAACAAACGAATATAAGAAAAACTATCACTTACAGGTAATAAGAATTTATATATAATTGCCGTAAACTTGGCTTACAGTATTATAATAATTGAACATTTATATTGTGAATACTTAACCTTTTCAAGCCATCTAGCAACAGAAGAATGTCTATTGTCAGCAATGCTAATAGAAAAGAGCCGAATACAAGTTTAGGACTATTTCATTAATAGATTGGAATAAAAGTAATATATATTTGAAATTCGCGCACGGATTATTTACAATTGTATAAAATGTTATGCTTACATATGAATACCTAACTATTCCGAAACCGTGAGAATGAATAAAAGAAAGTCAGCTATTACAGTCGCTACCTTTAGACTAACACCAACCGAGAAAACATTACACCGTTCTGAATGCTTTTATTAACATTTATGGTTGCTTAGGTAGATATTGTTACATAATTTATAAAATAATTTCAGACTGTTTGGCTGAACATGAAAAAATTATTGCTTGAGTAAATACACATTAAGTTAGTTAAATTTACATAGAAATGTGGTCAATGATGAGTGCTCAGGAATTTTATAGTGGAGGTATACAGTTGGCTACACTGACCACAAGAAAAATGTACGTGGCCTGATTAAACGGATTTGATAATTTTTTTCTCGATAATTTTACTGCGATATCCGGCTTTGATGGGTCAAAATTCAAAATTTTGTTTCGTTTAATTGGTTGATTTTAAGATGACCTCACATAAGTGAAATAATCAGTGTAATTCGATTCTTATTGGACAATCGAATATCGATGAGCTCGCTCACTGGTTGAAATACGTTTCCATGGAATTATGTCGTTACTGCTAAAAGTAAAGATTAAAAAAAAATAGCTAATTGAATACAATACAACACACTTAGTGCTGAACAGAGGATTTGCACTAAAATTTTATAAGAAGTCACTCAAGAATTTCTATTTATTTAATGATAGTAAAATATTACTTTTATATTTTACGAACAATTTTTAATGACAAAAAGAAAACTGTCACAGCAGATGCTCTTATACGATCAGCATCTAGGCAGCGAAGACAATGTATCTGAGACATAAATTTAGTTCTTCTTTGCAAAAGAATTTTATGTATAAATATAAATCACCCATTTAAAGTGTAAATGATGAAATTTACAAATATGCTTTTTGGGGATACGTTCGAAAAAATAGTAAATGGACATCGAAAAACTGCATCGAACTGAATGAAACTTCAAAACTACCTGCAAGTGTACCGTTCTAAACCTTTACAACCGCAAACAAAATACTTAGTGAAAACTGGGAGTGGGAGGTGGTTTTCCAGAGTGTGTATACAGGAATCACTGGCTCACGTGGTAGGCGTTGTGTGTCTAGAGGTACTGGCAGGTAAGAATGTAGAATAAAAACGCGGGCCTGGTGTTATAATAGCAGAAACAAGATGCTTTGTTTAATCTTCATTATTTTTATGCAATGTACTTGATATTTGGACTAAAAAAAGAAACCGCTGTCCTCAGTGCTCTATCTATACGACATTGTTTATTGTTCTATGAAAAGCATGTCACTCGAAGTTAATACTCATAGCAATGCCTATTACCTTGTACGTCTTTAGTGTTGTGTCAATAAAAACAACACTTCACAGCCTTGGCTCAAGGTAGCGTGCACGCACTCTTAAACTTTGTGCTGGACTTTCAAACACTTTTACTTCACGAGTCTATTTCTGGATTTGGTCGGACTGAGCAGATCCTCAATACTTTGCGCGCTATGCTGATGTCGATTTCAAAGTTTCTTTCAGGAAACACTGTATAAATACAAAAATAAGCACGCGTACCACAACCTAACACAACTGATTTATAGCTGTCTTCGCAGAACCATACTATTTTTCATGCCATTGTTTATTTTTGGTTTTGGAATGAAATGAATTAATGATGGCGCAAACGAGTTTGGTGTCTGTCAAGTGTCACATATGATCTTGTTCGCTGCATTAAAAATAGCTGCTGACATTCCCAGTCCTTTCATTGCTAGCAACAGGCAGATGTTCGATTACTAGTTGGAACAAGTTTCTGTAACTAATTTAATTACTTAAGTCGAACGTCAGATAGTTTTAGAGCCAAAGGACTTTGGGATCATAGGTTGTCGCAGATAATTCGTTTTATTCACGACCTTAAAATATTATGGCAATCTAGAAACGTCTCAAAAATGCAAAATGGGAGAGGGAAGCTGCAAAGCAATTAACAGATAACATTCTGATTTTACTCATTTTTTATACACATGGGAAAAATTAACACACCTAAAGCAAAAAGTGGACAAAGCCATGCCAAATTAACACGAAACTATATTCATTACCAGTGTAATACTCAACACTTATTGGTGATTTATTTACCTACTGAAATCTGATTGTTCTAATGGGCCATCGACAAGTTTCTCCGCACTCGGATGATGTGCACCGCATTGGAAAAATTAGCACTTCTATATTTTTGACGTTTCGTCCTTCTTTCGAATATTAAAATCAAGTTAAATTTTCGTTGACAATACCAACTATTAATATTATATATTTGTATAGCTAATTATGCCCGCCTCCTTGGTCTTCTGCTTAGCGTTGTTGACTGCTGGATGGGTTCTGGAGGTTCTCGGTATCTGCTTAGAATTTTCAAATTTATGGAGACGCCCAGCCTCATGAAGACAATTGGGGAGCTGCACGATACGGAGGTGGCATCTTTTGATCTAGTCTGCATGATTGCGACCGGCGGATGCCGCTGTGCTGATCACATGCCATTGCGCAACACTGCCCTCTACCAATGATTTGCAAGTTTGCTAAAGCTCATGATGGTTAAATGGCCTAAAGAAAGGAATTGATAAATAACGCAAAGCTTGTTTGCATCACGTGCACTGGTCATTGATGCATGAGATGAGATTATAAACTGAATTTTTGGAGGGAGGAGGGGAATATTCCAGGCCTAAGTTTACGGAACTTCTGGCATTTGGCATTGATGAGGAATACCCACAAGAAACCTCATTCAGGAAGGGCGGCTCTGGCAGAAATCGAACCACAGATCTCTCGTTTATGAGTTCGCCTCTTAACGATCTGGGCCCCCCCATGTCGATTTTTACAGCTTAAGAAAAAATTGTTTTTATAAAAATATAAACATTTCACTAATTAGTATCAACTCTTGTTTATTTATTATTACATTATGATTTTTAAAAACCTTTTCCTAAAACAAACCTCGCATTAATATTTATGAATAAATACATAGTGGTGCAGCAAAATGGGAAAATTGGATGTAATGTTGGCAACTCTGTAGCATGGACAGTTCGGAACCGATGCGACATTACTGCGAAGGCTTTGCTATTTAGTAACCATGGAGCACTGGAATGATGCGGAACGTGCTGTGGCACTGAGAACTTTTTACAAATAGGGTTATAGTGTAACTGCTGCGCAAAGGGTATTTCCACAGCATTACCAGATAAGAGGTCATTGACGTATCCCATCGACTCATGCGATTACAATGTGGGTGCATACTTTTGAAGAAATGGGTTCACCCTTGAAAAAGAAGTCCCCAGATGGCGTTCGAAGGCACGTACCCCAAAGAAGATTGAAGCTATTCAGGTTGCCATCGAGAGGAACCCCGTTCCGTTCGACAACAGGCACCACAAACATCAACATCGAAAACATGTAAATTTCAGCAGGACGGAACCACGTCGCATACCGTTCGCCAATTGTTTGGAAGGCGCGCTATTGCACATAACGTTGATTTTCCATGGCCTTCGAGATAGCCTGATTTCAGTATCTGCGAATTCTTCGTGTCGGGATATTCTAAAAGCAATGTGTACAGCACACTTCCTGCAACTATCTCCGAGCTAAAACAAGGGAATTGACGAAATCACTGGCATTCTTTGAGATGATAGATCGAGCATTCCAGAGTTTGCACAACATGCTTACAGAGCGCATCTTTCCGATGTCATCTTCAAGAAGTAAAGTGTCAAGTGACGTTTATAAATTACAATTAATAGCATACTATGCACATGGACGTTCATAATCGAATAATGTTTTAGTGTTTATTTGTACAGTCTAAGTTGATTCAAAATTTACCGTTTCCCTGCTGTACAATAAAGTTTTCTGACACAATACCAAAAATTAGTTCGAGAACTCCGGTAATAGGGAGATATAACCATGATCGTTTAAGCTTTTCAAATTCCTTGTACTTGCTTTATGAATGAATTCTTGTCGTTCACCAACGAATATGATCACCTTTTTCATGATATTTTGAGTGAGGACCACAACTTTTGCAAACCTTATGCAGCATGTCACATTGCACCAAGATACCAGCAATTTAATGAAGGGTTTTTTTTTTTGATTGATTTATTTATGAACGCTCTTTAACAGCTCAGGTCATCAGCGTCCCATTCAACTCAGGGCGTGAAACGGCCGACAAATTTTGTTCAGAGGCCTCTCTTTCAGGCTTGAGGTTCTTTTTCGTGCCGTAAATGTACGACACGGGACCCACGGCTTTACTTCCCTTCCGAAGGAAGCCATACTTAGGATTTTTACGCCCGAAAAAATCCATCGGTCCTGGCCGGGTTCGAACCCGCGATCTTGGGTTTAGGAGGCAAGTATGGTAACCACTACACCATCAGGACCGACTTAATGAAGGTGTTTAGAGAGTGCCACAGATAAATAAGCTACTGCTTTAAAAAGGCATCTATTCCATTAAATGTATTATCTTTTCGCTTCTTAATGGGTCTTCACAATCTCGCGGTAAGGCCATTCTTTCAGATCCTGCAGCTATCTCTTCCGTGATCGTCTTTTTATTTTCTTATTTTTATCCCAACCGCCATTCCCTTGATGCATTGGAGCGTTTACAGTATTTCTCTCTACCTCGATGTTGTCTGGCAGTTCAAATGTGTTTCAGATAAATGTGAAGGCCAACAAAAATTGAGAATCAGACATATACGGCTATAAACGAGGAAAAAAATTATTTCCATTCTAAGTAAGTTTAAATAGAACAATTTGTATCACATACCCTATCTGTAGTCATACCGTTTTCGAAACTGTCCGAAAGTGCATGACAACAAAGGAAAAAAGTTACACATCTGTTATTATATGCAGAAAATAAAACTTAATTGAAAGTAGTCAAATCAGAATGTATAACTATCTCAATATTGAAATGCTGTATCGTGAGATATGTAATTTTAAAGTTTGTTTCATGCCCTTTACGAGGATGAACACAATGTAAACATTGTAATTTAGAGAAACAAAATTAAATAAAAGGGAGAGGCATACCATTTTACTACATAATTTCCCGATTTACAAAACATTATTTCCAGCGGCTAAGAGACTTCTTTAAGTAAAAGTGAGGTTGGATTTCCAACCAATTGCGCAAGAATAGCAAGGAGATTATTCTGGACTGTAGGGAGGGTGCTCAATGCAATTCAGGCGCTGCCTCTGAGAACTTCTCGATACAGTTTTTGGCGTCCACATTAATGAAGAAAATCTACTTGTGAATTCCGGAAAACTGTCAAGAAAACTTACCCAGAAGAAAGGAGCAGATTCCCCGCTTTTCCTTCAATGCTTGCTTGTTTCGTCTCACGAGTATAGTGATATACTCATCTAGGTTAAGATTCAATGCAGAAACATTTCTTCTTTATTAGATATTAATCAAAAAAACCTCTTACACACTCCACTCCTGCAGCCTTCTGATCTTAAGTGAGAAATTATGGAACACACCTTACTGAGACCCTTAGGTTGTCCAAGCCAACTTAAATTATAATTTGAACACTTCCTAACTTCAAAAGCGATTTCTCAACCCACAAACATTGGCAATATTCGATAGGCCCCGAACGGCTCAATTGTTTATTTATTTATTTATTTATTTTGGTCACACTGTTTTGTACCACTCGTGTCCTAGATAGCCCCTTATTCCTAACTGTGCAAAAGTTTGGCAGATTTACCGCCCTCTCGAGTCATATAGGTTAGTAATAATGCAATTACTTGGACCGATGCTGTTCACAAGCGAAACGGCTATGCGAGAACAGATATTACCCGCTAATCCTGCAACCCCCCGCACACGAGTCTCAAAAGACCTGTTTCACTCCTTAATACTCACAAACGGTAAAATAAATAAAAAAAAATCCGGTTTATATTTGATTCATCGTCGCATAATTAATTTTAATGCTCAGAATGTAATTCAACGCCTTACACGCATATAACTATTTTAAAGTATAATTCTAGTAGATGGCAATGGTTTATTTTACACATTAACTACAAAATTTGTGCCCAAAATTAATTTCATTTTAGCGAAAGCTAATATGCCTTTAGTACCTCTATAAATTAGTACCTTTATGAACTATAAAACAAGGCACAACTTTTCTCTTCCCTGTTATCATATTCACTATAACGACAGTAGTGTCTCGATTATTCAGCCAAAACGGGGTTAATTTGACGAAGTTAGACTACTGAAAGGATGAGATTATGCAAAAAAAAAAAAAAGGGGGGGGGGGAGGAAAAAAAAAAGGAAAAACAGAACAAAATTTGGCGATACAATTAAATGTTTTATTTCAAAAGTAGAAACAATATTTTAATGTTGCAATATTAAGTCCGATGAATTAACGCAGGAAACATTTTATTCAAAATATTGTACAACGTCGTACCTGACGGCTGCCGAAAGACTTTATGATGCATTGTTGCTGACAGTCGACAGTATTAACAAGAACTTGAAGCAAATTTGGTTTCTTTTTTTCTGTGTCTGAAAACCAGTACATAGAAAATGTAGCAGGGCTTACAGTATTGCGGCACAACTTCGTGACTCCACCGCATGAGTTGTATGAGAACGATAAAGCCCATCTTCATAAACCACGTTAAACTCCGAATATTGCTTTATACTCTTCAAACATAATTTATTCTAATAAACATTTTGTCTTCAGTTGAAATCGGGCGTTCCTTTTTAAACATCCTGTGTATGGTTAGTTTATATTGGGAATTTGTGTACACGATTGCAGAAATTCTTTCATTTTCCTTCTCTTGAAGGGATTACCGAACAATTTGTAGGTATCTGGGCAGTCTTGCATCCCAGGTTACAGGGCATTTAACAAAGCGATTATTCGTTCCTTACCGACCGAATATCGTTTTCAAGTGAACTAGTTTCTGTGAAGCTTAAAACATAAACAGTAAGAGGGAGAATTGTACAGCAAAGTAGCAACGTCTATTTTTATATGTTGATGAAATATGCTATGATCTTCGCATTCTGGCCAGTGAAAAAACACAAATATTTAAAATAAATATAGCACAGTGGTCCAAATGGTAAAACAAACACATAGCTTTAAAACTATTATGTAGGTCTCCTCAACACTTAACAAAACATAGAATATGTGCGCCAGGGTTACGAATTGACAAATGCATGAGCCAAAAATACCTGCAATCTAAAAGTAAAACTAAATCCTTGCACTATTTCCACAGAGCAGCCCGAAACTAGGGGGAAAAAACGGAACCTGGAAACATATTCCATACATGATCATCAGTTATTAACTAACGACTATGAAAAAATAAATATATACCTAAACAGACCAAACAGTTGAAAATATTCCCGTATGCAGACATTAAACAAAGTCCACAGCAACGTTGTTTCGTATCATTTCGTGTGCAATCTCACTCCCTTTGATCCTATACAAGATACTAGAGACCATTCAGCTATAAAAGGCAAATGCATTATTATTGTTCAAGATACGTAGACATTTATTATTAATGCTACTTAATATCATAAGAACCACTACGAGTGAGTTTCATTTGGTCGATGATAATATGAACGAGAAGCAAAATTGGTATTTGATAAAATGAGTAGCAGTAGTAGTAGTCATAGTAGTAGTAGTTTTTTTGAGTAGTGTTTAACGCCCGTTTTTACTACTGAGGCACCACAGGCGGTGGACACTGATGATACATGAAATGAAATGATAAATTGGGAAAGGATTTTTTTTTAAGGAAGGAAGCGTTCCAGGCCTAAGTTTAGGTATCTCCCCGGCATTTGCCAGTTATGAAGACTGAGGAAAACCTGGAAAAAACCCCAGTCAGGGAGGACGGTCCTGGCGGGATTCGAACCGCAGACCTCCCGCTCACGAGTCCGTGCCTTAACGACCTCGGCCACCCGTGGCGGTTAGTAGTAATAGTAGTAATAGTAGTAGTAGTAGTAGTAGTAGTAGTAGTAGTAGTAGTAGTAGTAGTAGTAGTAGTAGCAGCAGCAGTAGCAGCAGTAGTAGTAGTAGTAGTAGTGGTGGTGGTGGTGGTGGTGGTGGTGGTGGTGGTGGTGGTGGTGGTGGTGGTGGTGTATTTATGAAAGTGGCATCAATAAAATACAAAACTGCCAACAGGCGCAAGTGTTCATTGGACTGCATGTGCTTTTACATTACATATGACTGATTTAGCACAAAATATTATATATATATATATATATATATATATATATAATATATTTTGTGCTTTTGTAACTATATATATATATAGTTACAATAGGATATAAAACATATATGTTCAGCAGTAAAAACAAACAAATTAAAAAATTAAAATAAAAATACCAGATTAATTATTAAATATGCGCATAAACATTTAAGAAATTCCATTAGGATGACACAGCTGGATTCAGTCAAAAATTTTCAACCAACTCTATCCCAGTTATCACCCTTTTCATACCCGAGTTGTCTCGCTTTCTTCAGAACTTCACCTACTCTCGTCTCCTTCCTTGCCGGCCAGCAAAACACAGCGTGACCATCTCCCTCTGTTCGATTCTGTAAAGGAATGCGGTAGATACGTCTCCCTCCATTCTTCTAGAATAGATGTCCATGATTCCCCCTAATCACAGATGGGCCAAATTCTCCGCTCAATATCAGTGATAATCATACGCCATGCTCCTAGTTTGAGCCACGCGAGCCCCTGTTTAGTGAGTTTAGTCCCTATTTTGATGTACTGCTTCATCCCCCATTCAGATTTTAGCCCCGATTATATTTCCAACGTATCACCTCTCTGTATTGCGTAATTATCTATCTATCCATATCTATCAAGCTGTTCCTAACCCTTCTCCATGCGCTCTTTCTATTCCGCTTTCCTGCTATACAAATGGAACGCATTCTATTTGTTTCTAGTCCCTTTTTTAATTTGGATGCCCATATCTTGTTCTCTTTCATCCCCACCTGTTCTTGATAGCACAATGTCATAATTAACAAACAGTGTTAATAAGATAAAAATATAATGTATTGTTTAATTGATCTCCTTATCATCTTTAATTTTTGCTTAGAAGCATCTGTTAGTTGCCTTGTAAATACTTCGCGTAGTCCTATTTAAGAGGAACAATTGCGAATCAACTGACAATGATTAATCAAATGCAATAATTCCAGTTTGACATTATTGCAATAACAGTCAGCGGTAGTTAAGTTTTGTTGTTGCTTTGGTTTATTTACAGACGCCCTTTAACATCTCAAGTCATCAGCATCCCATTCAACTCAGGGCGTGAAATGGCCAGTAAATTTTGTTCAGAGGTCTCATCTTTCAGGCTTGAGGTTCTTTTTAGTGCCGTAAATGTACGATACGGAATCCACGGCTTTACTTCCCTTCTGAAGGAAGCCATACTTAGGATTTTTACGCCCGAAAAAATCCATCGATCCTGGCCGGGTTTGAACCCCGATCTTGAGTTTAGGGACCGGCTCCATAATTGAATGAAACTGAACGTGCTGAAAATTGGATTGGTCAACATTTAAAGCCTGGCATATGAGTTAATAATTTTCAGTAGTATCTCGTAGTTGTTGTGTGGACTGCAGCAGACAGTTGAGAGAGAGAAAGTCAGAATTTCGTCGCTTAATTTAATATCTTCGTCTTCTTATGATAAACGTATCCAATGAAAACGCGTCACACATGTTCGAATGTTCGAGAAACTTCGCTGAAACAACTTTCCCCAACTGCATATTCAAATTCCAGTCATATGAAAATGGATTCTGTCCAGAAAATTCGAAATGGACTACGCAGGATGTAGAAATTTATAAGAGCGCAGATAAACAGAAACTTTGTCAAAAATAAATATATACATTTTGGGAAAAAAATTGCTCTATTTCTCAACATAAACTCTTTCAAATCTGTACGCTTATTTCAGCGGACTTTCTAATTTGTTTATCCCATTCACAAATTGCGATTTCTTCAGCACAACAAACTACGCATTTATTTCGGCGACAATCTCTTCATTTGATGCGTCTTTCTTTCCTGCTGGCCATGTTATGCTGGAGAACAAGAAATAGTCACAGGGAGCCAAGTTGGAGAGCAGGGGAGATAAGGGATTTCATACCTTAATTTCAATCATTTTTAGGCCGTAATCGGATATTTGTGCACTAGCCCTTTATCGTGATGGAACAGAACCTCTATCTTCGTCAAAAAAGTTGATCACTTCATTTAATTGCTCTAGTAGCATAATGTAATATTCATTGGTTATGCCAATGTCCTTTTCCAATTCTGTATGTAAATTTATGTCAAGGAAATCCCAAAACACCGTTGCCATCACTTTTCCTGCTGAGGAGTTTTTTTTGGCCTTCTTCGGAAAGCTTTCTCCAATTGCAACAGCCTTCGAAATTCACTTGGATTCCGTTTGAATAGCTCCAAATTCTGAATTAGCAAACGTAGTATCCACCTCGCCGATAGCTCTTTCATTTGCAAATGACTGCGCAAAATACGTACCGGATCTATAGAAATGTTTACTGCTTCAGCAAAATCCTGCATCTTCAGTCTCCGATCGGTCACCACCACCTCAACAGAACGTCCGGAAGTCCGCATCGCTTGTGCTCATTCCGACACATCTAACTCACCAAACATTTATGCCAATTCGCCGTAATGTTTATTCAATTAGGTATTGGTTTCTGCTGGCGTTGTCCCTTTCAAAAAATGATGTTTCATTAATACATAAAATTTGTGTATCTCCGATTTGAACGTTTGCTTACAATTTAATCAGGAAAGTTGCTCTGAATACAAATTAAGCTTCGTAACTGTTGAATAGCATCCCTTAACGATCACCAGTTTGCCAATGTAATATTGGAAACTATCTAATCCTACTACTTTTTGAGTCCGCACGAACTAATCGAACGTAATTCTGTATGTAAGCATATTGATGGTTAACCGGCCGGCAGATTAGCAATGTCAACAATCCCTTTTATCAGTAGCGAGCGATGTGAAACTGATATCGGCCGACCTCTAAACTGTGAGCTTTCTGAAGGTTTGCCCTCGGAGGCCTGACTTAGTAGGTACCACAGCTGTCTCAAACGGCGCAATATCCGGTTCCGTTAAATGAGTGCGAATATTCTTCACTAGATTCGCTTGAAAAGCAAGTTGCAAGGCCCTGATAAACACGCTTTTAAAGTGATACCTAACCTTGTGTGTATGACACATATACCAAGGACTTCTGCGACCTGTCCTCGGCTAGGAAGGCTGGTCGAAAATGTTTACATACCTTGCAGAATAAATAGATTACTTAAAAAATTTGGAAAAATACTATAAGATGGAAAATCTTCAAAATAATGCACAATAGAATATTTCTAGAATTTCCATTAATGTTCCAAACATTTTCAGCAAGATGCTGAACTTTTATTTTCAAAATTCTATTATTCTTTTTATGTCCCAGAGCCATCATAAGTTCCACGAAAGGAATCTGCAAAAGGCGTTCCGATAGACAGAACGTAAAATATATTTCCCCAGTCAGACTTTCAAAGTTACTGCAGCGACTAGTTAAGTATTACTCTTACTAGCAACATATATGTTGATATTTAGGTGTGGAAAAAGACTTTGTTTGATATCTACACAAGTATATAAATCAGACTAGTGCATGCATTTATTAAAGCAAGACAATTAGGTTATACTAACACTATTATTTTTGAACGATAATATAACATGAGCTGAACGTAAATCCGTATATTGGCAGGGGGTTGTTGAAAAGAAATGAGTATACAAGTAAATAAGCAATATTTCTGAATAGCATTGGCTTTGGCAAAGAATATGCAATCAAAATAAACGTGAAAGTAATCATTGTCACTCCAGTTAAGTGTTTTTTTTTCAACAAATGTGCAAAGTTCTGTGAAGGACAGCAAAAAATCGGGCTCTATTTATTATGTGCGAGGCCTTACATATATTTATGTACAGTCAGGTCTTAAATGTGTGATGAATATATGCATTTATTTCTAGCTTTTCAAAATTGCAGTAATATTCCATAAACAGTTATTTTCTTATAATATCAAAGTGAGAGAACACCTTTAACTATAAAATACAGTAGTATTATCAGTAAAGACTTTCAAAGTTAAGGACGTTCCCTAAATCACATATTAATGCAATTACTCTTTAACTATTTACGCTGCTGAATCTCGTGCAATAATGGAATTAAACGTCGCCAAGTAATAAGTACCACAAGAAAAAATATATTAGCAAAGAAAAGTGATGGTAAATGCGTTTAAACTTTTTTTTTATTTGATAGCTGATACTGCATTATATCTTCAAATAGTAAACACTCGAGATATATTCTTAAAAAATTAATTAGCCAGAATTAACTTTACATATATTGAAGAATGTTGGTTCCTTATCACCCCACAATTTGGTGCATATAAATACATCTATTTATTGCACTCCGCAGATTTCTAAGCCTTTAGGAATTACAAACTCTCATCTAATAACAGCATTACTCCGGAATGCGATATTCACTTATTTCTTTGGTGACATCAACTGTATATTATACACTTCACATTACTGGCGTCACAAAAAGTATTAAAGTATGACTTTAAATTAAGTGTTTACGTTTAACAGCACTCCACTGCAGAGTTTGGAAGAATATATAAAGCGGATTTTCGTAGAACTTGAATTATTAGCTACTGCATGCTAAGGTACACACTGCATTTTCACGCAACAAAGACAAGCAAATGCGAGAACGTACCTATTCTGATAGAAACCTTCCTCTGAAACTGCGAGTTGCGTCTCTGGACCGTCAACATCCTCACGAGTACAACTTGCCGCACGGACCACCATTCCTACACTAAGCATACCGCACTACTGGCTGTTCTAGTCACACCTCCGTCATGAGGAGCCTGGTAAACACTGCCTTGTTACGTAAGTTACTTGCACTCTCGAGCGTATTCTTTTGTTTTTAAACTTTTAAGCCTAAACTATCGGCACTTCTGCAGTCGGTTTAATAAGGGAGCATGGCAAAGAAAAAAGAAGTGCAACATAGAAAAGAAGAACAAACGAGAGAGAAAAAAATGCTATTGAAAATATGTTATAAAGTTAAAAGAACATATCTCAAATTACATAAACTTGTCAATAACATCCACGAAGATAATCCTGAAAGAGAGGCCTCTGAGCACGCCCCGAGTTGAATGGGACGCTGATGACCTGAGATGTCAAAAAAAAAAAAAAAAAAAAAAAAAAAAAAAAAAAAAAAAAAAAAAACCCGAAGATAATATATTACAAAGGTATGAACTTGTAACTTTAGTTATTAGTAAAATTCTGTTCCACAAAGGTTTCTGCTAAGCTCGTACTTTACTGCTCCATACTTACAAGTGCATTTTCGTTATTGTGTTCCACAGAAGTATTAGCATCAGTCGAGCACTGGCAATTTGTATAAATTTCTCTACAAATGTAGGAATATTGGTAACTTCACATACTAGTACAAAATGTATTATCTTTTTATTGTTTTTGGGAGTCAGTTGATCTAAATGTGTTAAGTACATGAGTAGGAATTTGTATATATAAAGAATAAATTAGTATTTGTATACGATGATAAAGTTAGGTTAAGTGCAATTAAAGTATAGCCTATGATTGACATTGGCGTTTCCTGTTTCAAATGCTTATTTCAGTTCAGCATCTTAGTTAATGTATTTTTAAGATTCTTGCTACATGCATCGAAAATATTTTTTTTTCATCATTCTCTTTGAAAATAATCCCTTTTGATATACTTTTCCCAATTTTTGCTTATAATGAGAAGTGATTGTCAAGCAATATAAATAAATATAAATAATCAAATGGACCAATATAATAAATGACCGAGAGCAAACGGGAAGCTTGATTCTTCTGCCATCTCTCGACGACTGAAATTCATGCTACTAAATGTAGCCGTAAGGGGCCTTCGTCTCAAAGTGAATTTTTATGCTTGGATATCGATAAATACATAATAAAGTATTTAAATTAATCAGTATACCTGAGAAAAATTACAAGACCCTTTTAGCAGGAATGACAATAATCCTCTTTGTACACAGAACCTAATTCAAAGTATGGCAAACAGCTGTTCCTCCATCTTGGTCTTATATGACGTCACTTGTAACTTTTCACTAATACTTTATACATGTACTTCTTTCGTAAAACAGAAAGTTACAATACCATAATTTACAAACATTTGTACTAAAGCACTTGTAATGTATTAGGCCATACTTTTGTGGAATAGGGCCCTGGTATTGCTCTTAAGATGCAAAAGGCAATTCACGAAGCTCTTTTAAACGAGTAGGAATACAAGAAAACAGTGACAGTGTGTGTGCGGTTCCTATTGCATAGTGCAGGTAGCACCTTATAAAAGAAAATGCAGGATTAAAATGCCTGAAAACGGATATCTTCAATTAAATCACTAATGGTAAGGATATCATCTTATTGTTAACACTGAATATAAAATAATAATAATAAAAAAAACATATTTTGCAAGCCTTTTACGCCAACAGTACAAATGCAGGAAACGTGAAAACTAGTATTTTTGTAATACTTAAAAATAGACTGTCTTACCTATTCTCCCTTTCACACAAATAGTATAGCTCTGCATTGGCGATATTTCAACAGATAAACCAGTTGTTCAAGATTATCGAACACTGCAATTAAATCCAAATATCACATTAAATTTTGTTGTGCACCAAAACCGATTGCAGAAATATTTTATGCAGCGAAACGGAGAGAAAAAAAAAATAAATAAAAACAATAGAAAATTATATAATAAATTTAGTGCTGCAGAATAAAACTTTTCAAGAAATGTAAACGGCACGCTGATGTATCGTTATTTCTTTGACAACAAACAAAAAAACACGTCTTCAACTGTTTGATTTGTACTGTTTAATCACAAGGCATGTGAAAAGATTAGATTGTGGGCATTCCAAAACTATTTTTTAGCCGGACCTCATTTGAATAGATATAAATAGCAAAATTTCACTATTTTTTTTTATAATGCTTAAGGCATGAAGAGCGTGGTACAGCACTTCGGCACTAAATGCGACAAAATGGAACGTAAAATTAGAAGCTAATAAATACGCTACATGAACAATATTTAGAAATCCGAAATTGGAATTTAGACGCTAATGTATCCATTCTAGCAACCAGAGTTGGTCCTGGTGGTCTGTGGTTACCATACTTGCCTCGAAGACCCAAGGTCACGGGCTCAAACCTGGCCCAGGTCGATAGATTTTTAGGGCGTAAAATGCAATATGGCTTCCTTTGGAAGGGAAGTATATCCGTGGTCCCTGCCGTGAATGAACCTCAAGTTTTGAAAGAAAATGCTTCTGAGCAAAAGTTATCGGCCGTTTCACGTCCTGAACTGAATGAGATTCTGATGACCGGAGATATTAAAGAGCGTCCTTAAATAAACAAAGTAAATAAATTAGCAAGCAAACCTGAGTATTCCTGATCGTTATGTTGATGAAAAAAGAGTGGGTGCGAAAACCCTAGTTTCTCTGAAGCTAGAACGAACTGCGTATTGGTTCGTCCGTAGAGGGGTTAGAGTGTAGAAGACCCGTCCGTGGTTTGAACTTGAGCAAGGCTGACTTTGGGACCATCCCGTAACGCTAATCAGGCCAACCACATCATCACAAAGCACACTGACCTCCTTAGTGTAGCTATTTATAGCATACCGCTTGATATTTGAGAGATAGAGTACAGTGCCTTTGATCCGATTGTGAAGTAAGTTTTGATAATTATTCTTTTTACCACGAATTTATAACTATTTTGCAATATATGACACGATAGAGATTTTAAGATTATGAAATGAATTGTGGTGTCACTATTCAAGAAAAGAATACCTGGGTGACATGTTATTTCTCATGCCTCGATGCAACTAAAGGAATTACAATAGTATAAAAATTAAACTACAACTGGTACTGAGAGCTGTTGCCAATTTTCATGTGCCTGAATTAAAAAATGACGAAACACTTAATTGAATTTCATAGCATGGATGTTGCTGAGAAAGAGCACAACAATTAGCAAAATTAGCATTGTTACAGGATACAAGATATTTGTAACTTTCATTATTTCATCAGCACATCTTTGCTTATTTTCGGAATCCCACCACTCTACATTTTTCTGTTACGTTAAAAACAAAAAGTAAATAAAAAGAGTTTAACAA
This sequence comes from Metallyticus violacea, assembly GCA_030762175.1. Classification (NCBI taxonomy): domain Eukaryota; kingdom Metazoa; phylum Arthropoda; class Insecta; order Mantodea; family Metallyticidae; genus Metallyticus; species Metallyticus violacea. The sequence continues at coordinate 26,932,345 of CM060836.1, forward strand.
CATACAGAAATTTAATCTACAATATCCCGTAAAAAGTTTTACTTTCACGATTGTATAAAATGCTGCAAAAGCTAAAATTAATGTCGTTAGCTAAGAAAATGGCAAATGATAATTAATATTTTAAATGTTGAAGAAATTAATGTTTAATTTGAACACTGCTTTAATTGAAACAGGCAACGCAGAGAGGTACATATTACATAACTTACAAAATTGAGTTAGTGCCAATAGACGCGTTATATAGCTTGTGTCCTAATACATACACTCAGCAGAAAGGTTACATCCTAAATACACTGTTTAGGGAAATACATTGCTTGGAAAATCAAACAGTAAGAAAGAGTATATCGTTTAAACTTAAATCAAATTTTGCTCATTACTGAAATTTATGTTTAACATTGAGAAGTTTGAATGTAAATTATGTGTTGTGGAATTTCAAATATCTGGATAAAACCAGTTCAAAATTTCTTGTAAAATGTATAGAAAAGAAGAAAATGGAGAACATAAATATGCTGCTTGAACATCTACCCTCAGTGCGTGACTTCTGGGAAATCTTAGAGAGGAAATTTAAGATATGAATACTATGGATATTGAGCTCAACCGCATTTTGTGTCAATTTTTCAGTTTACGTATTATTATGGGGATTGATAGAGCAAGTCCTATTTTTTGTTTGTTATATGTTTTGCATTAATAAAACCGTAAATTTACTACATAAAATGCTCCAGCTAATCTAAAGGCTTCTTAAATAAACCTTATAACCATAACATTGTACTGTTAATCATAAAATGGTTGAACTTTGAAAAAAAACAGTACGCATTTTCAAATTTATTTATTTTATAACAAGAAAAGCCCCTCACTCTACTCAGTAAATTAAGCGAATTCCTCAGAAAGGATTTTGTGAGGGTTCTTACAGAGCGCTAGAGTAGAGAAGATACATAATTTTAGAGAAAATGGGAGGAAGCGGTGACTGGTGTGTCTGCTACCAGGAAATATGATAAATTGGTGCCACTAGAGCGCTTTTTAAATATCAGTTTTCAGGTATAACTCCACTCCTAATGGTCCAATTTCCTTGATTTTCAAAATACTTTTTCCTTATTCTATTTCAATGGTATATACAGAATTTCGTTAAGAAAAAGTCAAAATTACGGCCGTTGCGCTGGAGTGATGTTTAAATTTTCGCTTTAACTCCACTCCTAATGGTCCAATTTTGCTGATAAACGAACTCGATGAATTATTTATTAATTGGTCATATATGCAGAGTTTCGGTGGAAAAAAACAAAAATTGCGGCCGCTAGAGCGTTAAAAGACAGACAGACATGACAGACGCATGCACACGCACGCGCGCGCACACACCTGCACACACCACATAAATATTTCGTCGTAATTTTTGGTGCCCAGTAAGTGGATTGATGGAGATTTGCATTTTTTCAAAAATCTTTTAATGGATACATTCTTTCGGAATTCGCAAAAAAATATATATGTTTTCTTCATAAAAAAGTGAAACATTTTACTAACTTATGTTGCAGCATATTCATATAATGTTAACAGTAACATTGAAACCAAATATCAGTTTTATTGTTTCTCCTGTAAAGTTTGAAAATAATAAAATGCGTCCTTTCTGAATGGAGTGCTTCACTTAATGCGTATGCTGAATAGTTTATTCCTAGTCTAAAAATCTAAATGCAGGTTATGAAAGTACTTTTCCTTCCATGTATCATTTTAAATTTTTACTTTCAGTTTTACACGGAAATTCAGATTGAAGTCATAGCTGCGTACAGTTTTTATCAAAAGAGAGTATAATATTATACAAGGCTCTTGAGAATTAAAAATAAAAAAAGTTTGTTTGTTTTTACCAATGTACACCCCTTAAGTTCCAATATACTTTTATATCGGAATAAAAGGTTGCAGTTTTCTTACATCTTATAAATTTTAACACTTTTTTGTATTAATTGCGTTTTGTGCCGCAGTTGCATGCAGTTTTTTAATAAAAAATTGAATAATCAAACAAAAAGAGCACCAATTGCATAACTAGCTTAAAGTTTGCTTTATGAAAAAATAATTAAATAGAATATAATAAAGTACAAAAAATGGTGCCTATGTTACCTTAATTACATACTCTGATCGTGTTTAATGCACGTTTTAGGTACTGTGGCACCATAGGCGATGGATACTTGATACATGAAATAAAGTGATACATAAAAAGAAGAAGGAAGCGTTTCAGGCTTAAGTTTAGGGTACTACTTCCCCGGCATTTGCCATTGATGAGGACCAAGGAAAAGCTGGAAAATACAATCTGTTAGGGAGCACGATTCTGGAGGGATTAGAACAGCAGACCTTCCGTTCATGAGAACATGCCTTAGCGACCTCTAACACCCGTATCTGTTTGCATTAAAGTGTTCTAATAGTGTCTACTTCAACCTTTTTGAGTATTGGTGAAAACTCTGGAAAAACAAACCAAAAATGAGCAAGACTTGGGAGGAAATTTCAATACAAATCACAGATTCAGAGCATCTAGATCCGCTACGTTCCTATAACAACTTCAGTTGGGTGACTAGCTTTGCTTAACCCGCTCAAACATATCTATATTGACTTCTACACGAAGTTCTTGGATATGTTCAAAATGAAAGCTAGTACGTTATTCCATTTAATGCGATAAAACGACCATGCCCTGAATACCACAGGCTTCTAAACTGAAAACAAAAGTTATCGTGAAACTCAGAGAGACTATAAACAAAAGACGAACGAAAAAAAAACAGTAGAGAAGTTAACGAGAGTAAAGAGAGTTTTAAAACCTGTTTACTTAATTCGCAGTAATGATAAGCAATGAGGTAACGGATGTTGATTTCCTGTCCAATCATGGGTTCAACTAGGCAGCGGATGACCTCCGCGTTTTATTTTTTCTTTGGTGTAAATTGCATTTCACTTACTTCTTGCTGTAGCGGATACGGATGGATTCTTTTGAGATATGTGCAGTATGAGTAGAAGCCAACATAAGCACAGATATTCATCAGCAGAATAAAAAAGTAATGAACAGAACTGCCAATTAATACGTTCCTATTTCATTCTACGTACCACGATTATGCCTACGATTTCTCTATATTAAAGTTATGATAGATGTAATCAAGTTCAATGTTTATATTAATTACCATACTGCAAAAGTAAACCGTATACAGTGTGTTAATAAACTACATAATACTTCAGAGATTGTACAGAAGTCTTACAATTTGACAAGCAATTTTATAGTCGATGAATTAGTCAGTCCTGGTGGTGTAGTGGTAACCATACTTGCCTTCTAAACCCAAGATCGCGGGTTCAAACCGGGCCAGGATCGATGGATTTTTTCGGGCGTAAAATCCTAAGCATGGCTTCCTTCGGAAGGGAAGTAAAGCCGTGGGTCCCGCCTCAAGCCTGAAAGAAGAGGCCTCTGAGCAAAATTTGTCGGCCGTTTCACGCCCTGAATTGAATGAGACGCTGATGACCTGCGCTGTTAAAGAGCTTCCATAAATAAATCAAATCAAACATAGTCGATGAAGAAAAATAACAGAGGCATATGGCGATAAAGGATTTGAAATGAGTTGCTGACAAGTCAGTGTTAAAGCGAAATGGGAAAAAACTTGCCTTAGAATTGTCCAAACTTGTTTCAGTATCGAAGAAATCATCATCAGCGTTTTAGTGCGATAAAACTCACGGACTAATCATATGACAGTGCGGCACTGAACTTCAGATGAGTAGCTTACAATTAGTCTTCAACACTGGCCTTCAACGCGTAATTTCAGTCGAGTGCATTTTAAGTAAAAACAACCAATAAAGAAAACACTCATTTTTACAATGTCAATGAGAAATTTGGCAATGTTTTTCCTTGACTAGTTATTGATGCTGACACCAATGTGTGAAGCCACTATGAGCAGTTTTCTCAACATATTGACCCATAATTTGACCTCTTGTTTTGAACTTCAAATGCTTCATCCTGGAAAATAAATTGCTCACAAAAGTATGTACTTCCCAACAATGCACACATTTTCAACGCACGCCGGCGAAGGTTAGCGAATGCACACTCAAGAGTCTTTGTAAAATGCAACTAAGGTTACAATGAAGAACTGTTCTCTCAAAGAAAAGTTCATTTGAATTTCAAGCAGCTCCAGTTGTACTGACCCTGGTATGTCACTAGATAACACTGAATGGTTTCGAAAATTGATCTGATGTTATGAAAATCACTAAATGTCTCTTCCAATGCATTTCGCAACAGGGCTAGTTTTGTAGCGCATTCTTCAAGAGCAAAGTGTAGAACTGAGCGAGATGCTAAATATCTGTTTTTGCGAGTTGTGCCTCTTTAAGTTTGAGCTTAGCCACAAAAGCTTTGATATGATAACCAGAATGTGCCCCAGATGATCTTTGGATTGTAGCCACATATAGATTGCAGTTATTCAAATGCAACGAAATGTCGGTCACAAAGCGAAGTCTGTCATACGCTTCGGGTCGTTGAACGCAAACAGCCTTTCCTCGCTTTGATGCAGTGTTGTATTTTGGCCTTTAAGTCCAAGATTTTTAAAATCTGCCCTCTGCTCAACTAACGAATTTCACTATAATAAATCACATTGCGTGAACCGTTTCGCAATCTTGGGTCAAACTTCTCACAACTGACGATGTGCATATTCCCTTGCCCTAATCAAGTTGACAACAGTCACAATAACTTCCATGACATTCACAGGTCCAAAGTTTAGATGCACAAATTCTTTTGGTGTATTAAACAACGGTAATGAAAAAAGATTCAGTTCTTTCCGTAGCAGCGCTCGAAACTTAACTTCATTTCACTTCTTTTCCACCATCAGTTACCACACCCTGAAGGTTGGCTAAGCTGAGATGGAAACGCCGAAGCGTTTTCTAGACAGCTTATGTTGTGCTCTTCATAGGGACAGCCGCTAGCAGTTTTTCTATCACATGGAATTATTGGTCAATGTCACGGACATGTCGTTATTTTTTTCCCTCCAAGTTTGTTCAACAGCTACCCCATACAAACAGTTTTTTTTAACGCTTCTTTATTATTTGGGCACAGAATTCCTGCAGCAGCTGTGAGTTAGTCGTTCACGAACTTGCCCTCAACGAGTGCTTTTGATTTTAGCAATTTTTATACGTTACATAATTTATTTTGACACATGCTTCGGTCTCTGAGCTGGGCCTTTTTAGCAAATCCTGCTGACATTTTAGATCACTTCGCAGATTGTTCACTTTGTTCACTCAAATCTGCTCTTGATCAAAATTAGACACATGTTTTGTCACATAGTGTCGTTTTATATACTATGTTTTTATACCGACACTGACATGTCCCGAACGGCAGAAAAAGAGGAAATTGATGTTGCCTCACGACTACATAATCTACACGTAATTGTTTTCATTTCACAAAGATAGGCGCACGATTGCTGTCTTTTTTATCAAGATGCGCGAAGACATGTACGTTTTCGGGGTGTGTTATACGAGATGCATTCAAGTTATAACACCGCCGATTTTTTCTCTCACTAATCACAAGAAAACTATGAAACTTGTGTCAGTTCTCGACGTAATATCCCTGCAACATGGACATGGCTGCTGCGAACGCTTCTGCTAGTAGTCTGTTTTGACCACTGGAAAATCGCTGATGCAATAACGGCACGACTAGTGAATGTGCGACCACGGAGAGTATCTTTCATCATTGGAAACAGCCAAAAGTCGCTAGGAGTCAAGTCAGGTGAGTAGGGAGAGTGAGGAATCACTTCAAAGTTGTTTCATGAAGAAAGGGCTGCGTCACGTTCGCCCGATGCGCTGAGGCGTTGTCTTGGTGAAAGAGCACACGTGCAGCCTTTTACGGCCTTTTTTCACGCAATGCTGGAAGGAGCTTCTTCAAAACATTTTCGTAGGATTCACCTGTCACCTTTGCAACGCAATGAGGAAGAATTAGTCCATCGCTGTCCCAGAACATGGCCACCATCATTTTTCCTGCACTGGCGCTTACCCGGAAAATTTTTGGTGGCGGTGAATCTGAGTGCTTCCATTGAACAGACTGGTTCTTCGTTTCAGAATTGAAAAACGGCATCCATATCTCATTCCATTGTCACAATCGATGAAAAGAACGTCCCATTCATGCGTCAACATTGTCTGGCAACATACCAAGCGCGCTGCCTTGTGGTCGTCCGTCAGCATTATTGGCACCCACCTGGAGGACATTTTTCTCATTTTCAGGTCTTCGTGCAGGATTGCGTGCAGGATTGTGTGCACAGATTCCACGTAAATGACAACTTTGCACTCACTCGGCGATCCTCCAAAACAGCTTTCTCCACTATCTCGATCATGTCGTCAGACCGGCTTGTGAGAGGCCGAGATTGCATTGGTTTGTTGTCACACGACGATCTGCTTTCCTTGAACTGTCGCACCCATGAATGCACATTAGACACGTCCATGACACCATCACCTCATGTCTCACTCAACTGGCGATGAATTTCAAACGATTTCAACCGCGCAAATGTAGAAAGCGAAACACGCTGTTCTTGTAGTGACTGTTTTTGAAGTATCAAAAAGTCTTCACTCTCGCTGTTGCCGCTAGAGTTCTATGTACCATACAGTGCTGCCATTTCTGTCACGCATTGAAAACGAGTGCCGGCATATTTTAAAATAAACGCACGTTTCTGTTTCCAGTCCTGAGAAAAAAGCTTGGAGAGGTTATAACTTGAATCCACCTCGTAGAGACGTGCTTTTCTAGATGTTTATTGCCCTCAAATTCTCTATTACATTCCAGGCATACGAACTGCTTTGATGCACTCATTACTACACAACATTTACTCACGTTTCCTTATTGACACCGAAGTCACATTAATAGGACTTAAGAGAGCCGAAGTCCTTACTTATTTTCTGCAGATTTGTCACCATTGCAATGATTTACCCGGCTATTTGGTAGCAAACAATCCCCTATTAATTTATATTTACGAAAAGGGTCAATCGGCTTCTAGGATTTACCCTAGGTTAGCGTTAATGTTAGTGTATGTATGTATGTATATATATAATCTCCAGAACGTGACGGAGGACAACGCATATGTTATGTTTAACAAAAAAATAATACATGCAACATTTACACTGTCGTGGTAGAGCAGTTAGAACTACTGTCCCTTCCCGACAATGTGCGCTGTCCCTTTGCGACTGAGGAGCTGGGTTTCTGCGCTGTCGCTCGGGAAAGCTCCAGATGCAATCTTGCTGTAAGGGGAAGTAAAATTAGACGCACACTTTGCCACAAAGTGTAGTTTTATATAGTATCTTTTCACATTGACATTAACATAGTAGCTTAATATTTATCAGCACAAAAAGTACAAGTTCACTTTTCATTAAAAATGCTGCACAAATCACAAGCTTACGCTTTTTAATAATAGACCATACTAATTGCAGGTAAGGTTTCAATCACCCAAGGTTATTTGCCACTGAATATGTCTCATACTAAATACAACAGTAACAGCTGCGGACACTATGAAAATGTTTGAGACTATATGAAGGTGGTTTACGATTGACTATGGATGGAAACATTTTGTATTATATGAAAATGAGTAACATTTGGGTACCTTCAAAATGTATCTGGGAGACACTTAATGAATCACCTCCTGCGCCATCTATTGGCTATCTACACAACTACAACTTTCGGAGTATGCTACTACTTTAGTGGCACTTAAAGCTGGTAGATGGCAGCATCTTACAGTTCTAGAACCGCAGTAGAGCTTAATGGTCCTGCACTTAAAACTAAATCGAAAAAGAAATGTAAAGCAACAGAGGCACGCTAAAAACCAAATAACGGTCATTAGCACATGCCTACATCAGCAAATATCTGGACACTGGATGCACTCATCACATCAGAAGTCAATGAGCACTATTTCTTATAATCCACACCCCTCTACCTTAAATCACGTTACAAACACCACCCCAGTCTGCAGTTAACACCGGTAGGAAAGCAGCAACCGTACACAGGCTGGTTACAACCAGTCTGCCGTCATTTCTGATCTGTTTTGCTTTACGCCAACAAATTCTCTGATGGTTATACCGAAAGACCGACCAGGTTTCTCCTTACTGGCTTTAGACATATCTATTGGTAAATTAAGTCTGGATAGTTATCTGGATGAAAATGTTTTATATCTTGCTTGCTTCATATTCTCATAAAACTTCCCACATTCTACATACATTAGGAAAAATTCAGGTAACTTTATGGCAATATAATTTTGTTTAGATAGCCATAGTAAAATAATCTGTAAATGAATACAGCTAACTCCAAATATTGCATTGTTTAGATAAATATCTTTGTTTCTGCCACAGATAAGAACAATGCTTTCGTTTATTAGTGTCCTTTACTTATAGAAACTAAATTAAACAAGCTTGGAGCATTTGTGCAGTTGCAAACATTCTTCATCTGCTTACCATACACACTATTATTCAAAAAGTTTATATATATATTGCAAATCATTGGCTCGCGTCGATCTTTCTGTGCATATTTTACAGCATTTTATTTATTTTTTTAATTTAAAACATTCTTTAAGCATCTGTAATCTACAAATATTCCGTTTTATTATGTAATGCGCACATTGGTTTCGCTGTTGCGTTTGATGGTTTGTATTTTAGAAAATCACATGTTTTTGATACTGTGGTAGGTCATCATATTGATATGTTAAGTATTTTAGAGCTGGGATATAGTAATTAAAGGTAGCAAGTAGATAAAGTGTACGCCCCGTGTCTCTCTCTGCCTGAGTGTATATATATCCATCCTTCCGAGGTCATGTAATAAATGTCACGAAGAGTCGTTAATAATGTGGCTTAAAATTATATTGTCGCCCTTGTCATGCTGCAGTTAACTGCACAATAAGAGTGTGTATTACTTTCTCTTCCTATGATGCACATTATTGCCTCAGCTTTTAATTGAGAACATTCGCAAGACTTTCATTAACCCGATTCCTTTGTCGAAGCCTTCAATGTACAAGAACAACTGAACAGGTGGCGGTTTAAATCACATCTCTACATATTAAGTGTGTGTGTTGGGATATGAGAACAAATAAAATATTAATACAAATATATCACAGAGGCATAGAAATTATTAGTTACTTTAATAAAAGTACATTTCTTATACAAACTTAATTCTGTTAAAACAAAACTTTGAATTTTTGACAATCTACAGGTGGCAGAGAGAAATGTAGTTCGCCTTCTAGCATTATAATTCAGAACATCAGACACTCTAATATAATTCTGTTTATTTTCATCAGCCTAACTTGAACAGCAGGTGTGTGGGTATTAAAATAGAAAATTCTTTAAATAAGGAAATACAGATAGAGATAAATGATGTTGTACAAATATCATTTTTGTAACATTCTGTGATTAGAACTGTTTTCTCGTTGCACGACTCCATAATTGAACAGACCAACCTATGAAAAAAACCGACAGTATATCAAAACATTTTATAATGGTTATTTTAAATAGTTTTAAAAGGAAAACTATTATAGATTGGCGGTTCTTAAATTTTTTTTGAAAGCGGGTATCCAAGTTTGACTTAGAAGCTTAGTAGGATGGATGTAGATTTGAAGAAATTGTTCAAAATCGTTTCATGGGTACCACCGCAATAACATTTCTTCGAAATTCGCTACAGAAATGCGTAACGTTGAAATTAGTCGATGTTGCAAAGCGCCAGTGTTTTATTTGCAGATGTAGCGACTGCAGTTTCTCGGAGAACCCTGAATCAGGCTGTTTTTTTTTTTTTTTTTTTTATTGATTTATTTAGGACGCTCTTTAACAGCTCAGGTCATCAGCGTTCCATTCAATTCAGGGCGTGAAACGGCCGACAAATTTTGCTCAGAGGCCTCTTCTTTCAGGCTTGAGGTTCTTTTTCGTGTCGTAAATGTACGACACGGGACCCACGGGTTTACTTCCCTTCCGAAGGAAGCCATACTTAGGATTTTTACGCCCCGAAAAAATCCATCGGTCCTGGCCGGGTTCGAACCCGCGATCTTGGATTTAGGAGGCAAGTATGGTAACCACTACACCACCAGGACCGACTGACGTTCTAGTGCGACAGATATTACTTCTATGGCAATTTATGAACACCTTGAAGGACAAAGTGCCTATCACGTTTTACTGGCACAACGCGTTAACGATGACAATTGCTTCTGCACGACAGTTCTAAAGCTATAGCAACTTATCTAGTCACATAGGATGAACTTGATGTTTAGTACTTCTTTAAACGTTACTTAGCTTTGAGCCAGAATATACTAAAATCAAGTAAACACAGTTAAAATAATAAAAATAATTATACTAATAATGTAGCATAATAACACAACTTTTCATTATAACACTTCTTACAATATTGAAATAGTTTGATAAGAATGTCTGTTGTTTAAGTTTGGTGTTTTGGTTTGCTTTTGTTTGGCAATGTCATTTACATGATGCTTTTGTTATTATCGTATATATTACGTGCATACGTAAGCTATTCACAATCATAAAATGGAGGTAACAAAGTTTGAGGTTAGAATCCTTTAAAGCACTACTGGAAACAAGATTATAAAGCTGCTATCGCGACTCGAGGAATATATGAAGTGGAAAAAAATATGCTGTCATTACTGAGCGTGTAGTGCAACAATGATTCCACCGTTTCAATAATGAAGAAGAAAACACTAAAGACCTACCACATCTTGGAAGACTTAAGGTATGGAATATTGAGAATACACACAGAGTTTTGTAAGAAAATTAGCAGTAGACTGTCAGGATAGCTTGATGCATCAACAAATATCATACACCGCCATGTTAAGACACTTAAAAATCGTACAGAAGCTGTAGATCTGTACTTCATGAAACGACACCGACACAAGAGTGGATATCTGTCCTCGGATTATAGCAAATCCCTTAAATAATACATTTATCATGAGAATTGTCACTTATGATGAAAAATTGATATATTACCACAACCCTGACACCTTAACAGTAGCTTGATTCCAAACAGTCTGCCAAAGTCATCACTAAATAAAACTGGTCCAGCCTCAAAGTAATATAGTGTGTCTGGTGATAATTCACCAGACTGGGAATTTGTTTCAAACGGTCGTGCAGTCGGTGCGAATAACCATGGAAAAAATCCATAATTGGAAAGGATGGAACCAGGCATATATGAGTAGACCTATTCTTGCATCTTCGGATTATAATCTGCATGGATGACATTTCTAAAACATTGAAGCTATGGAAGTTGGTATGGCCGAATCCTTCGTATCAAAATCCAGAAACTGGTTCCGTCGCACGATAATAACAAAGGTGGCTTAAGATTATACGATCTAATGACCTTTAAGATTTTTGTTTTTAGTGATATTAACAATGAAACGGTTGATTATTTAAATCCCAAACCACACTACGAGGTGTGATCAAAAAAATAACATTTTTTTATTTAGCGAGCTTCATAAATCCTATTTTCATTTTTTTTTTTAGTTTGTTGCTATCCATGTTTCTGGCCAATGTTGGCGTTTTCAGCTGTTTTGAATGTTTAATTCATTGTTGACAGTCGAAAAGGTTAGACGTGTTTTGGTGTGCTCAGCGATTTTTTTACTTTCGATAAAGATGGATCAGAGAATTTGTATTAAAATTTGCTTGAAAAATGGAATAAAGTGCAACAAAGTATTCGCAATGTTGACTGTGGCTATTGGCGAATCTACTGTGAGCAAGAGGAGATGGCAACCGCCCCGGACGTCCTAGCACATCAATAATCGCCGACAACGTCCAAGAACAGAACAAAATTATTCTGGAAATCACTATCAGAGAGGATGCTGATGATGTCGGTATATCATTTGGTTCATGCCAAGCAATTTTTCCTGATGTTTTGGGCATGAAGCGTGTGGCAGCAAAGTTTGTTCCGAAGTTGCTGCTCACATTTCACTGCTTGTTTGTGATTTTTTGGCAAAAAACAAAACCGTTATGTTGCCTCAACCACCATATTGGCCGGACATGGCCCTCTGCAACTTCTTTCTATTCCCGTGACTGAAGAAAACCATGAAAGAACGACGTTTTGCCATCCATGATGAGGTAAAAACACAATCGCTGAAGGAGTTGAAGGACATACTGAAAAGTGAGTTCCAGAAGTGCTTTCAAGATTGGAAAAACCCTGGCACAAGTGTATTATATCCGGAGGGGATTACTTTGAAGGGGACAGAATTAATGATGAATTAATAAAGATTATTTAAGAAAAACGATTATTCCCGTTACTTTTGATCACACCTCGTACATGTATCATTTATGGGAAAACATGAAAAGTATGAAGTTTCTCTTAGATGGTTTATTGATAGCACTTTCTGCTGCAAAAACCGGCTCATTTCTCAAATTCAATGGTCATGAATATCAATCTACATTATGGCATGCAACGGAAACAGGAAGCTCGATGTTTCTAAGTCCCTTTGGCGTGTCTAAATTACGTAGATTTATTTCCTATATCCTAAATAACCTAAACATCTACAACCGGTCATATTCGTTGTAACATCCGATATAGACCATGCCTGCGTTAATGACTTTGTTTATTCACTATGCAAAACAGAACTGAGTTTCTGCGCAAAATGTGATCCAGAATTTTGCAATTTTAAAAATGAATGAAGCACTAGAATATATAAGTGACGGAACTAAACTTTTCTATAACTGCTTTTAATTTAAATTTCCATCGTTCGACTGCGGCAATGCATTAACTATAATAATACTGATAAACCCGGTTTAACTTTTTCTCTGGGATTTTTATTAAAATATGTGATTATCCTTGATTAAATTTTGCTGAGTATAGGTTTCACTTAGTTTTCCTCTATCACATACCCATTTGTTACAATATAAGAAATAATTACATATATTTTTTCGAATCTTTCACATTAGTCAACGAAACCTAAACATCTACAACTGTTTTAATTAAAAATGAATGCATGACCACTGCTCTTGTAAAAACGAACTTATTTTCACCTTAACACTTGTTTTCTTACGCTTTGTCTTGAAATAACCGCTTTTGTTGTTGTTGTTCCCTTGAAACACTTTTTCTTCTCTTTTTAACGACCGTCAATAGCCCGCTATCGTGTTTACGTTCTATTTACCCTGATAACGTCGTTCACTCCTCGATGACACGACCAATATTTTATGGGGAAAATTGCATTGAGAATCTAGAAAATTAAGTTTCATATTCATTTTATATTCTAATTTTCACGAAATTTGTGAAGCATTTTTTACAATAATTTTATTGTTCGGACCCTTCTGATTTCCATGAACATGTTTGATTCCTATTAAAGAACTATTTATTTTTAATATATACTTTATTCCATTTAATAAACAATAACATATCATGCCGATTACTCAAACTTCAGAAGAGGCACTTTGTCCATCTTATTCAATAAGCAGCCGCTGGTTGAACCCAGGCCATCTACTATATGGAAGATAAATAGTATGGCCCATAACAGAAGAATAATTTATATTTAGCTTCAATTATATTATTATTACTGATAACGTTTTATTGTTTTATCGAGATCGGTTTCAGAAATATCGCTAGATCTACGTAAGTGATCTAAAACCGCCGAACTGTTATTCATTTAGCCTAGGCTAAACTGCCCTCAAATGGTGCGTTCGAGAAACTGTCCCGAGTTTTCACGTCGTCTCATGCGAGTTCATATTCACAGCTTGTAAGAAATTCACTGAAAACAGCGTTGACGAGCATGCTCAACGTCATCATTGGCAGACTACGGTAGGAAATTCTAATTCATTTTATAAATTGGCATGCAGCCATTAGCTTACCATTAATTTCAGTGAAAAGTTTCATATCTGGAGTCCTGCAGTCTACCATCGCTGTCCTTGGGTAAACAACTGAGCCAATTATAAATGCTTATTTTTCTTTGTCCACTATATCAAGGGCAACCTACGTACAGTGTCACCAACTGTGATAAAGTAAAGCTGTAAACAAGTTATCATTTCATCACTATTAGCAATCTTAAACAGTTTAAAAAGGTATGCAATTAAAAAGAGGCCGAAATACCTCTTAAATGTGACAACTTTTTAACAAACCTCAGCGTAGATAAAATGGCATGGATAAATCGGAACGTTTTCCTTGTTGCTTCACTGTTCAAATTTAGCTGGCAGCTCAAGATGCCTAGCAAGCGCCAAAATCAAACACAACACACGCCATAATAAAGTGTTACATAACTGAAGCACGAAGCTTGACTGCAAGTCTTCCCAGCATGATCGGCAAGTGAACAGGAAGAGCGCGATGCACATCACCGCAATCTGATTGAATTAAAACCAGAGTTAAATTTTCTCTACATTTAATAACTGATCTTAGACAAACATTCCATAAGAAACAAGTGATTGAAATGACGGCCATTTAACACCTAAAGGGAGGGGGAAGTTACGCATTTTTATATTATGCAATTAAATGACAGAACCAATCAATGATCACCAGGCGTAACCGAGATCGTTAAGCCGCGGCTCGTGAGCGGGAGGTCTGGGGTTTGACTCCCACAGGACCGTCCTCCCTGACAGGTGTTTTGCAGGTTTTCCTCAGTCCTCATAAATGGCAAATGCCGTGAGGTACCCTAAATTTAGACTTGGAACGCTTCCTTCCTTAAAACAAACCCTTCCCCAATTTATCATTTACTGTATCAGTGTCACCGCCTGTGATACCTCAGCTGTTAAAAAACAGGCATTAAACACATTACAAAAATCAATCAACCTATACACCAGTTAAAAATACGTATCCTATGGAAAACATTATTTCTTTAGTTTAGCAATCCAAAATATTCCACAAGAAGTGGGCATAGGGTCAATATGGTATGAGGGGGGGAGTGAGAAAAGCATTTTGGAAAGAGATAAAAACAAGAACGTGTGAAGAACCAGATAGTACTTGGTATTGTATTTTGAATGTAAGAAAACCAAGTTAAGAAGGGAGTAATTTCTTTTACGAAAGTGGCAAAACTTAGGAAATGAAATAAGAGGCAGAAGAATTTAAAATTTAAAATTAGACGAAAACATTAAGAAGCTTGGAAAATACATGGGGAGACAAAAATGGTTGTGGAAGGTGGGCAATACAATGTCGACAATTGCACTATCTAGGAGTGAACGTAGATCTCCATTACATACTCAACCTGATATTAATTAATTATAATGGGGTACGGAAGGAATGCAACTACATAAATTGAGGGTGAATGTAAATGTTTTAATAGTAGTAAGTTTGCATGTGTTGAGAGTTAGGAAATGTAAATTGTTTACTTTGATTTTAACATGTTTACTTGTTTGTGAAAATTGCATGAAATTGGTTTTATTTATACGTTAAAAGCGTTTTATCCGCATGTAAATTGGAAGAAATAAATTCATTCATGCATACATTAGTATGTGGCTGAACACCGATATTTTACCTCATCGCAAGAACTCTTTTTTAAAAAAATGGATATGAGTGTTTTATACATAAAGTTTATTATAAACTGATTTCTAAATTTATTTGCACAAGTAATAACTATGGCAACCCTGGTACCATGACATGTCAGACTGACAAAAAATCACTAACAGCTGATTCCATCGTTTCGCATGCCCAACGCTTCTTTCAGGGCAAGAAAATTAATTTAAAGCAACACTCTAGTATAATATATAAACAAAATCTAATGATAAAAGTTGAAATTTGTATTTTTTTTTCATAAAATACATTTAAAATTCACTAATTACTGCTGCTGCGATAATAGTAAAATTATCCAAAGATTTGTAACGTTTCTCTCAAGCTCCTCCTATTGAGAAATAGCAGTACTATTTCTTTGCAGCATTTTTTTTTTATTTTATTTTTAACACATAAGATCATCAGTGTCCCATTCAATTCAGGGCGTGAAACGGCCGATAAGTTTTGCTCAGAGGCCTCTTCTTTCAGGTTTGAGGTTCTTTTATGCGCCGTAAACCTGCGACACAGGACCCATGGCTTTACTTCCCTTCTGAAGGGGGAAGTGCCATACTTAGAATTTTTACACCCGAAAAAAAGCCATCGACCCTGGAGAGAGAGAATGAACCCGCGATCTGGGCCTACGAGGCACCAGGACCGACTCTTTGAAGCAAGGTATGTTTTGAAATGACTGGAACAAATTTAATTTATAATTGCTAATTTATTTACAAATATCAAAGGCTGTCTAAAAAAAAATTACGTTACGTCGTGTTAAAATATTTTTGTAGGTTTGCTCAATCCGGCCTCCGCCCTCATACTCTCAAAATAAAACACAATTTTTAACATTTGCACGATACATAGCCGTTTCTAGCAACTTTTCTCTTAAGTTATGCATATGCGATTTGTTACCATGTTTGCCTTATCATTTTATGGCACACATCTGAAAAGTTAACTAAGCTCTGGACAACTTTTGAAACAAAGAATTGTTTATAGGTGTACATTCCAGTATGGGCCAGTTCAAGACAGATGTTTTTCGTTCCAATAAGTGTTGCAAATGAGATAACGCAGGCCATTGTAAACCCCTGCTGGTGTTCCAACAAGAGATTATCATTATAATTATCACATGGTATTGCGTTAGCAAAGATATGCATATTCATGTGCGGCTTATTAGCTCCTAGAACAAGTTCACATATCAACTTCCATCTCTTTACACACCACATACTGCAGTGATATCAGCCAGCGGCTGTTTCTAATAACGCACAAAATTTAATTGTTGTACTTTACTGCATTCATTCTTTTTCTGTCTCTGCATTCTTTTTAAGTAAATCGTAGTTAGCTTTTACTTAATATATTTCATAATGCCAAGAGGGGTCTTTAATAAATTTCAGTTTCACATTAATGATCAGCCTCTCCAGGTTTATACACATTTTAAATGCATAAGTACTGTCACCTTCTGTCAACTTATAATGAACTTAATATACAACGTTTTCCTCAATTGCCGTGCATTTTTTCACGTTAAACCCTCATGTAGTTTCATGGCATGTATGCCACACTGGTTGCATATTGCAACGGTTTTAGGAATGGATAAAATTAGACATTGTGTACGTTTCTTTCCTTTAATTTTTCCTGTAATATTATTAGAGAATATACAAAATTGATATTCAATGTACAGTTATTGATACGTGTTCATTTCCTCCTCTACTCTTGTACCTATATTAAATATAATGTTTTTTTTTTTTAGCTGTTGGTGGTTCTGATCTGCTACCGCTTCAGATGGGTAAAGTGTTAACGCATTATAGTCATTGAAACAAGGGGAACAATATCAAAGAAAATATATGCACCAAGTATTTATAACACGTTCAGAGTAGTCAGTTATTTCCAAGAGTTAAAGCAACTAATGATATTACTCAACCCTTACAGCGTACTGTGTGTTGTCTATTCCGGACTATTATATGGCAATTCTGAAACATCGTGTATCTTGTAGATGGACAGAACAGCTCAGCACTTTATTGTACTTTCAGAAATAACCCCGAAATGTAATTCTGGCCTGTAATGCTTTTCCTGCCAAATCTTATGAACATATAATGCCTTTCTGGTTAATTTCATGCCAAAAGTTCTCCCCAACAACAAAGAGGATCCATATTTCTTATTCTAGTGGCAGCTTGTGACCTTTACATCGAGCCAGATTTAAAGAGAGAGAGAGAGAGAGAATATTATTTCATCTCATATTGGATAACACATAAAGAATGTTCTGATCTATAATTCATCTAAGATTGCCAATTTCAATTGATACACTACAATAAAATCAGCATTAGTAAGCTATAAAAGAATTGAGAAATTCACAGTAGATTTACTAATTGATGTCATTACAGACGAAAGACATAGAATATCTGAATTGCACTGTTGCAATTTTGGTGGCACCTGGTCCACCAATATAATCTTGTGGCGGCCCTGCATGCCACAATATATTCAATATATCATATAACGGAATCTTTGGCATTTTTAGTAATGACACAGTCGTACGCGCTCTCTTGAAATTTCTCGAAACGAACTCTCGATAGTACTGGAGGTTTCTAGCAACTCTGTCGCGCCCACGACTCGTGTTGTTTACCAATTGAGCTATACAGCTCAGACTCACGACTCGTGTTGTTTACCAATTGAGCTATACAGCTCAGACTATCTCCAATCTTCTGCGGTGAATGTGTACAAGAAGCGACCTTACCAAGAAGATACGCAGCTGATATTATTACAAGAGCTGCTAAAAGTCTTGTAATTTAATAATTCGTGGTAAAGTATTCCTACGACCAAATCTAAAGCTAGAAAATACTTTGAAAATAAAGCAAAACCACAAAAACGTTATAGGCAACGCGTAAATTGGCAGTTATTCAGCAAAGCATATTGGTACTATAGTTAAACCTAAATCATTTCAATCCAGTAAAATTCTAATTATATTCGGTCTAATAATTAACAATGCTATAAGCAATTAAAACGTGAAATCAGCACTTTAAATCTAAAATTACATACAATATCCATAAAATTGTTGAACTATTGATAATTTAGTCCTGTTCCATAACTGTCCCTGTTGATGAGGTACTTCAAAGCGCCCTTAGCGTTCAGAACTATACCACTACGTCGACAGAGCTTTCCTAGATACGATTATTTCATTGAAGACTATACACAATCTCATGTACACCCAGTACAATATTAGGTGCTGGGAACGCAAAAAGCATACATTTTGAAAATATCAAGGCTGCAAGTTAATGGTGATTTCTGAAAGTTTTGTTTTTCACGCCAGAAGTCTTAGTTTCAATAATTAAAGCGGTATGAACTAAACCAAACCTAAGAAAGGTATTTTAAAAACTCCCGGCCTGACCTAGAGATGTCGTGAAGATGGCCAAATTACAATGATAGATGTTAAGTATCGTTCTTTAGATGACGCGCTGTCAAGCTTCAGACGAGTAAGTGTAGTCACTTGTTTGTGACAATCATTTAAACAAACTAGTGTTAACATTTTCTACAAAATATGAGCTGTGATAAAGTACTTCGCTTTGAAGGGTTTAACCCCAATAAAAATACAGAAAGAGGCAGATTTCATAGCAAAGGATTATTTTCTTCGCTTTCGGTGGCTAAAAAGTGGTGTACTAAATTTCAGCGTGGTCATACATACACCCGTTCAAGATTACGAATGCTCAGGGCATCCCAAAATAGAGATTGTGACAAAAATTTAGAACGCCGTATTCAATTATCGCTGAGTGAAGGTACACGAGTTGGCTAACATTACAAAGACCTCGACAGGCTGTCAACACTACATTTTACACGAAGTTTTCGCTATGAGAACGCTTTCCGCTCGATGGACCAAAAACGCATTCGAATGAACATTTCGCAAGAGAGTTTAGACGTGTTTAATGAAATTCCAATAAGTTTCTCCGAAGGATCATAACAGTAGATGAAATAAGGATTCATCACTACACGCCAGAAACGAAGGAACAGTATGGTGGCATCAGGTGAAAGTGCACCAAAGAAAACAAAAACGGTTCCATCTGCAGAAAAAGTAATAACTACAGTTTTCTGAGATTCTCGTGGTGTTGTGCCCATAGGCTACCTCCAGAAGGGCAGAACCTTCACCGAGGAGTATTACGACCAACTGAAAGACTCTATTCAGGCTAAACGTCCGTACCTTGAGAAAAAGAAAGTTCTCTTTCATCACGATAACGTGCCTTCACACATGTGTGGGACTGTTGCTGCAGAACTGCATGACCTTCGCTTTCAAGTGCTTCCACATCTGCCATATTCGCCGGGTTTGACTCCCAACGATTGTATGGACGAAGATTCACATCAAATGATGGGATTGACGTCGAGGTAGACGGTTATTTTTCACAGTTGGATAACTCTTAGTTTACTGGGGGAATAAAAAGTTGGAAAGTCATTGGACTAAATGCATTGCTTTATAAGGTGACTATGTTGAAAAATAGAAGAAACCTTTCTCTTAAATCTTAGAAAACTTTTAAAGTGCCTCTAGTATATGGGATACAGAATGCCTATTATTATAAGTTAACTTGTTACTGGAAAAAAAAAAAAAAAAAAAAAAAAAATCCTGCTTCCCATCAGAGTCCAGTGCGAAGTTTATCCTCTTTCTATTATATAACTGACAAATGTCGCGTTCTGATGTCACTCTGTCCCTGCAGGATTAAGAACAGAAGGTGCAATCAGAGGATTAACGAATTACTACACTATCAGCTTCTATATCCCACTTGTTCACAATATTGCTTTTCGTGTTCGAGATACCTCTCTGAATTCCTTAACTGTTCACTGAAACGAGTCCAACAAACTCTACACCGACTTTTCAAACTCCTTATCAGCGAGGCAAAACCAAGACGCTGTTTCAAAGTTCAAAAGGGGTCAAGGTTTGCGGACTTGTGACGCCAATAGTGGGATGAGGTTTTCCGCACTGTTCTTCAACAAGATGATATTTGCATTTTTCTAATAGTCTCTACTGATTTGTACTTTTATTTCTCTTTTGTTTTATGACGGTATTGGTTTTATTTAGTGCTTACTTGATAC
The DNA here is from genome assembly GCA_030762175.1 of Metallyticus violacea. Lineage (NCBI taxonomy): Eukaryota > Metazoa > Arthropoda > Insecta > Mantodea > Metallyticidae > Metallyticus > Metallyticus violacea. Next base: position 26,952,800 of record CM060836.1, read on the forward strand.
ATAAGAATTGAAAATGTATATGCCAAAAGGACGGAATTAGTAAATTAAGTTTCTAGCACGAAATTTATATATAAAAATCAATTTTAAATAGCACAACAAAAAGTCATATTTATAGTTGCTGCTTGCGGCACAGTTGTCAATTTTTAGATTCAATGAAAGAAAGTATTTGTCAGACTATAGGTGCTTTACTGTTGTAGCCAAATGGAACTCTGCGACATGCATCGTCTCAAAAGTCTTTAGTTAAAGCATCGGGCAAGCAATGGTGACGTGTGGCTAGATATAGAGGTGAATGGAAAAGACAGTGGAAGACTCCGAACAATAGTTTAGAAACTACCCATCTCTGTGTCTCTGTTAGCATTTAACTATTACACCCAAAATCATTATGAAGACATTTTTACTAAAAAATATTTTGTATAAAAAGCCGAGCCTAAAAATACACTTGTCAGGATGGGAAAAAAATTAATAACAATAAAACGGTTATACGTGTGATACGATGAAAGAATTGGTTACAAGTCCCATTCAAACTATTGTACATTTTATATCAGGTTTTAAGAGGAAAATAACTACAAAAATAACATTAATGATTAGTAGGAACGTATAGTAATTGTTATTTTGTACGAAATATGTTATTAAGGACAAAAGTAAAAAATATATTATGAACAAGAGTATCGATTTATATTTTCTCTTCACATTGACAGGCATAATTTAGTTTTTCAATTCTTACACTTGAAATTGATGTTTTATAAAATTCTGTACTCTTCAGGAACGATAACAGGAGTGAGGGGTCCTTCTCTTTTTCAACCGATAAATGGAGTTGATCTTTCAGACAAAGCACAGGTTGCTGTATATCAACCACTCATTTTCCTCTTTTTAAAACTTCAAACACTCTACACCCTTTTAAGAGTGAGTGAATTTCCTTTAATAGCTATTTGATATGGATGACATCGAGATATTTTAAGAAATGTACATTTTGAAATGTTGCACTTGTTTAATGTAAACGTGAATTAGCAACATTCTTAAAATCAAAGAAATCACTTGACCATACATTGGAATTACAGGAATAATTCTTCTTCTTCTTCTTCTTCTTCTTCTTCTTCTTCTTGGGTGGTCAGTCATTTGACGCCGTGTCACCCAGTACATCCGTGCTGGTTCTTCTCTTGAGTTACTCTGAAGTTTTGTACAGTGTAGAAGATGATCAGCCGTTCCTTCCTCTTTTGAGCAGAGCGGGCAGATCGGAGAGTCGACTACGCCGATTCTGTGTAAATGTTTGCAGGTGGTCGCGGTCACTTCGCGGGGCAGATTGTTGGGGATAGGTTTTGATATAACCGGCTCCCATCTATCATATAATCGGTCTTCACAGCATGAAAAGTATTTATAGCTCTAGCTTAATCTACAATCCTATGTAAATGTTGGAGAATGAAAGCCTTGCTCACCTTCTTTTCTTTATAATAGCGAAATCTCTATCGCAACTCAAAAAGTTATAGCCACTTACTAAATATTTATGCACTATGAACATTTTCCACTAAAAACTAATATTATCATGGCATGGCACTTAGAACTGCGCTATCTGTGAACGAATATTTGACCTACTTCATCCATATATAGGTACTTGAATACGACTAGGAATATGCATTTGGGCACGTATTTTTTTAACTAAAACGATTAAATTAATTTCCACTCATTTGTGATAGAAATGATTATATTTAGTTTTAGTTTAAAAAAAAGACTTGAAAAGCACCACAAGCAACTTAGGGATTAGGTTATCTGTGAGTGAACAACAGGACTCTCCCTGTGTCGACAGGAGGCCTTTGCCCTTGTTAGATTTTACAGGCATATATGTTTGTTATATGAGATCAGCACGTAGGTACTCGTATTTACACATTTTCTTATACAAAAGAAAAAAAATTGGAAGTATTGTGTTTTGTATGATTCAGATCGAAATTTCTAACATTGTGAGCATTCAACACCGCAAACAAATATCCGACTGATGACCTCACTTTGCAACTTGACTGGATGTACCAGTGAATATAAGACATAAAGCAATAGAAACCACTACAAAGCAGTGGGTTTGTATTGAAAAAGTAAACCTTTCAAATAAACATGGAAAGATTAAGATTGATTTACATTCCATAAGGTCCGGAAAACTCCGGGAAAGCTCGTAAATGTATTTTCACAACATGCATGCAGCGACTGGCACACTGCGGTGGGCGCTTTACATGTAAACGTAATGGTTACGATCATAAGCATCTGAATAGAGAACATTACGTAAAGTAACGGCGGTCGAGCGGTTTAGAAGGCATTGCTCGTCTGTGTAAGCTCCACATAATATTTCTGTTTTAATTTTAATAATTGGTTTTATAAATGTACGTGTAGAACATCATGTGCCAAAAACACAATAACAAACCTAAGCATTTTTTACAAATAAATAAACACAGAAGATAAACATTTATCTTCTAAAGTGAAAACAGAGCAATAGACAAATTAATATCGGGTGTATGTATAACGCCCCCAGTCTTCGGGGCACAGATGATACAAGTTTTCTACAGTAGTGTAGAAGCCACACGAGAGGCCACAACATCTCAGGCTTCTTGAATTAGTGCCCATAAGCCGTCTTTTCCTTCGTGCATGAGCAGCATATTACTTTAGATAGAACAAATACCGAAGAAATATATAACGTGTTAACGTTAAAGCCTGCTGTGTATGGGAAACTATGAACTTAATTTGTCATATTATGTTACAAAGGTTTATTAAAAAAAAAAGTGCTTCATGCCGGGGAGTGAACCTGCGCTCTTAACCACGGCATCACTGCACACTCTGCCACTGAGCTAACAACAACACTTGTCTGCCGTATAACACAACTGCACACAGCCTTGCTGATAACTCGTTAACCATGCACTGTAGGAGGGCTTAGAAGAATTTTACGTTCAAGAGATGACTTTTTTTTTGTCAAAGTGGACATTAACGATATCTACATGGGGATGAAAGATGTTTTAATTGTATAAAATACACATGCTGAATGTCATATATGTAACAAAATACTTAAGCTACAATACAAGAAAAAAAGACAGGGCTTTTCATACATTGTCACGTGCTATACAGTGATATGTTGCCATATTTTACATTTGTCTTGACTATTTGAATATTATTATTCATCATTCTTCAACTGAATAATAGTCTTATTGCATCGTTATTGCGTAAGAGCAGATTTGAAACTTTTAACTACTTTAAATGATAATTTTAGAGTAATTAGGAGAATATATACATAATATATTCTGATGCATTTGTAACAAACTCCATTTTGATAACAAAATAAATTTAGCAATGGGCTTATGCATGTTACTCTTCTGTCTAGTGTTTATGTTATGCATTTGCATATTTTTAATGAAACTGTCTTGCGTTTTGATGTAAACATTCACAAAAGAAAGGATATACTAACAAGAAAGTGGTAACATTTTTACTTTTCCAAACAAATCTACACATGATTTTCTATTATTCGTATTGCCTTCCTATGTAGTATAACACATAACGTATATAAACATGTTTGCTTTCAAATGAGTTTCCCCAGAATATTAAACCATGTTTCATAATCCACAAGAAATATGCAGAGCATGCTGTTTTGAGGGTAGCTTCGGAACTAACATGATACAATGAGCGAAGCGCATACGTTGGTGATTTTAGTTTTGGCACAACACACTACATATGCTTTCCAGTTGAAATATTTGAGGACTTGGAAACTTCATATCAATTTTTGCCTAGTATGTAATTTTTAAAATTTACATTTAATGTGAGATTAGGTGAGTTATACGTTACAGATTTTGTGTTCTTATTTTATTTAGATTTAATGATAATTTGTTAGCTTTGAATCAGTTATAAATTGTTTTAAACACATAATTACTTTTTTCACCAGATTATCAAAGTCATTGATAGAAACTATTACACTGGTATCAACAGCAAACACAGAAGTAATACTAATGTTATTTAATGACAATGAGAGATCATTTATATAAACTAAAAAAGAGTAGGCTAAGAATTAATTCTTGTTCAGTAATCCTCCAATTTAGAATGCGCTACACCGATATCTGGACAACTTAAATGTACCCTATGTTTTCTGCTGTCAAAGGAAAACCTTCAGCTTTTATTTCCTAAACGTTTAGTTTTCCTATTAGAAAGGAACACGATATTTACTTCCACCAATATGCATTTGCCACAATATTGTTGCTTTCAGGATAATTTTACAAGCTGTTTGAAAAATTCACGTTATGGCGGATGCTCTATCAAGTGTCCTCTTCCAAGTATGGAACTACAAGCCTCTTTATCTGATTATAAATATACCGGGTGTCTCACCTAACTTTGCGGCCTCAAAACATTTTCGAAATGAAACAAGATGTGAACAATCTAGTTGTGCAGTAAAGTACCCATGTTAGGGGTTCACACAATGGAAGGGTATGTAAAAGTCAGAAAATAAAAAAATATAGTTTTCAACTCAAAGGTACATTTTTTTTAAATGGAACATGTATGTTTTTCATAGTATGGCATTTAGAACGAATATTTGAACTTCATCTGTGTATAGATAGCACTTTGAACACGATTACGAATATGCATTTGGGTACACAGAACGTACTTTTGAAATAAAACGATTAAATCTAAAAATAGCACTTAGAAATTTGACATTTTCACTTTTCAATTAAGTATTCTGCGATGAAGGTTTCCTCATTATCATGCCATAATATTTATTAAATTACATCATTTTTGCAATGAAAACAATTTAATTACGTTATTGTAACTACAGTAATTTTATGCCACTAGTATAATGTACCTATTTATTAACGATTTTAACAACAATAAAGAATTTAACAGTTTTAATATAAAAAAAGTAATTTCAACCTGCAATAAAGCGTTGGTAAATCATTAGCAATATCTACATTTAGGGCTCGAAACTCGGATGCTTGTGTCATTTGACGTTAGTACGTAATTGTAACCTGATATGGACAGATACCTTGAGACTACTAAATAACCAGTCCAAGGACCTAGAGTTCATGGTTCAAGTAACCTGTAGTGCATTAATACTGGGTAACAAAACAGGTTCTGACGTAAGCAGAGCATTAGGGTTGCATTTGTCTTCACTGTCACAATTGGTTAACAACGTTGACCTTGAAGCAACGTTTCTTTGTCCATTTCTGCAAGAACTTTTTCTAGATTCAAAAGAGCATCAAATTAATTAAGAGTTTTAACATTTCTGCCTCTAAAACCTTATTTCTAGGAAATGTTAAGCTTTATTTTGTGGAAACTTTGTTTATGAAAGTCAATGAACTGAAATGAACTTTAGATATGCGACGAGAACTTTAATACAAAAACTTGTTTTCTAAATAAGACAAAATGTTTCCACAGGAAACAAATGAGAAAACTTTTAGTTACAGGTTGCAGTGTTTAGTAGCATCTCTTTTTAGAAGATTTCAAACACTACTGACTACTAATAGAAATAGTTAGGAGTTGCTGCGAAATGTTATTACATAAATTCATGCATTCCACTATATGAATTTTCTATGTACCTGAACCAAATGTTTCCTTGTTCAAATGCTTCCAGCCAAGCGACACCATATCTTCCATATCTATCTTCTTGCGGACGACGATAATAGCGCCACCACTCGAGACAAATGACTGTGAATTTGGCTATATTGCATCGGAAGGGAAAGAAAACCCGTTCAAGAACAGGGAACGGCCACGTTGTTGGCAGTTTATCGGACCATGATAACGGCGTGAACAGTATATGTATTATTTGCACCACAAGGCGATCACGAGGCTTGCAGGTGTCTTGAGATCGGCATAATTTTTTTCATCAAACTGTTAACGCCTCGTGCAGACTTGGCAGCCTTCAGTACGAAATTGATTTATGATGGTAGCAAATACGCGCTGCGCCGTGTTATTGCCCGAGTTAACTAGCATGTCCTTGTGCTGAATGAGGAAAAACTTTGAAAAACACTCAACGAGGCAACTTTTCTCTTCTCTCTCTAAGCGTCTAACGACATTTGCGAACTACCTGTAAGTATTTCAGACCACGAACAGACTAATTAACTGCAAATTATCGAAGGGTCCGTAGGTGCATGACATTCGCTTTTACGGGATTAGGAAAAAGCCGGCAATCCAACCCAGGTTAATAAAATAACAAATACTTGTCCTGATAGTGAATGCAATAAGAAGTGAACTGAATAAAACTTTTGCTAAAAGTCCCCGATAGATCTACCGACCACAGTAATGGAGTAACGGTCAATATAATCATGAAAAATTATTTGCAATCAGTAGCCTAAAACTATACTTGTATTGAGTTGCAACGAGTTGATATTGGGAAAGAGCTTTTTTATTCTTCTTCTTTTTTCTTCCTTGCTGCTCTTGTGCGCGCTAGATGGTCCACGTAAACGAGGAATAATGGACTAAAGGACGAACATGGAGCAGCTGCCATCTATTAGCTGAATCAAGAAACATCCGCGCTCGGATCTCCTCTGATCCAACGAGGCTGTAATAGAATTCCATTTTCAGATTATGGCTATATCTTGTAAAGTAAATAAACAGGAGCTTACTTTCGAAATTTAAAACATATAGAAAATATGTTTTTTGTTCCTTCTTTGACGATTAGTATTCTTTCTCAGATAAATCAGCAGGCAGAATTATTTTTCGCCAAATCACAATATTGATGAAAGAATAGTCTAAACACAGTAGGGTGTTCATTAGGTTTGCAAGTGCTAAGAATCCTATCTGTGTTGGTGGTTTCTCACTAATACTGAATAGGTAAATTAAACTTAACTGCATAATAACAGTACGAAAATGTCATCAAATGACAATACTTGTACGGTACAGAACATTACATTGATTTAAGTACAAGTAACATTCCACGAGCCACATGACAAAGTAATGAACCGTCTTGTCAAATGGGATACATTGCCAAAACAAACTAAATCAACGAAAGATGCTTTAATAATTATTTTATTTATATCAAAGCTAATGCTATCTTACCCCGAACAGCTCCTTCTGCTAAATATAAAAGCGGTGTGTTTACGTTGCAGAAGACATGCGAGCAACTGAAATTGCTAAATATTACTCTTATATTTCTGTTATTATTAATGCTTTTACTATTATTTATATGTCTTTCAACATAAAGATATAAAATGTATGCATTATCTAATTACGTAACCGCTTTTCATGTTTTCATTTTCGTCTTCGGTGTTCCTTCCTACCACACACGTTATATTTTCATCCTAAAAACTCTGAACTGCATATTCCTTTTCTATGCGAATTTTTACCCCCAAATTATTTCCACCAGAAATTCTATAGCATCCATACAGTGACAGAGAAATATGCACACACTGCCACTCATAGAGGGAGGTCACCTTTCTTTCCCTCATTGATATTTTGAAGCTGGCCCAAACTTGTTCAATTGGATTTAAGTTACAATGATATAGGGATAACCTGAGTATGACCACGAGACTTTGCAATTTTATCGATAACAAATTCTTTTTGTAGGTTTGCTTCCTTAGTGATTTCTAAACTGGAAGTGAATTCAGAAAGTCCAATGAAACGCCCATGTTGTATTTTATTTAGGCCGTGGAATTGTTGCTCTCCTGTACATTTTATTTACACCCTGTACACACAACATACAACACTATGCACATTACAAATTAGATTCATTTTTTCTCGTAATATACAACAGTATGTACACCTTGTGTCATCTTTCCACTGGTATCTGCGAGTTTTCTTCTTGTCCACTTTGTTCAAGCATCTCTCCAAAAGACCTTTGGTCTTCTTCTCATACCGTTGTCCTCTGAGTTCCGGGAGCGGTACTTGACCATGTCTTCTTTTTTCTTGCCCCTCATCCTTTAGTGTCACACTGTGTAGTATCTTCCTTTGAGAGATCTGGTGCATGGATGTTAATGACATTCATATAAAAGCACCGCAGGATTCAGCAACTGCTTTCTTTACACTCAATTTTTGGAACTTTTCCTTCAGAATTAATTTTAAACCCCAGAATGTGTTCCATGCCAGGTTGATTCTTCTCTTTATATCTTTATCTGATCTGTTTTCAAAGAATTTTATACAACTAAATCTAAATCTTTGCCTTATTCTAGCACATCTCCATCCACCATTTGTCATTAGTAGGGCTAGAATTCACAGACAAATGCATCTTTTAACTGATCATTAACAGTAATGCAGAAATTGCATTACACATGTTTCGAAGTTCAGATTTCATTTGGTATGCTTTTTAAATTATGGGTGTCTGTGCTCAATAAACTGATAATGGCCATATACCTTAACTCATTCTCATAATTTTGATGATCTTTCTCAAAGCAACCCCCATTGTATGCAACACATCTGTCCCAGCATTTCTGCTAGTCTTCAAAGACATGCTGGAAACCATTTTTTTACTAGTCCTTAGAATCGCTTCCGCAGTCTTCACCACAGCTGACAATGCCTCCACGATGTCGTTTCTTCAATTTGGGGAAAAGGGAACAGTCACGTGGGGCTGAATTCCGATGTAGGGCGACTGCGGTACATACTTTGCCCATGAACCACAACTTCCCCAGCAGAAGCAAACACTTTTTTGAAGATAGTTTCCTGAGCTTTGCTGTTAGATCTTAAGATGGAAATGATGTAACCAAGTTTCATCAGCAGTTATCATCAAGCGCATTCAAACCTGCATGCGAACATCCTTTTGTTGCGGAATCACAGTCTTGGAACTCACCATGCACTCACACGTCTCTTATGCAACGTTTCAGTTACCAACGTGTATGTTAGTCCCAGTGAAAAATTTCCGACATTTTCTTGCTTTTATTCGACTACCCTCTCTCGCAATGACAGCAGCGGTGTTAATGTTTCATTCCGTTAGAACACAAACAGGAGCGCTTGGTACACTTTCCTTTTAAATTGATTGTCTCCTCTCTTTAAACATTTTAAACCATCTTTGAGCTGTGCTACAGAAAAGAACTAGCCCACCATAGGCCTCATGTAACATTGCACAGGCCTCGGCTGAAGATTTGTTGACACGAAAGCAGAAGTTCAGAGCAGCATATTGCGCGTCGCGTGTCACTTCTATCTCGTGTGGGCGGAACTGAACATGTCTCAACTTGCACACCTCTCACAGACGGAAGTAGCAAGTGGTAACAATGAAGCTATTACAAAACATTACGCTACCAAAATATTATAAAGTTAAATTTTAGTAATTGAAATTATGCTTGTTAAGAAAAAAAAAACATTCATATTGAACAGCCCAGACTATTTTGCAGCATAATTTCAAGATTTTGTTGCATAAACTGTGAATTTGCATATATTCACAAGCGGCAAGCTCTTTCCAGCCAAGAGTGCAAAACCTGCACCTTTTCTTTCTTTCTTTCTTTTTAAAAAAGTGCCTCTATATATGAAATGGAACATTTCTTTTGGATCACATACAAAAACAATTGTATTTATTATGGGATATTTAGTACACTCTTTTCCATAGTTTGAATTTCACTTTCGCATGTTATTCGAAAAACAAAGCTCTATGTTAAAATGAATATTGAGAAACTTTCCGTTTTCATTAGGAGTATTTAAACTAAAAGAATGGCATTGTGTTATTCATTAAAGTTGTAGAAACTATGCACCTGTTCCTAACTTGTTTCCTCAACATAAAATTTAAAGTTTTCGTTATAAAATTTAAACAACATTACATAACATTATACAGATTTGATTTATTCTCGATAAATGCACACCCTTTGAATAAAAAAATAAATAAAAAAGACGCTGACATGTACATTCCGCAAGTTCTGTGGTAGAGTGTGCAGTGATGCCGTGGTTAAGAGCGCAAGTTTGCCCCGCGGCATGAAACACTTTTTTTTTTATATTGTAATATATTATGACTAATTAATTTCGTAATATTATTTCCAATACACAGTAAGATTTGACGTTAACATATTATATACATTATAATGAGTATTATAATATTTCATTCAGTATTTATTCTATCTACATGTAATATATTAAACACACACACACATGCACGAAGGACAAAAAATGGCTTATGGGCACAAATTCAAGAACCCTGGGATGTTCTATAATCTATGCCCCGAAGATTGAGGGCTGTTATACACCTCAGGGCTCATACACTCGGTATTAATGTGTGTTTATTTCTATTTGTTTTCACTTTAGAAGTTAAAGTGTTTGTTTATGTATTTATTTAGTCATTTGTAAAGAATACATTAGTTTGTGATTACATTTTTGTATGTGTATAGGTAATGCCATAAAATTGAAATTATATATCAAAATATACTACGATATTAAGGAAACGACATTCTATATATACACTTATAAAACCAATAATAAAAATAAACAAAAACGGAAGAGGCTTGTGATCAACAGTACAAGATACAGTGATATGCGGCCTACCATTTGAAGCCAGCAATTGCACTAAACGCTCAGGTCTATTATCTTGCATGATAATGTAAATCCACACACGACGGAACCATTAACCATTTGAGTTTCGGTGTGCTGGAACAACCTGTCTACATCCCTGATCTCTCCCCTTCCTAAGTCTCAAAGATGCTTTGGAGTAAAGCAAGCGGTGCATTAATGATTGCTCGAACAGAAAACCTTCTTGGTGTAATGCGTAAGCTTGCTGACCGCTGAACATGTGTATCGAAAAATAAAATGACATACTAGTTCAGTCACTACTAAATTACAAAAACAAAAGTGCGAATAACTTTTTAATTTCCCTCATATGTAAGCTATGATTTGAAGATAACGAACTGCATATTGTTTTTATCCGTTTGATTATACAACATATTATATTCCTTAATCTAAGTTTAACATACACTTCAAACACGAAAAAAAAGGGGGGGGGGGAGAACCTGAAGATAAAAAGGCATCGCAACACACGATAAGTTGTTCGATTTTTTCAATTAATGCACTTTTAAAGAAGTCTTTAAAGTCTTTATGAAAGTCCGGAAGTATCGTAACTATTCAATAATTCAGGATAAGCTTAAAGCAATTTTCCATTGGTCTCTACACACACGCTGTAATATAGATACTGTAATAAATATCGTTTAATATATTTACATAACACATGTAACCATATTCATATCCCTGGTTTCAACGTGTATTCCATCCAATTAAATAAACTGGTCGACGATAATTATTATTACTGATCTACATGGTTCTGCCTCTGCCCACCAGAATGCTTCTCTATGGAATGTTTCTGACATCTAGTGGCAGTTTACATAGTTTCCTCTTCCCAAGATGCCGATAATGCAGTACTCTAACCACCCACCATTGCCGGCAAGTTTTTGCACATTATGCATCCACCTCGTTTGACATTCAAATAAATATGTTTAAAAGTTAGCAAACCACTATTACGAAATGAAAGACGAAATTTCTGTGTAAACAGTAGCATTATTTTCAGAAATTCTTCCACGATAGGCAAAGATTCCTACTTGTAACTTAAGGTTCTTTCATTCTACCAATGAAGGGACAACTTTCGTAACTATAAGACAATTAATTTCAAGCAGTAGTTGAACACATCGATATCAGCCATGGAACTGATTCAAACGATACTCCACTTGTGTTTCCGCGCAATTTTAAGATGTTCATATCACTTCTCCACTCATTCCCAATGTAGATCGATATTCAAGGCCATTCTTTAAAAATTCCTATAAGAAATGGTGCGAAAAAAAAAAATAAAATACAAAATATAATTGCCTTTTAATTTTGAATTCAAACCCTCTTATGTCACTTTATTACGAATCAAGTGATTTGACTATTTATAAAACATTCTTTCCAATGTACGTTTGCTTTAGTAGAAAAAATATCCTTGAATAACAATAATTTCTTACAAGTGTATATAAGCGCTTAATAATACATCTGTAAAAAGTAAAGTGGAAGACCACGTGAACAGCAGGAGTATTAGTAAACGTGCAAGCATTGCATGCTTTGTTAGTAGATACAAAGTGAGATTTATTGCGGCATTTAGTCGGAGGTCATTCAAGCACATAAAACTGATTTAGAACAAAAGACTTCAAGAGATGAAATGTAACAAGGGTGAGAAATGTTTCTTAACTCCCCTTCCCCCAATAAAAATAAAAGGTATAGCGTTTTAACAAAATTTAAATCCATTGTTAAGATTATGTAGCTCTCGTTCACAGATGAGAAAATATATATCTGAAGGGGGCAGGAGGAAAAAGAGAAAAAGCATTATGTTTTTAACAAAATTTCAATTCAAAGTCAAAATACGCAACTCTGGCTCTCTCTCTCTCTCTCTCTCTCTCTCTCTCTCTCTCTCATACACACACACACACACACACAGAAGAAAGGGGAAAAAAGGTATAATGTTTTTAACAAAATTTCAATTCAAAGTCAAAATACGCAACTCTGGCTCTCTCTCTCTCTCTCTCTCTCTCTCTCTCTCACACACACACACACAGAAGAAAGGGGAAAAAAGGTATAATGTTTTTAACAAAATTTAAACCCAACTTCAGATTATGCAATTCTGTTCCCAGATGGCAAAATATACGCCTGAAGGGGGAGAGAAAAGAAGAAGAAATAAAAAAGAATTAAAAAGTGTAATGTTTTTTTTTTAAGAAAATTTAAATCTAAAATCAGATTATGTATCTCTCATTTATAGATGAGAAAATACACATCTGAAGCGCCAAAGAACACCCAACCGAAGTTTACGCTTAGTATGAGGGAATAATAATAATAATAATAATAATAATAATAATAATAATAATAATAATAATAATAATAATAATAATAATAATAATACGTTCTGATGTGTGTGAGGAGTTATTTAAAAAACAATTTATGCTTTGTGATTACATTTCATATGAAGGAAGGAAATAATATGGAGATTTATTCTACAAGAAGAAGCATCAGTGTCTCAAAATGTTGAAAATACGCTTAAAATAATTGTATCCAGAGATTATGATAAATCTGCGATGAGATCACCGTCCTGCGTTTATACTTTGGACGGGTCCTATTGTACACGTAAACCACGGGGCATTGATTGCAAGACATTCTGCTCACACAAAAATAGTGCACCGTCTGCATACACGTAAAAATGCGAAACAAACTGCAATCATACGTTTAGTACTTTAATATTTTATATTCATAAAAATCTACGACATACTATTAGTTATTATTCATTCCTATCAGAATAAAGTTAAGTTAAATAAAACAATATGCCACATCATTATGAAAGTTCAATTTTAATAGTTAAAAATGTGTTTAACAAATTTGCCGAAAAGTATCACATACTCGCAATAAAAAGTGCATTGAGCAAATTGTAACAGTGGAATAAAATAAATTTTGGGAAATAGATGGCTATTGTCGATCGACTAGCGATCGCATCACAGTCCTATTACACAAGTACATTAAAAGTGTGTACAAGACCTTATAAAGTATGGACCTGTAACTTTCTGTTCCACGAAAATTGTACAACACTTGTAAAGTATTAGAAAAACTTACAAGTGACTTCATATAAAAGCAAGATTGGGAAACATCGCCTGTGGCGCCTCTGTACAGGCGTTAAACACTATTAAAAATTGAGTAACATGTCATATGAGGGTAGGTCCACCGGCCTCGCCGATAAGAATTATCGCCTTCAAAAATCCTTATCTGTTTTCATGCCTTATCCGTTAAGCAAATAAGCGCAGCTGTATCTTCTGCTCCGCTATGTTCAGTTGTTCAGATAAAGTTGCATAAAGAAGGCTATATGTAGAAGATTGTGACATGTTCAAAATGGAGTATCGAGCTGTTATTATTAAGTTCTTCACAAAAGAAGCACTTACTCAAAATGAAATTAAACAGCGATTGGACAGCGTATATGGGGAAGCATCCCCCTCATATTCTAACCTAAAAGAATTGGCCAACTTTTTCGAATGGGTCGAGAAAGCACTGAAGACGAAGAGCGTATAGGTCGGCCCTTGGATGCGCTCAATCCTGAAAACACCGTTCTTGTGGAAGGAGAAAATATGGGAGACCGGCGGCTCAAAGTTACAGATATAGCAGCAAGGTTAGACCTTTCTGAAACAAGTCCTTCAATTATTCATGAACATTTAAACATCAATAAGGCTAGTGCAAGATGGGCGCCTAGATTTCTTTCCTCAGTCCATAAGCAGCAACGAGGCATTTTTGCAGCTCTGCCGCGACGAGAGAGAAGTTCTGCAAACCACTGTTACAGTAGATGAAACTACTGTGATCCCTTGTCCAAAAGAGAATCAATTGAGTGTCGTAAACATGGCGAAGCACCGAATTTAAAGGCCAAGATCACTCAGTCAACCAAGAAACTATCTTTTGGGACTATGAAGGAATGCTCTTCATTGACTTCAAGGAGAATAACACCACAGTAAATGGGGAGTACTATGCTGGCTTACTGCACAGACTACGTGCTTCCATCAAAGAGAAAAGGCGAGGAAAGCTGAGTGGTGGTGTGCGGCTTTTTCACAATGCGCTTGTGCACATAGCTCTTGCTGCAAAGGAAGCTGTAAAGAAATGAGGCTTCAGGGAGATCAACCGTGAATATTTTGGAGCTCAAAATATTTATTATGTTTTAATAAAGGTTGAAGGATTGCTACAGTCTAGATCAAGCTCCCAGTTATATTTTCCCCTCTTCTCAAAACTCAAGAAGGACCTTCGAGGAAGGAAATGTAAGCGTGACGATGAAGTGATGCATGCCGTTTATGCCCATTTTGCCCTATTTTGGGGGGGGGGTTGAAATGTTAATTCAAAGATGTGAGAAGCGTATTGCAATGAAGGGTAACTATAATGAAAAGTGAAACAATGTTTGTCTTTATATACCTAGAAAATGGTTAGACCAGAAAATATGAACCTACTCTCATAACTTGAATTAGGCTCTATGTCTATTCCATAATAACAAATTAGTATTTTAATGTACAAAGCGAATTATTGTCATTCTGCTAAATGGGTATGTATTTTTTATCAGAAGTTTTGATAATTCAAATGCTTTATTATGCATTTATCAATATTCAAGCGTAATGATAACTCAGTTTAAGACGACGATTGCATATGGATACACAGCAGCATCAACTTCAAGCATGGACAGATGTCAGAAGAACAAGATTCTTGATTGCCTCGGTTTTAACAGTCTATTTGATCAATTACAATTTGTTTATATTGTTTAGCAAACATGTATTCATTATAAGCAAAACATATGTAAATAGTGTCAAAAGAATGAGGAATGAAAAGAAACTATTTCCGTGGCATGTAGCAATAATCAACTAAGGTGCCAGATTGAAATTTGCATTTCAAACAAGAAAGGTCCATATTGGTCATTGTAAGTCGCACTTAACTAACTTTATCATTATACTCAAATACTTGTTAATACATATTTGTACTCTCATTACTATCATCACCCTAGCTGATACTTTGCATATTTAGATCAACTGACTCCCAAACTTATTAAAAAGATATTAAATTTTGTCTAGTATTTGAAGTTATCGATATTTCTACATTTGTAAAGAAATATATACAAGTTATAAGTGCTCGACTAATGCTAATACTTTTGTGGAACAAAAGAATAAAAAAATCACCTGTACACTTGTAAGTATGGAGATGTAAAGTACAAGAGTAGCAGAAACCTTTGCGGAATAGAATTATACTAATAAACTACATGTTGCAAGTCCATGCACTTGTAATGTATTAGACTATAATTGTGGGTGAATCGACATCAAGTTGCAGTGAAAGTACGATTATTGGTCAGTTTTCATAAGACCGCCAAGTGTTGCCGAGGTCGTTAAGGCGCGGACTCGTGAGGGGGGATCTAGTTCAATTCCCGTCAGGACTATCCTATCTGGCTGATTTTTGTGTGAATAGTGTTTAACGCCCGTTTTAGCTACTGAGTCTTCATAGGCGGTGGACACTGATTACACGTGATGGAATGATATACTTTTTTTTAAGAAGGCAGCGTTCCAGGCCTAAGTTTAGGATACCTCACCGGCATTTGCCATTTATGAGGACTGAGGAAAACCTTTAAAAAAAAAAAAAAAAAAAAAAAAAAAAAAAAAAAAAAAAAAAAACCTATTAGGGAGGACGGTGCTGGTAGGAATCGAACCCCAGATCTCCGTTCACGATTCCGCACAACAACAACCTTTAACAACCCTGGCGGTATCTCTCTGGCTGAGGATTTTTTCCAGATTTTTCTCAATGGCAAATTGCCGGGGAGGTATCCTAAACTCAGGTCTGGAATGCTTCCTTCTTTAAAGAGAGAGAGAGAGAGAGAGAGAGAGAAGGAGAGAGGATGGAGAAGAAAAGAAGAAGCTTTTTCTAATTTATAATTTTATCTCATACGTCATCAGTGTACACCTTAGCAGTAAAAACGGGAGTTAAACACTATTAAAAAGTTTTCATTAGGTAACCTCTTTAATTATTAAATTATTATTATTATTATCATAACCATTATCATCATCATTAATGAATAATACCATTTAGAACTAAATTGCTTTTGGCGGATGGATACAATTTGTTTTCGCTTACATTTAGACCCGTTCTAAGAATGAATGGATTATAGTTACAGCCCGCAATTCACACGAACACTCCCCTAGCGGGCGAAAGTGGCGGACTGACTGCAAGACTTTATTTGTATATGAACAACCCTTATTTTATTTCGGTAGTGTCATTAAAGCTTACGGCTAAATCACAGGTAGTTACTTTTAATATAGCATGCAAATTTTCAGTTGTTTGGCAACTACATACGTGGAACCAAACTTTGCTGCTATATTGGAAGCAAACGGCCTTAGAGACGATGAATATATATTTACTGGTAGAATTTTAAATAAATCTAAACCTGTTAAATAGTTGTAGTTCGTAAATATGTGTAGTTCTGTAAATCAGCAATTTTATTTTGTAGTTGATTTTCAACCTTACGCATATCCAGGGTAAAAGAATTCGCAAACAGTGAAACATAATTTTTTTTATATATCTTTAAAGTCACTAATTCTATTTTGCGTAAATTAGTGATTTAGTCTTATATATATATACTTATTATTTGTTTTAGGATCGTTTGAAAGAGACTTTAAACTTTAAAACAGAGCTGTTTTTGCATTACATTTGTTTTTCAGCCATATCCTCATTGTCTTGCTGAAACTTTCCAAGCAGAAAAATACTGTTTGCAGTATAGCAAAACATTTCATAGCACACAAATGGGGTGAATATTTTCCATTCAGCCACATTAAGGGCCTATCTCACCGAGTTCAATTAACTTTAATTCCTATTTAATTGCCCTTTAATAGGGGTGTTGCATCTCACCATCAACAAGTGGATGCTGATCCGTCATTAAACGCCAATTAAGTTAATTGGCATATATTTGGCCATTTAACGAGTTAATTCTCAATTAACTTTTCATCGTGGCACGGCGAATGTTAAATATGCTATTTGAAGACCACATTATTCCAAGATGGCCGAGGATAATTTCCGAAAAACAATATTTATTTAATAGTATAGAGGAAACTGATTTCCAAATGCGGTTTCGGCTGAGTAAAGTTTCAGCAAAGTTTTATAGAAGATGACCTAGAATTCCTAACAGATAGGTAATTTCTTTATAATATTTAAATAGTGCTAAAAGTCTTCTTATTACTTCGCCCTAGATATTACACAAAACAGGAGTGTTTATGTTTTAGGTTACATTAAATAACACTAATGAGGTTATGTCTTCCCATATTTCGAAAGTTGGTTATCTGAAGTGTTAAGAAATGTAATTGAAAGTAGCGTATTCTGTTTATTTAAGAAATCAATGCAATGAATGTACACTACAAGTTAACGCTACAGAAAGTACATGTATAACAGCAGGTGATTTAGTACAGCGACGGCGCAATGAATTGCGCATCAAGTGAGAGCTGCTATAGCTCGTCTTCCTCCCTTACACGTTAAATTCTCTTCTTTCGCTTCATTCCTGATGTGCAATTGTCATGAAAAACAAATGAGTAACGATCTCCGGTATTTTACAAATGGTGTATAAAGTATTCATGGCTTTATAAATCACGGATTTCCTATAATTCAGAAGGCTGTGATGAATCAAACCCGAATTAGCTAATTGGCTGAGTATTTAGTTTGGTGAGTTGCAAAAGATGTAATTGCGAATTAACTTCTTAAATCTTAATTAGTTAATTCTCAATTAGTAAGAAAGTGGTGAGATCGGCCCTAAGTAACAAGTGTCAATTTGTGAACCTCTATGCTGTTCCGAGGAAGTGGAGTTGGTAAAGTGGCTTCTGGGCAAGTTTTTCCCGGCACTCCTAAATCTCTCCTGCCACTCATTGCATCACGACTCCACGGTCACATTCATTCCCATTTGTCATCGTAATCCGCCAAATGTCGGTGCCCGCCTTGTAAATAAACAAGTACGGAACTCCCTTGCATGATCGATAGTGCCCTTGTTTGGACATCAACTTATCATGTTGAAGTTCAGGTTTTGTGCAAATGGAATTACCTAATGACACGTCTTTTCACTTACTAAACCCTATAACGGATGCAGAGCAGAAGTGATTTAAGTGCAGAAAAATTATATTTAGAAAATCAGGGATTTGTGAAAATGAAAAAGAAAATATAGTCCGCATAACTTTATTCATGAGTTAGTCATATATGTAATAAACCTAACCATATTTTAATAGTGAAAAAAGAGGAAATTAAATTATATTATTATTAATTTAAACATTACAATTACTGGACTTACAATGATTCTGCACTGAACATGAAAATTCTTCCAAGCTTGAGACCGAACTTGATCTGGATTTAACATTTTTTTTTTTTTTTAAAGTTTGCCTAACTGCATGTCATAATTCATGTTCATCTTCATCATGATTGATGTCGGCGTGCGTGCTGTTTACTATCATAGGTAAGTTTTTGAAGAAAACAGAGAAATGAAAGGCAGTAAACACATCATTCTACTTATTCCGTTCCGATAATGCCCTCATGTATACTGTTTTTCTTTTCCAACAACTCAAAGAGAACATAATGGATGACTTTTCTTGAGATTTTCTGAATAGAAACCTATATCAAAGTTATGAAATGATTGGAGTTGATAAGAAATCTTCTGCATGGCAAGGATGTAATATGCAGAACTACATCAGTCGATCTTGTCGTGTCCCGGTGCCTCTGCCAGATGCTTCGCTGGCGAAGACCGAACAGGAGCCAAGGGACGTTGGATGGCCAAATGATAAGCCGAAAGATGCGTGGATAGGTTGGACACTGGCACAACGTCGACTTTTTTCTATTTACATAAGAATTATGGTGGAGATTACAAAATGAATAATAAGGCAAATGAGACACTTCTCTCAGATATTTCTATGTCCCAAAGAAAGGATTCAGGATGTTGATATTCCAAGTACATTGAAAAGTGAAATATAGTGTTTGTCTTAATCATACCTATAAAATGGTTAGGGCAGGAAACTTATGGACCTACTCTAGTACATCGGCGACTCCTCTATACAGAGTGAAAATATTTCGTTATTGTTCATTAACACTCTGAAGGCACTCTAGAAAAATCTTAAACAGGTTTTCATATTTCTACTTAGTTATCCGAGCAAAAATTACAAGTTTGTTGGGCACTTTCGTATTTTTTACTATTTAAACATTCATCACTTCAGATTTAGCTCCATAAACAATGAAAATCTAAGTCATTACATTCTGACGTTCAAACATGGCAGTATGACAGCAATTTTTTCTTAACTTCTGAAACACTACGCTTTCGAGCTTGAAAATACAAGCTCGTTTTTAAAAAGATACGACTTACTCAATTGCTTTACTGTAACTGCCTTCTACACTTTTCTCCATTCTCTGCATCAACTTCACTTTACTCATGTGTATATGTAGAAGCTTGCCATACCCTTTTGGCTACAGGTCTGAGTACAGTGATTCTGCAAGAGCATTTTTTTCTTCCGTTGTTTGGCTCACACGACCAGAGATGTTTAAGATATACCGTCATCTCTTTTTAAGTTAAGAAAAAAATCTTGACAATTATTTAACTTAACAGGCAGCTAAAAATCAGCTAGCCGTTTACCGTAGCAATTATGCCACAGATGTAGGAAACCAAGCAGATAGTGCTAATTCCGCAGCGAAGTGGAATTAACGTTAGCAGGCTTCAACAGAAGTAGCTGACAACGGCAATCTCTGTACAAGGTTTCCGTCATCACGAGCTGATGATCAATAGAT
This sequence comes from Metallyticus violacea, assembly GCA_030762175.1. Lineage (NCBI taxonomy): Eukaryota > Metazoa > Arthropoda > Insecta > Mantodea > Metallyticidae > Metallyticus > Metallyticus violacea. Next base: position 26,972,975 of record CM060836.1, read on the forward strand.
CTGGGAGACACGCATAGACTTCGCTCTCTCGCGTGGGCGGCAATTTGCCCCAACTGAGCGCAACGCGTTCCGAAATGGAAGATGCTTTCTCTTTAAACATCGCTCCATTAGGCGGTTATTACATGATTTTAGTAACGAATTTGTAACCCTTGAACATGTAAATCAGAAAATTTTGTATTTCACCATTGTGTTCAGTCTTTCAGTTTTAGAATCTGCGTCCTATTGAGAGAATAATGTTTCCGTTTGCTTTCCAGCCTTCCTCATCTTCTTTTGTCCTTAGGTGTGGGCTGCTAACGTAGAACACAGCAATGGCTCATTGCAGCAAGACCCGGCTACTGTATTGACAAATAAAGCTGGTAAGCTTCTAGAGTCGTAATAATTACAATTAATACTTTCTTGGCTGAATGCAGAAAACAGAGATCTTTCCTGGTTTCCATGCAACAAGCTAATCGATTATCCTATGATTAAAGTCTGGAATCTGCAGGATGAAATCTATCTCTACAGAAAACATTATATAGAGGGTACCTAAAAATGTATACACACTTCAAGCAAAGAAAAAACTGTGTGAACATAACAAAACTGAATTCACATAAACAGAAAGTAATGAGCACTAATCATCTTACACTTTTACAGATACAACAGTTGCTCAAAATGTCCACCATCGGCGTCGATACACATCTGAGTACGTTGAACTACTGATCGAGTAACGTTTGCGAAAGTGTCCTCAGCGATTGCAGCACATGACGTTTCAATTTCTTACCGAAGTGCTGTCGGTGTAGCTGGTTTTTTTACGGTATACAGCATTTTTAAGAGTTCCTTAGAGAGGTAGAATTTCATCGGAGTTAGATCCGGAGAACGCGGTGGAAACTCAATCAGACCTCTTCGTCCTATCCAGTGCCTAGCATAGCGCCTTGTATCCAGTGCGCGAGGCTTGTTGCTGTGCAAGGTCTCCCAGATCTGCCCTTGAGAACATCGCATATGGTACCAGTCTCAAATTTGTCTCGAATGCGTGCTATTGTTACTCGCGTTGGCGATTCTGTTCTGTAAAAGCACGTCACCATTGCCTTTGAATTTCAACAACATTCTAGGTTTTCCAACACTATTTCAAAATTCGCTGATTTGTATGCCTTCAACGCTGTGGTGTGCGTTTATGTATGTATTCGAAAGTAGAATCCATTCCGTCCGTCTAATAGAGATTGCTGATGATTTAAGATGAATGTTTTGAAATAAAGAAATTGTGATGTGATTAATTAACTGCATTTTCAACGTTTCCAAGACAACGGAAGTAAAGTTATGATGATTAATAACCTACATTGTTGTAGTTTCAAAACATTAGTTTAATAAAATGATTTTAATGTTTGTTAGGGTGAAGATTTTAGCTTTTTCTTACAGGTTCGTTATTTGAAATTGTGTTGTGAAGGCGGTGATGACTTCATGGAATACTAACTAGTTGCTAAGTAACCTTTCCTGGCACCAGTGCTAGAATTAGGCTAATTTGCACAATTCACAGCGTCATAAGAAGCGTGCTTTAATGCTAGGATTGCATTGAAAGTAATGGCATCTATAAATCTGTGCTGTTAGCGATGGCCATTAGAATTCTGTAATACAACAAATTGATTCAAAAATCTGCAACATTGAAAGTTTCAAAGTAAACATATTTTGAAAATACAGCGACTGTTTCTGATATGTAGCAAGTAATATTACCCTAAAATATTCAGCAGATATGATTAAATGTGTTTTATAACAATTCAAGTTGCAAACAGGGGTATTAGTAATTACATCTCGTCATGGAAGGGAGAACTGTGAACATAGTCATGCGCTGGTTACTGAAAGTTTGATTATGTACGCCTCATTTTTGGGCATAATGCACCTCTCGTATAAAAGTAAATGCGACTTACCGCTCTAATTATTGGAACATCAAAGAACCTCTTGCGAAGCATTCGCTTTCATCAAGAGTTGACCGCCAAGGGTGGCCGAGATCGTTAAGGCGCGAACTCGTGAGCGGGAGGTCTGGAGGTCTGAGGTTCGAATCCCGCCAGGATCGCCCTATTGACTGTTTTTGGATCGTTATATATATATATATATATATATATATAATTATATATAAATAAATTAAATGGCATGTTCACCTCATAAAATATCTTTTGAGAATCTTGTTATACATTTATTACTTTTCAAGCAGTCATAAACTTTCTCCTCAACCCATTTACTAAAGTTCTTTAAACAACAGAACCTTTACTGAAAGAAACGCAGGATTACCTTGGGCACACGAATACCAGGAAATAAGAGGACGAGAGAAGTATTGCAGAAATATTTTGAATAGTCCTGGCGAATGACCTTGTATCGATTTCACGAGACAATTTTAGAGTATTTGTGATGGGAGTAGCTTCTCAACAGCATAAATATAACAAACAATTGCAAGCGAGAAAGAAAGCGGTACAGCCGTGCAATAAACCGTCTCTATAATGTGTTCAGTATGGAAGTAAGAGAGATACTAAACTGATTTCCCCATATACAGATAAACATATAGTAAACTCGATCAGAAACCATTGCGCTTTTTTGTGCATTTTGCTGATCACCAGGATTATTAAAATACTTTTCTTCATCTTTATCAACATTTTCATGATGTTCTGAAAGGTGAATGTCTTGTTGTAATTGGTAACAGTCCTTCCTAAATAAATATGCTCCAATCTCTTCAGACGAAGTAGAACGTTGTTTTCTATGATGAAAAATGTTCTCTCTGACAAGCGGCTCACTATAAGAGATGATACTTGAAAAAACATCTTGTTGTTTGCTTGTAACCAAGAAAAGTAAGCTATTTTGGTTCATAATGAGTGATATTACTTTCTGTTTTCACCTTTGATAAATGCCTATTTATTTGAATTACATTACTACCTATTTTCAGCATTGTAAGTGCCTTTTTGATTGCGCATTTTAACCAAAATAAATGCCTGAACTTCCTGGTTCTGGTAATAAGCTACCGGAGGCGTTTCAGCTTACTTTACAGGTGACGAACTCAGTATAATGCTTTAAAATTAATGTGTGTTCACTTTTGGTGTTACGTGCAGATACGTGTTTCTGTTTCCTATCATCTATTGAAAGAAAGCAACAGCAGAGAGCGCAAGTGCTTGGTTGGCCAAGGCGGCGCATTTTATTGATTGCTCTCCGGAAGAGTGTCTATCAAGTGTGCAACAGGTGAACGGCTAACACAGCTCGTTTCTCTCACACTTGAAAAGCTATCTCGCAAGTATACATTTTAGTCTCGCCTACATCAGAGTTTATTGTTGGATAGCAGAGCTATTTGGTCGGGAAGGATATATAGAGATGTTCTAGCATTATGTAAAAATATATGATGCACATTTCGTTCAAATGGGAGGTTTTCGAAGCCTTGCCAAGCTCCACTCAAACCCGCTATGCATATTAATGATGGCATAACTGAAGTGTTTAGTATCTGACCACACAAATTATATTTTTGCGATATCCAAACAAAGCAGCAGCTCGTGGTTGCTTAAACTTTACTATTGCTGAATACAGGGGCAAACCTTGGTCTTTTTTCCTGGAAGTGAGTGAGATACAGTCATCCAACTGTTTATTTACTATACGTTGACATGATGCGCGTGAAAATGCAGTATATCAGAGTTAGCTCAGGAAAACAGCGTTGTCACGTCTCGGATTCTCTTCCAGTACATGTTTAGTGCTAACAGAGATCGGATCTGGAAGTGACAGTAATTTATTTATTACTAGGTACAGTATTTTGGGGGATTATAGGCCGTGGTTCTACTGGGCTCCTTCCTAAACGTTTCGCCTACAACTACGGCAGACATCTTCAGTGGCAGTGGAGAGGTTCAAATGTTCTAACGGAGTCTAGGTAGCGACTGTGACTTGTTTATTTATTTTTTCCTTATTGATTAATTAAGGCACCCTCGGATATTCTTAATAATATGAGAAACAGGAAACACTAATAAGCCTCATTATTTTACATACGAAAGTAACAATGGTAACACTGGAGAATTACCAAGTATCATGCGGCAGTGTATTACTCGTACATAACTGGACAATGGGAACTCTGTGAAATGGGGCCAGGTAATTAAGCTTTGTCCCTCACTATTTTATGTGCGTGGCTGAACACACACACAGAATCTTTCCCTTGGTTTTCTTACCGTCTTGAAAAAAAATGCATAGCTATGAATCAGCGGTGGCAATTGACGTCAGATATGAAGAGCCTTTAACATAGAAGAATAACAAGAAGATATTGCACGTTCCATGACATGCGCATGAGAACACTGCTATGCGAGGTATTGGTTGTTCTCCCAAATTGATTTAAATGCCAAAATAGTATGCTGGCTGATATTCATTATACGGTCCTTGCTAAAATGATGTCAAAGCACACAGGTCCTAAGTTTCAACTACTTTTTACTGCGGGGATTCTCGATACCCCTGTGCGTGGGCTTGAAACTTTTCGATACTTTGTTAATACAACAATTTTGAACTAAAATTGTCACAAATAGTACTTTTAAAGGGACCGCAATGAGCACGTATTTCATTCATAAGCTTTTAATAGCAGACACCAAGCACGATATTTCAGGTGTGCTTCTTATTATTTATTAATCCCTGAATTTCTACGTTTCCCCTTCTTTTTCCTTTTCCTGAGTTTTCGTTGCAGCTTTGAACACAATTTCATTGAGAATTTTCCTTTCCTCATTTGCATAGTACTTGAAGGTGCTGATCTAACACCGGCACGGATGGCCGAGGTCGTTAAGGTGAAGACTCGTGAGGGGGAGGTATGGGGTTCGATTCCCACCAGGACCGCCCTCCTTGACTGAGTTTTTTCCAGGTTTTTCTCAGTCCTCATAAATGGCAAATGCAGAGGAAGTACCTTAAACTTAGGCCGGGAACGCTTCCTTCAATAATAATAATAATAATAATAATAATAACAATAGTTTTTCCCAGTTTATAATTTCATCTCAGTTTCATTAGTGTCCACCGCCTATGATGTCTCGGTAATTAAAAGGGGCGCTAAACACCAACAAACATTCTGTTCTAAATATTGCTTTATTGTTAATGAATATAGTCTACATATACGAATACTCTTTTGCTGCAACAAATATTAGAAAGGATTTGTGTATAGCTAAAAAAAAGTATCATATTTAAATTTAGTTTATATTGAGGCACGAGTGACGTGTGTGTTCGAGTCTGTCCTGGTGGTCTAGTGACAGGCATATTTGTCTCGTAGTCCCATGATCGCCGATTCAATCCCGGCCAGGGTCAATTAATTTTTTCGGGCGTAAAATTCCTCAGTATAGCTTCTTGTGGAAGGGAAATAAAGTCGTGGGTCCCGAGTCGCATGTAACAAAAGAACCCGAACAAAATTTATCGGCCGTTTAAAGCTGTGAAGCTGATGACGTGAGATGGTGGCAGTTTCCCATCCTTTGCCTGCATTTGACCGTTCATTACATGTGATTGCACATTTTTATACAAATCTAAGCATTCCTTGCTTGACTTTATAACGTTAAACAATATCGCAGCTCCCCCACAATTTTTATATCACCTATTCTGTTTTAAAAATAATATTTAATTTTCATACGGACAGAAAGGAACTGTATGAGTAAAAGTACATTTTAATGTGCGGATAACTATCTAATCCTGAAACAGTTACGCCAATGCATCTTTGCTGCTACTTTAATTTCTAATTACCTCTGTTCCTAATAAAAAGAATGTACAAAACTTTAAGTGTCTATCTTTTAAAAGTATTTCCCCTTTAACTGTAATGTGTTTAGTGCGTCTGCTGACCGTTAGATGACGTTAATGCGTTCCTGTATCAACTTTTTTGTAATTCGTAGTTTCATTGCTCATCCATATTCAAACTGTCTTTTTAATGTTAATGGTGGAAGGACCCAGTTAAGCTCTTGCCAGCTTGGACAGTACCAATGATCGAACATGAAATCTCCCGAATACCGGCATGAGACCTGAGTTGCCCCAAAGGACCCTAGCTGCGCCTATAGGCTATTACAGTTTATATGAGAACCAGCTGAAAACTCCTCGGTCTAGAATGAAGGGGGGAATTTTTAACTTTATTATTCCCCTGACTGATAGGCAAAAACAGCACATGTCTGTTCACATTTTGTCTACTATTTAGGGTATCATCAGTATGTTGCAGTTTGTCCTGTATCTCGTATCTGTTTGGATATCTCTTAGCGTACAAAGTAACCTTTCTTCCTACATTTTCCAAACACTAGGATCATTTCAGTTTTTCCAGCATTAATGAAAAAATACAGTCTTATTTAGCATATCTAGCACATTCTAATTTTATGACATATTACGTTGTACTGACAGAGACATTTCCCTGTACTCTGTGTAAAAGAAACCTGTAAACATCAATGTATACATACGGTTGCAGTAGGCAGGAATGTGCAGTGCATTTCCAGTCTGCTACCTAAGCACTTAAATGGGGCAGAAAACTGTTTAAACGCGCTCGGATTTTTAGGTCCATCCATGATAAATGTAACATACTGTTGTGTCTCGGCGGAGTCTTTTTTTTTTTTTTTTTTTTTTGAGTAGTGTTTAACGCCTGTTTTTAAGGAAGGAAGCGTTCCAGGCCTAAGTTTAGGGTACCTCACGGAGTTCTGCTAGAGGCTTCGCCAGCGAGCCCGAGCAGTAAGCCAAAGGATGCGAGGATGATTGGTCACTAAGTATTTAAAAAGAATGTCGACTTCTTTCTAATAAGATTTTAATTACAGAAGAATAGTTAAAATGTTATATAACGAATAGATTAGTAAGGCAAATGAGAAACTTCACTAAGAAATTTAAGTCCTCGTAGTTCGAAGGACTATATAAGACCCCAGATAAAATCTCTCGGGGGGACAAAAACCGCTCATAAATTATCCTTCCAAAATAAATATGTCAACTTAGTTATTTGTTTCTTGTGAAATCGCCAAAAGGGCATTGAGGTCAAATCTCGTCTCTGCCCCCTTCTAAACAATTGAAGTTGTAAACATGTTTTACAGAACGAAAAAAAAGTGTATGCTGTAATAATAAACAAGAAACTTGCATAAGAAGGAAATGCACAAAATGCGGAGAGGTTAAAGGATTAATTAAAATATTATTGAGGTTTTTAAAGAAGTGAATAGAAGACATGTACAAAATATTGAGAGGTCAAAGGGTTTTTTCTACTTCAAAACTTTGGGGAATATATTTGTTTGGATGATACTTGAGTGAGTGGCGTATGGCGTATATAACACTGTTGATATGTTTTCCCTAATCCATTGACAAAATGCAAACAAATACTGTGGTGGGAATGTGTTTGCTTTTTGCCTAATTATCACAAAAAAAAAATGAAAATCTAGGCCATAAATATGATGTATCGTAAACTAGGTAGCTCACAATCGTGCAAAAATCACGCTGACTCTTTAGTCTAGTTTTGCTTACTTGAACTCTACAGACAATTGCTCCATTTGATGCTGATGACCTGAGATGTTAAAGAGCGTCCATAAATAAATAAAAATATGATAGAAATACACTATCTAATAATTGTTGGAAACGTCTAGGCTACGCAGATGAGCCCCTTTTCTAAACACTTATTTCGGTGAAAACAGCGCAGTAACAGCACCTTTCGTTTAGAAATATTCAGTATATGCAGGAGTAAAATTTAGGTTCCTTCTTTGAAATCATAAGTTGCTGTGTTTAGAACGAATGCATTACTTGGACCTTTATTTTTTATTAGACTATGGTAACTGAAGGCTAGTAGTGGTGACATTTTTGCAACTTATGGGTTTTTTAAAACAGTATTTTCAGGTAACCTTCCTACATTTCCAATCCTAGTCCAGTTGCATAAGAACCCTGCATATCACATTCCGGAAGAAAATTACTTTGTATACCGTTGTCACGAAAGCACTAAAGATAACCAACATTAAAAGCATTGGGCATGGCTCTCACGTGAACAAGTAGTGGCCGCCTGCAGTTTGCTCACTTTAGGGCTTCACAATGGCATTTTGCAAACTTGGTGGTTCTCTTAGAATTTGTAGCCTACTGTCCAAGACTGCAAAACGAGCTGGCACTCTCATCCCTTTGAGTTCGTTTGTACCCTGCCTTTATTTATTTATTATTAATGTTCACCATTATGTTATCAACAACAGGCATTCATTTGGCTGCTACTAAAAGGCGATAGCATGCAATTCCAAAGGAATTAAAAACCATTTATCACAAAGTGCGTAAATCTTTCTTCTTGAACACTCTAGGGGCAGTGACGACAGGTGGCAGCATTTACCCGAGTTTCTTTTAATGTAATATTGTTTAACGCCCGTTTTTACTAATGTGGTATCATAAGCGGTGGACACAAATGACACATGAGATGAAATGATAAATTGAGGAAAAAAAAAAAAAAAAAAAAAAGGAAGCGCTCCAGGCCTAAGTTTCGGGCACCTCCCCGGCATTTGCCATTTATGAGAGCCCAGGAAAACCTGGAAAAAACCTTGTCCTGGCGGGAATCAAACTCCAGACCTCCCACTCAAGAGTTCGTGTCTTAACGACCTCGGCCGCTAGTGTTATAAACCTCAAGTGTACAGCTTTACAACTGAATAATAATACAGAGCTTCTAGAATTAATACCCATACATACTTTTATAAAAATATCGTAACCGGTTAAAAAAAAAAAAAAACATTCTCCTGGTTTTCATGCAACAAACTAATCGACAACTCTATGATTAAAGTCTACAAGATGACGTCGTTGAATCAAATGCTTGGTCCAATCAACTTCAATTTTCTGTTCTATCTTTACATTCATTTAACACAATACGAAATAAAGCAACTACTTCAAGAAAAGTGAGTACTCTGTCATTCAGAAACAGCTTAGTACTAACGAAAACAACTGCTTATCGCTGCATGAGAGTACAGTTGCTTTAAAATTAAAATAACTGCAAGCTTTCTCATTACTTAACTGAATTGACATCAATATACCGTTTCACTATAATTATCTAATATTCTTTCAAAAGATTTTATTCAGCTTTATAACCCGAGGCAAACTTTTCTGATAGGTGACGTTTCAGGTGGTGCATGCATACAATAGCTCTCATGGGCAAGAGGCTCCTTGTCTTACAGAGACATGAGTGTGCACCCCGACTGCAAACCAGGTCCTCTATTGATAAAGCTCACAAATAGGCTCATGATAAAAGTCCCCTTTTTATTATTATTTTAATAAACATCAAGGAACAGTTACGGCAAATTACACGTTGACGTTTTTGGGGTTAACACAAACCAGCTGTCTCCTAGAGGAACTGCCCTTATATTAGTTTCTTGTTTCCTTCGCCCAGAAGCACCACAGACGTTTGTTTTCAACCAATATCACAGTTTTGTTCGGTGTAAAAGCCAATTTACTAGTGAACTACTGCTCAAGGTGGGCTGAGTTGAATCATACAGGGATTAAATGGTAATTCATTTAACATTTAGAAGAAAGTACACATATCGCTCCTTAATTTTAATATTCAACATAATGCTCCCCAGAAAATTACTTCCAATAGCGCATTCCATATTTGTTTCTCAATAACTTCACAAAACGACCTTTTCTCTTTGCTCCATATCAAATCAGAAACACCCCCCCCCCCCGCCCCAAGAAAATATGTAACTACCTCAGATAGTTACACTACACTCACAGACCGAGAAGATGGTTTATACCTGAGCAATTGGCCAATCATACCACAGGACTGTTGGTTTTCCCCAGTAAAACCTGGCTAGACCACAACCAATTGCATTTTCTCTTGGTCTTTATGTGCATTTCATATCTTCAATGTTGCTTCTTTTTCATGAGTAATATTCTATTTAAATATGTTGAAAAATCGACATTAGTAAGAAAACTAAAAGAAATTAGATGACCAGAAAGCGCCCAAGACATCAAAATAAGAAATACATAGCTAGAGCTTGGACACAGTTTGATATTTGTACAAAAACACTCAAACTTTCTTTGGATAATTCCAAATGATTTATTAATCTGCTCGTTATCTGTTGAGGGACTACAGAAAGGACTCGACAGTTAGAAAGCTGTTGCGGAAATGTGAACGTCGACAAAACTAAAATTAGATCTTTTAAAAAATAGACCAATTTTGAGTAAGAGTGAAAAACAGAAATATCCGGGCAATACAATGGAGAATGTAAAATATGTTGATTATATACGCGTAACTCTAAATATGAATAAAAGATGGATTAAACACTGGCGCGAATGTTAGAGGTTTTGCACACGTTGCCTGATATTCCTTACGGAGAATATGTTTAGCATAATGGTGAGCTCAGCCATTTTCTATGGCTGGGAGAAAGTGGACCGACTAAACAAAGTCCAAAACGCGAATTTTAATAGGGAAGAAAGCCCACTGTGAGGTTTTACGCGAATTTGGGAGCCATGAAAACATTACTCACTGTAAAATTAGAATTAAGTACGCAAAACAAAAGGAATTTATGCTTCCAACATCAGGTTAGTAATTGGGATCAAAGATAATGGGCACAAACATTAAAAGAAGTCTAGAGAGCAGGGGGAGAAAGAGGCAAAGAATAGTAATTATATTTGGTGGAGGATACAAAGGAGGCTTAGGGATATTAACCAACAGAATATAATGACAGAGTGAGGAGAGAAAATATCACTTAGTTTAGTAACGAAATCAAAAGCAGGTGGGACAAATATATAACTCAAAATAGATCTGATCTGGCGTGGAACAGATTGGAGGCATGGAAGGCTCCTAAATAAGAGATGGGTTGGGCTGAAAATAAGGTACCGAGCAGTGGAATTGACTGTACTTGGAGTTAAATTTGCTAAATCGAATAGGGATAGGTTAGCATGCTGGGATTTGCTTGCACAAGAAGACAAATGACCCCTAAAGTGGAATTAGAAGCGCTTTGTTGGAGTAGTTTGAAGCGCATATATAAATGTTTATCGATTTGAGGTAGAAATTCTATTTCTATAACTGCCTGTGTACGGAACAGCATGTATGGTCGTAAGGCACATGCCTTACAGCGATTGACGCTGTTTATGCCCATTTTGCAGACAAGACTTCTGACTATTTTTGCGGGGGGGGGATTGAAATGTTAATTCAATGATGTGAGAAGTGTATTGTTATAAAGGGAAAATATATTGACAAGTGAAATATAGTTTTTGTCTTTATCGTACCTAGAAAATGATTAGTTCGGAAACTTATGGATCTATCCTCCTCCATTAAACTCCTGTTGTGCACCGCCACGGGTGGCCGAGGTCGTTAAGGCACGGACTTGTGAGCGGGAGGTCTGGGTTCGAATACCGCCAGGACCGTCCTCCCTGACTGAGGTTTTTCCAGGTTTTTCTCAGTCCTCATAACTGGCAAATGCCGGGGAGGTACCCTAAACTTAGACCTGGAACGATTCCATCCTTAAAAAAAAAAATAAATCCTTTCCCAATATATCATTTCATCTCATGTATCATCAGTGCCCATCGCCTGTAGGAAAAGCGGGCGTTAAACACAATTCATTTATTCCTGTTGTGCGACGACATTTCCCTTGCTCAACTATTTCCGACAGCACACTTCATACTGTCACTTAATGAAATATTTGAATGTCTGTGCCGCTCATGCGAAGTGCGGCAAACATTGTCGTGGACCGCCAACCGATCAGGCGAGGCTATTATTATTCACGTCTTTGGACCGCGTGGTACACTAGCATCAGAAATTAGAGGCTACTTTGTGGTACATGGTGTTTTATTTCAACTACTACTTTGCTGTACTAGGCACGTGGGCCACTACTCTGATACCGGAATACGATAAGAGAAGTACATGTCTTTTAAAGTCGTTGGCATATATCTTATCTGTCCATTGACACTTCTCTTATCTTTCAATTAGTGTAGGCTGTTTTTTTACACGAAAATTTTACATAAATTTGCATTTGACAATTCTGAAGTAGAATAACACACGTGTTGATACTGGTCAGAAGACAAAACTTAAGGTCTAAGTTCTAAAATAGCACCGCGTGTTTTAAAAGGTAGCCTACAGTGTTCCTCAAATAAAACGCTGTATTCTTATTAAGCTGGTAGTAAGTCAGAAAACGGAGTACTCCTACACCATGTACTTGCTGTTTAAGCGAACCCTTTGTTAACAGGCTGTCAACACTTTCATAGCTAAATCAGTTCATTTAATATCTAAGAACAAATGATTTTCTTATTTGTACACGCATTGTATTGCAGACCTTAGGAGCTTACATAAAGAGCTCTTTCTCCTATACGCTTTATTTCTTGGCATACCTGCAAGGCACCTTCTGTCAGCATAAGCACTCTTTCACAACAATAGATACATACTAAAGTAATTTTAGATTGTATTTTTTTCTTCAAATTTTTGTCTAATATAGGCTACTGGAGTTTAAAGAAAGCGTCTACTGTCTTTAAATAATACATAGTTGTACAAAATGGTTTATTTGCATGACTTTTCCAGTGTTTTATTTATTCCTGCGCCTCCATATGCCTGTATACATGCTAGGAAAAAGTGAACCAATTTTCTGTGTGCAATTTTTTGAAAGCTAACAGCTTTTAAACAACAACTGCTTTACATAATATATAAAATGGTATTTTATTTTCTCGTTATATATAATGAAACTGCTTCTTTAAAAATATTGGTTCATTAAACCTTTCTGTCAATCTGAACCTTAAACTTAATTATGCTAATGGAAACATACAAACCTACTATTAAAAATAATACATTTTGCAACTATGAACCATGTACTAATCTTGATACATTAAATGACGGATACACTCTCCAGAATTAGACAGACCTCACGTTGTTATGCTAAAGACGGGTGTTTACTGAGAAACCATAAATTATATCTGAGCTGAGATTTCTCTACTTACGACTATTACAAGCTTTAATGAGCTACTTTTATATAGAATCTACAGGGGGGAAAACAAACTTAAAAAAATGCTGCAATTTTCAAAGTGGACCTCATGAACGATATCTCTAAGGTTTGCCTCAAGTCACCGAATCTTACGCCATGTGTCATTATATGCTGTGTAAGTGCTATCATTGGCTAGTGCCATTCATGAGTTCAAAAGTCATATAAAGTCACACAGAGTACTTACGAGGGAAGTTTTTTTTTATTTATGGACGCTCTTTCACGTACGAGGGAAGTCTGAAAAATAATCAGTAACGAAGGAACGATTTTTTAACTTGAAAAATAGTTTTATTTTCACATAATTGCCGTTAAGGTCAAAGCATTTATTCTAGCGATGCTCTAATCCGCTACTCCATCTCTATATCTCTACATTTCTTGAAGGTATGAAAAATACTCTACATCTGCAATCGTCTCTTGGTTTGATGAAAAACGCTGACTAGCCAGGAAGTTTTGGGTACAGATGGGAGCCAAATCTGGGGAATAGGGTGGATGCTCCAAAAGTTAACACACTTTAGTGTGCTGATATATGATGAAAAGTGAATTTTTCCCTTTTCTTTTCTTATGAGTTTTTCATCTAGTCGGTTTAAATGACTCTGCTGTTATAGTTTTCCTTTCTGAAGATTGTCCATTAGTAAAATTTCTTTATCATTCCATTCCTTTCCTTGCAGATGGAACAAACTTTGTCTTCCTTACACTATTCTGAATAGTTGTACAAATCTCATCCAAGCTATAAGTGAACATGAATTCTATTGCGTTATATCGCTCCAAGCACTTGCGGCATTTTTACTGTTCGTCTAGAGGGATCTATTTCTGCGTGGCCTAATGGATAAGGTGGCAGCTGTCGTTTTTAAGATCGTAGTTCAAACGCTGGATTTCTTTTATATATTTATTTTTATTCTATTTTATTTTGAAAATGAATGGTCACTAAACATGCTGTTAATTTTAAAATTTAACGTGTAAAATTTATAACACATGTATAATGTTGAGAAACATTCAGCTGGAAACTGGACCGAGCCAAAGAGACATGTTCTAAATAGGCTTCAAAATTTCTCAGCACTAAAACCGGAATGAAGTTATATTGTTACAGGACCGTGGACAATAAATCAGCCTTTCCCATTACGCCCATCACTCATTAGTTTTTGTTTATACCTGCCGGGCGATGGTTCATAATAGCTTGTGTTCGTGCTTTGTTTGTATTGATCGAGTAGAGCACACCTAACTTAATATTAAGTGTTTAAGAATCCCGATGCCATCCAACAACTTTTTAAGCGTGAACAGGCAGATTATAGATTACCTATCTTCAATGCTTACATAAAGCCTCTCTACACTCTCTAAAATTACTGCAGTTTAGTACATTAACATCCTGTATATATAAAGTTAAAGATAATGATCGACAAAAAGGCACTTTATTACAATAAATGTACACCTAAACTTACTCTAGTTCCAACTAAACTGACAATAAAATAGACATTACATGCTAGGAGAACAATAACGAAAAAACAAATAGGACTATTTAAGGTGAATATATTTTTAAGTGAGTATATTTAATTTATTTTTCCAAATATTGACTCCTACCCCTCTATTTACGGTGGCGCCGCCTCTAACCAGCATTGAATAATACGAGCTTTAGTCAGTAGCGAATTGTTTCTTTAAAACTAAATGCCATCACTTTGAAATTTTACTCCCACTTATAAACACTTGTTTCAACCGGAAATCAACCTGGACTGGGAGGCTGATACGCAGAAATTGCGCCGTAAATTGCAGTGGTAGATACAATTATCTTCAATTGACAGTAAACAGTACATTTTGAGATGCAGCACAACACATTTTTTTCTCTCTTTCTTTTATGCCTCTAGTAAAATAAAAGCTAGAGCATAAATGATGATTCCGCCGCATGCACGATTCTTAATTTAGATTTTTCCCAGAGATGTACCGCACCGTAGGTATAAGCGCCAGTTCCGCTGGCTGCGTGGTGATGCAACAAGTGTCCTTGTTGGCACGAGCAAAGGTCGTGATACTACCGTGTCCATGTCCTGCAGACGCACCTTGTTCTACAAAGCGTTGCACTGGCCCCCCGCTGAAAGTTCAAACATTCAACTCTACGAAACTTCATTATCTAGTGAATATCAGTTTAGATACACATGTCTACAGTGTTTCAGAACACCTTTAAGACAATGTTTCCGTACTTGAAAACAAAATAAAAGAAAGCTGTAAAATACCACTAAACAGAGTTTCGGAAATACTTCTACTAACTTTGGTGATGGTTTCTCACACCAAAACAAGAAAAAAAGTCCATATAAACATATGTCCGGAAATCCTTAGTTTTTGAGTTATTAATGACAATTTACGTTAGCGTTAAAATGACTATTTCTGTCACATTTTTAAATAGGTTATTACCAAATCACATAAATGTCTAACGTTCAACATGGTATTGGTGCATTTTGTGAATAATATTTTGTCATATAAGTATATAATGCTGATGTGCTAAGTACATCAGCAGACTTGTATCGATAACATCATTCGATTACTTAACAAAATGAATTTTATTTTCAGTGATGAACTTGAAATGTTAGATTGTACCTTGAAGTAAACTTTCATTTATAACTCAAAAACTGAGGATTTCCGGCCATATCTTTGTACGAACTATAATTTTCTTGTTTTGGTAAACTTTCATTAATAACTCAAAAACTAAGGATTTGCGGATATATGTTTATATGGACTCTTCTTCTTCTTTTCTTCCCGCCACCAAAGTTTGTAAAAGTATTTTCGAAACGCCTCGCCTGTATTATCGAAATTAGCAGCAATTCGATTCAATATAAGTATAAATATAGTTCACACTGTACAGTATTTTTCACTGTTATTGTGGTATATGATTGTTTTAATGACAATATCGTCATCATTTAAAGGGCCAGTATAACTGTGCTTTTCAGATAATGCAACATTTAGAAATGTATTGGTTTTCGTTGCACTGACTTATCCTCAATGAGTGGTTATTGGAGGAGGATGCATCGTTACTTATATCTACAAGACGGTCCTGGTGGAGTAGTGGTAACCTTACTTGCCTCGCAAACCCAAAATGGCGGGTTCAATCCCGATCAGGATGAACGGATTTTTTGGGGTAAAAATCCTAAGTATGGCTTCCTTCGGAAGGTGGGTCCCGTGTCGGAGATTTACGGCACGTAAAAGAACCTCAAGCCTGAAAGAAAAGACCTCTGAGTAAAATTTACCGGTCGCTTCACGTTCTGAATTTGAATACGACGCTGATGACCTGAGATGTTAAAGCGCGTCCGCAAATAAAACAAATTAACATGATGGGGACCGCTTTAATATATTGCTCATGAGTCCAAGAACCGAAGGCACGCCAACGTTATGCTTTAGAGTGGAAAGATAACCTGGCCTTCACATATTCTTGCTCCAATGATGAGTATATACTTATACACTTC
Organism: Metallyticus violacea; assembly: GCA_030762175.1. Lineage (NCBI taxonomy): Eukaryota > Metazoa > Arthropoda > Insecta > Mantodea > Metallyticidae > Metallyticus > Metallyticus violacea. The sequence continues at coordinate 26,989,302 of CM060836.1, forward strand.
CCGCCATCTGTATGGGTGTTATTTAATATTTTGCATAACAAGGTATCGACGCGCTATGCAACAGAAGAACAAACGGCAATATAAATGCAGCCCAAAGAATACCAGCAAGTAGTGACAGTGGTTTACAAGGGTCTGACGCGAGGACATCGTGCCGAATTCCCTTTACTATACAAAGAAAATTAAAAAACTTACATTAGGGCATGGAAACAATTTAAAATACATTATGTTAAAGCTCAGAGATGTTCAAACTTTCTTTGAGCCGAACCCCCTTTAAATATCTCTCGCTTAAAGCTTAAATCTTGCAAGTTTACAACTTTTAAAGACAGAAACAAATAACTTTTGCATTTTGATTATAGTATACCCTAACTCAATATTAATAACCATAACATTTAAAAAGGATATAAGTACCTAAAACAATATTAAAGGCAACTAACAATATATGATGACACATTACCTGTTAATTTTAATTCCTGAAGGAAACGGATGGTGCTACTCAGTTATATACCTGGCTTAATGCAAGGAATTTGTATTCGAGTGATGATTCTATGTTTTCGAAACTGTTTCTAGATGAATGAATGCAGAGAATGATATAAGTTATCCGAGCAATTTTCAGAGAGGCGGACGAGCCCCAGCCTACGCAGTTCGCTGCCAAAAGGATGCGTGCTGTTGCCAAGAAATTATGACGATACATGTGAGTATTCTGCTGGGCCATGTTCCACAAAAGTATGTACTTGTAACTTGTAGTTATTAGTAAAATTCTGTTCGGCAAAGGTTTTTGCTACACTTGTACTTTAGAACTCCATACTTACAAGTGTACAACAAGTGATTTTACGCTATTTCATTTCCACAGAAGTAGTTTTAGTCTGGCATTGATAATGTGTATAACTTTCTCTACAAGTATCGGAATATTGCTAACTTCAAATACTAGCGCAAAATTTAACTTCTTTTTACTAATTTTGGGACTAGTTGAATTAAATATATGATGTACTAGCGAAAGTTATGATAATGGTGAGAGCAGGAATATGTGTAAATAAAATGATAATTCAGTATTTGTGTACTTTAAAAAAGTACAATTAAAGTGCGGCTTATGACTGATATTGGCGTTTGCTGTTTCAAATGCATATTTCAGTCGAGTTAATTTTTTTTAAGGTTCTTGCTACATGCTACGAATTTTTTTTCAACACTTTGTTTCTTTTAAAATAATCTCTTTTTATACAATTTCCCCAGTTTTGCTTTTAATGAGAATGTGATTGTCGAGCAATATAAATACATGTAAATGATCAAATGTACTAATAAAATAAACGACCAAGAGCAAATCGGGGATCTATATTCTTCTGCCCTCTCTCGACGACTAAAACTGATGCTCCGAGATTATTACGCTTAAATATTGACAAATGCACTTTAATTATCATTAAATCTGAGAAAACTACAAGACCAATTTAGCAAGTATGGGTCTGTATATTAAAATATACCAATTTATTACTAAATAGGGGATATAACCTACATAATTCAAAGTGTGGCGAACAGCTGTTTCCCATATTGTTCTTATATTACGTCACCCGTAACTTTTTACTAATGCTTTATAAGAGTTGTACGCTTTTTTGTAGAACAGAAAATTGCAGACCATACTTTACAAGGCCTAATAGGTTTATAATGTATTCGACAATACTTTTATGCAATAGGGCGTTAACGTTTTCTGCTAAACTATTTGAAAGTTCCTTCCGGAAGAAACAGTCGGCTTCAATTTGATTCTAATTTACTTTATCTCAATAAATACATACCGCAAATTTGTATAATTTTTCTTCATAATAAACTGTTTGCATGTATAAATAGATAATTATTGGAAGATCTATGGTAATCAACATGATAAACTACTCGAAGTTATCTTCAAGAAAGCGCATATCTTACAGCAAATATAAAAACGTGTTCTGAATATGAATTCATTAGATTTTGGGGGCTAGCTTTCTTTCAGAAGTTGAAAGTCGAAAACGAGTGCAAGAGACAGGAAAGAAGAGGTTATTTATGAGACAGCCGCCGAACTTGACGGCTGGCATTCACATTATTTTGGCACACTTACCAACTGCATGGGGTGTTTGCCAAAGAGCAGATAAGAGTAGTAGTAGTAGTTAGTGCGTACTATGTTTACTACAAGCTTTCATCAAACCGAAACAACATGATGGAGAATGAGAAACATTCGCACTACATTGAAAAGACTGAAAAATTGGAAACGGGAGAAGGAAGCGTATTTGATGTAAATTCTCTCCTACTGATTCATAAAGAGTAAAATAGCAATAGGTAGTAAAGTTGTGAAACCCATACTGCCGGGAACTGCTTTTGCTTTCTAGTATTGCTGTACATGGTGAAGCAGTATTCCAATAAAACAAAAATAACCAAAACATGTAAACACAAAAGCAATATCTTCTCAATTTCAAATAATAAGCTTCGTTCCTATTACGATTATTATTATTATTATTGATGTATGGCCCAGATTATTATAATTATAGTTATTATTGTTGTTGTTGATTTGGTGCCTTTACGGACGCTCTTTAACATCGCAGGTCATCAGCGTCCCATTCTATTCAGGGCGTAAAACGGCCGATAAATTTTGCTCAGAGGCCTCTTCTTTCAGGCTTGAGGTTATTTTTCGTGCCGTAAATGTACGACAGGGGACCCCCCGGCTTTACTTCCCTTCCGAAGGAAGCCATACTTAGAATTTTTACGCCCCGAAAAAAATCCATCGACCCTGACAGGATTTGAACCCACGATCTTGGGTTTAGAAGGCAAGTATGGTTACCACCACACCACCAGGACCGTCTTTATTATGATTAATGTATGTGTTTTATTTCCCTAATTAGTATAATATGTAATAACCATATGTAACGTATATTTAGCAATTTAATGTTCTTGTTCACATTTTGTATAGCTGAAAATTTTTGTGAGAAGGGAAAACTTGTGCTTTGCCAGTCTTAGAGCGAAAACACCCCGAACAATAAGCCTTGTGAAGGTCAAGTTCCTCTGCGAAGTCGAGGACCAGTCTTTGTGTTTTGTCCCTTTGGTTAAGTGCAATAAAAGTGCGGCTTATGATTAATATTGACCTTACCTGTTTCAAATGAAAATTTCAGTCCAGCATCCCAATTTATATTGTTTTAAGGTTTTTGCGACATGCCACGAAAATGTTTTACCATCCCACATTGGTTTTAAAATAATCTCTTTTGATACTACTTTAATATTCTTTCTTATAATTAAAATATTATTAATATTAAATACATTAAATTTAATTTAAATTATAACTATTTCTGAGAAAGAGAAAAAAATAAGAAGACAACTGTCTGCCTCTGCATATTAAAATATGCGAATTTATTATGATGGCACTGATATACGGTTTTACTATGGCTATTTCACTCATGTAACGTCATTTTAAAATGAACCAATTAAACGAAACAAAGCTTTGAATTTCAGCCAATCACAGCCGGATTAAGGAGTAATTATCGGTAAAAAATATCAAATCCGTTTTGTCACGCGACGTGCATTTGTCTTATGGTCAGTGTAAACAACTCTATACATATACTATATAATTCCTGAGCGCGTATCACTTTTCTGCGTTTTCAGTAATTATAAATGTAATTAACTCAATGCGTATTCACTGAAGTAATTGCTTTTGCGTATTCAGCCAAACTCTCTGGATCTCATTTTGTAAATTATGTAACGAATCTGCCTAAGCAATCACAAATCTTAATAAACACGTTGCTCAGATGGTAAAATATTTTCTCTCTTTTGTTTTTCTCAGTTGGTATGCACAAATCTAAAGGTAGCGACTTTAATAATCGACTTTCGTCTATTTCATTCTTACTGTTTCTGAATAAGTAAGTATAACATTTTATTTTGTTAATAATCTGTACGCGAATTTCAAATATATATTACTTTTATTCTTATTGTATTCATGAAATAGTCCCAAACCCGTACTTGGCTCTTCTCTATTAGCATTACGGACAATCGACATTCGTCTCTATTACTAGAAGGCTTGAAAAGTTTTAGTATTCATAACGCAAATGTACAATTATTACAATATTGTGAGCCAAGTTCACGGGAATTATACATAAATTATTTTATTCGTGAAATAGTCCTAATAAATATCACGCACTACGTTCGTGAATTTATCGGCAATCTCACACCCTCTCGTGACATTACTTGTGATTATTTAATAATACTTTAAATTATTTCACTCAACAACAATCAGTCGTATAAAACTGCAGGCTTTCTTCGCATGTGACGAGAGATGACATTTTTAGTGGTGCATGCACTTAATAGCTTTTGTGGGTGTAGGTTTCTCCTACCTCTCACATCCATCAATCAAAATACTTAATAAACTCAACGATATATTGCAAACCAAGGCCCCTTAGGACATTGATTTTACTTTTACGCAAAAAAACTCGGCAAAAGTTACAGGAAATTAAACGTTGGCATATTTGGGCCAGCCAAACCGGTAACCTCCTAAAACAGCCGCCTTTGCTATAAAAAGTTATGTTACGTAACTGGTTGGTCTGGATACTTCTTATTTTTTCCCCATCGCGAGCCTATAGAGATGCCCAGACTGAAATGTGAGAAATACTGAATAAAAACTCAAAGGCTGGGCTTTTACTTTCCGTAGAAACCTAATATGCTTTCCTGTGTATTTAACTAAGCTTTAGAAGTCGGCCAGATAAAAGTAACGCGCCGCTGCCCAGCTCCACATGGAAGACCCGTATTTTTTTAAGTCGCTGGCAGGTTCAGCTGCTCACGTGACGGAGTGATGCCCTAGACCTCGGCGACCTGCTGAAGGCCACCGTATGGCATTGGAGTTCCTTCACCGTCAAGCTCAAGTGCTACATGACACCATAGGCGCAGTAAGCGTTTCATTTCCATTCTACTAATTTTATTTATTAATATCTTAATGAAGACCGATCAGTTTCCAGGATAATGTTCTGCTGATTGTGTTAGCGATTGCGAACCTCAGCATTTTTAAAGTTCAAAGAATTTTGCAGAATTTCTAAACTTGTCATTTAACATACTCTGGTATTTTAGATAGAAATTTGTATATTTGTACAATTCTGACATCTGGAACATCTATAATGCAACCTTTCATATACAGATTAATTTAATTTTTATGAAAAGCATATCTATACATCCTTTGACAAAAATTCTTCTAAGCCCCTACTCGTTATAGCGCGCAGTTCACAAAGTATATGGTAAAGGCATGTAGTCACTGCAGATGTGTTACATGGCATGCACCAAAGACGCTGGCTAGTGTGTGTGTTCCGTTAGCTCTGTGGCAGTGTGTGCAGTGATGCCGTGGTTAAGAGCGCAGGTTCGTCTCCCGACAAGCACATTTTTCAAATAAACTTTTTTTTAAAAATATTATGACAAATTAGTTTCATAATATTATTTCCCATACGCAGCAAGATTTAACGTTAAAATGTACAGAGGGTGCCAAAAATGTATACACACTTTCACAGCAGATATCTATTTAATATATTTCAAAGTTGGATCGAAAAACATTAGTAATGTGTAGTATGATGTTCTGTAAACAGATGTGACTCACATACATTATGGTAGCGTTGCTACTTGACAGGTAAATCAACAATGAACAAATAAAGTCAAGATTATCGTAAATCAACAATGAGCAAATGAAGCCAAGATTATCGTATTATGTTCTGTAAACAGATGTGACTCACGTTACGTTATGCTAGCGTTGCTAAAACAAAATGGAGCCAAGATTATCGTTTGAGCGGCGGAAAGCAATTTTGAAGTGATATTGGAAAACCGAGAATGTTGAAGTTCACAGGCAATGGAAACTGTATACAGAAAAGAATCGGCATTGGATTTCTACCTATGGGGAACTCTTAAGGATGTTGTATACCGTAGAAAACCAGCTTCACTGATAGCACTTCGGGAAGAAATTGAAACGGCATGTGCTGTAATCGCCGAGGACACTTTCGCAAACGTTGCTCAATCAGTAGCTCAACATACTCAGAAGTGTATCGACGCCGATAGTGGGGCATTTTGAGCAACTGTTGTATCTGTAAAAGTCTAAGATGATTAGTGCTCATCATTAAGAATATTATAATATGTCCTTCTATATTTGTTCTATCTAAATGCAATATGATGTACACTCATTCCTTGCACATGCACGAAGGACAAAAGATGGCTCGTGAACACTAATTCAAGAAGCCTGGGATGTTTTACCCTCTGGTCCACACTACTGTAGAAATCTGATATCATCTATGCCCCGAAGACTGAGGACAGTTATACATGCTGAGGGTTCATATATCCGATATTAATTTAAGCTTAATTCCGAGTGTTTTCATTTTAGAAGATAAATGTTTCTGTTCATGTATTTATTAGTTATTTAAAGAATACATTAGTTTGGGATTACATTTTTGTGCGTGCATAGGTAATGCCATTAAACTCAAATGACACATTAAAATATAATATGATATTGAGGCAACATTATGTTCTGCATATATACTTATAAAACATATAAAAATAATAAAACAAAAATGCATGGAATTTGAGCCCAGGAGCAACACCCCTCCGTCACCGCTACTCTACCCTAATGTTTCCTTTCCAGATGCTTATGTTTGTAACGATTACATTTACAAGCAAAGCGCCCGCTGCTGTGTGCACTCGCTGCTTGCGTGTTGTAAATACAAGCATTTACGAGTGTCCCCGAAGTTCTCCGATTGACACGTCGAACCTGGGGATGACTCATTTTGTTCTATTTTTTTGGTCAAAGGGTGTACTTTACTTAGAAAATTCTAACTACTTATTCAATTATTTTTACATGTTATTACAGTTAAAATAGCAATGAAAATTATACAGATCTTTCATTTGAAAAATTTCCAGTTTCAATATATCTTTTTAAAATACATTTAATTAAAAAATCGTCAAATTAGATATTAAGGGAGAACTTTAAAAGCGGTGTTAATTTTGTTTTAGGTTTCATCCCCTCAACCTGACTTTCAACTTATAAATGGCAGCTCCTATATTATATTTAAATTTAGTTTTTGCAGATTTTTTTTAAAAATATTTTAAACAATGACTTGATATTTCAAATGAGCATACATGCAGTGGCAGAAGAAGAAGAAGGAGAAGAAGAAGAAGAAGAAGAAGAAGAAGAAGAAGAAGAAGAAGAAGAAGAAGAAGAAGGAGAAGAAGAAGGAGAGAGAGAGAGACAGACAGACAATTATCTTGCCAATTTAAATGCCACGTATATTTGATGTCGAGAATTTTTCAGATTGCCACGTAAAGCATCGATAGAACAAAGGCAAAAAATAATTACTTTTCTGCTTCCTTAACGAGATCCTATATAACGACACTTCTAGAACAGCAATCGAGCTCACAATTCCGCTATCTCTATCATTAGAGGAGTTTTATTGCTTCTGAGTTACAAAGTTGTCATTTAAAACACAGTTTCTATTACTGTTCAGATCTAACATTCATTCTTTGCCGAAATGTCAACAACGACTGACTTCTCGGAAAAAGCATATTATAAACCCTTTTGCTGGTAGAGTGCATTTGATTACCCACTTTCCCTCAGAGCCCTTTTCCACAGAAGTATGGTCTAATACATTACAAGTGTATTACTACAAATAATCCTTGTAAAGTATGCACTTATAACGTTCTGTTCCTCAAATGAATGTACAACACTTGCACGATGTTAGCAAAACATTACAACTTACGTCATATAAGGGCAAGATGGAGAAACACCTGTTTGCCGCAAGTCGCCATACCTTGAATTAAGTTATGTTCACTCCTTAGTAATAAAAGTGTTATATTTTAATGAACAGAGAGGATTATTATCATTCCTACTAAATGGGTCTTGTTTCTCTTTCGTCAATATTCAAGCGTAATAGTTCACTTCGAGACGAGATCGCATAAGCATATATAACAGCATCAATTTCAATCGCCGAGAGATAGCAAAGGAATGCAGTTTCCCGATTGTGCTGTCATTTATTTTATTGGTTCATTCTGACCATATGCATTTGTTTAAACTGACATCACCTTTTCATTATAAGCAAAAATATTGGTAAAATGGCGTCAAAAGAGATTCTTTTAAAAAATAAGTAGGGATGGAAAGAAACATTTTGTTGGCAGGTAGCAAGAACCTTCAAATAATCAAACATTGAAATATATGCAATTGAAACAGGTAAGGCCAATATCAATCATAAGTCAGTGGTACTTTTTGCACTTAACCTAACTTTCTCATTATACTTATATATATCCTACTCTCGTGTTACATCAGTCATCTTTCGCTATTACTTTACATATTTAGGTCAACTTAATTCCAAAATTGTTAAAATTTTACGTTAGTATTTGAAGTTAACAACATTTCTACACTAGTAGAGAAATTTATACAAATTACAAGTGCCCGACTGACACTAATACTTATGAGGAACAGAACAAGGAAAAAGTACTTGCAAATATGGAGTTGTAAAGTGAGGTGTAACAGAATATTACTAATAACTACAAGCTAGGTGAATCGATACATCTTATAACTATGTAGGCAGAAACTACCATCACTTCTTTCTACGGATCCCATTATGTAGCTCATTACTTTTCTATCAGTTCTGCCCATTCCTTCATTTTAAGCCAGTCGATTAGCAAACTTTACATTTCTTGATACTGAAGAAACTGGCTAACTCATGTTGTGTTTGGGCTTGGTAAGCATGTAGTTATCTGCCCAATGAACAGTATTTATTATATTAAATTTTTCTGCCATGTCATAGGTACTTAGCGTCTGTTCGTTCATTTCTTTTGAAGATGTGAGAATTCTATACTTTCTAATCGTTCCTCTAGTATCATATCCACAAACCTTAAGACATGTCAACAATTTCATTACATTGGAACATTGTCAAAATATAATCGGAAGGCAAGTAAACAGTGTAACGGTTCTTCCGTTCTACTCCCAATTCATGTAAGTCCAATCATATTTCATGTATTGCAATTAGGGCATAATGCTAACACGCGAGTTGAATGTCAACAAAAGAGAAAACTCCTTGGTGTTTTGTTGCGGAAGCCTGGAAAGCCAACAAAAGGGTCATGAAATCTCTATTCAGGGAAAGTAACCCGAGGTTCAGGTATGCGCTTCTTCTTCTTTTTTTTTTAAAGGCCTGCTGTGACCAAGTTAATAAACCAGAAGCACTTTTAAACTCGTTAAGGTTTCTGAATCCTTCAGGCATTGCAACTATTAGCCCATTAGCCAATGCTATTACAATGTTTTAATCTTTCCAAAAATAGTTAATAGAACATGGGGCAAGTGAGAATTTAAAGATAGGCGCGAAGATTACGCGTGCCTTAGTGACTCGTTAAGACGAACGATTGATTCGAATTTAATATATAAGGAGGCGGTTGCTTGGCTGGAACATGCAGTCTTAAGTTTTACATGCGGCCAGACGCATGCATTTCGACAACTCACTCATTCCTCAGACGCAGTCATAAGTTTTACACGCTGCGAATGGCAGTTATAGGATCTACATGTGGCTAGAGATAAACAATTCTTTAGTATGTAATACTCAAGTTTTCATGTTCTAAACGCGGTGAGACGCACGCAGTTTGGCATTTGCTCATTCCTCAGTACGCAGTTATAAGATCTACACTGGGCAACATAACACGCAGTTCGCAATACTAATTATAAGTTCTACTTTCAATTTCACGCGCTGCGACACTCATCTATAAGTTTCACAAGCGGCAATTAAAGTTTGTGTCGGCGTATCTTAGTCTATCAAAACACCAGAGGACGCGAAATATTTTGAACATAATAGAATACCAATATATATTATGTTACAGTGCGTACTTATTTACACCATTGAACTCCTCTCCCGGTCCTGTTGAGTCCTAACCAACAAAATAGCAGAATTCCCCATGAGAAATTGTCACTGAAGAGTGGGCAACAACACCGAAGCGACCAATTCAATTTACAAAACCACTTCAAAATTGGCATCAAGACACGAGGCCACTCGACGTCAGGTAGCTACCTCATATGTTCTATCACGAAGCTAGCTTAGAAAATTTCCAAACAGGTATTGGAAATTTTCGAACCCGGTACTTTCCGGTCAGCAGTCAACAACGCTTACCACTAAACCAAGGAAGCGGTCTCTTTTTATTAATAGTTCATGAAAAAATAGTTAAATCTACTGCTGATCCTGCATGAGTGAGTGAGTGTTTATTGCGGATAAACTGCTCAACCAGTTCCAGCTCCCTTTCAATGGTTCTTCTTATAAGTAATGAGGGAATATTCAAAATATTAAATAGAACAATGGTTCACCTGTATTCATTAAAACACAAAGTAACTGCTAACTTACAGATTTTTATTATTTGCCACATTTTTCAAATTAAAGAAGTATGTCCTGGGCAGAAAAAACAGTAAATTGACAAAGAGTTCAAGAAACCATTTTAATTAATAACAATAGATCTTAACTGTCTCAAAGCTTCAACGCCTTTCTGCAGCAAATGGAAACGAACCTAATGCCACCTGTTTAGATGCTGTTCATTTATTTTGGTGCAGTTTTGCTCCTCTACAGCACCGCGCTATGTTCTGTTATAATAATGCGGTAATTTTTGGCCTAATTCCCACTCCTACTAGACTCCATGGGCAGTCCTCCAAGGTCGGGAGACAGCTTCAAAGGCTTCTAGTGTAGCTACCCACAATTTGGCACGTTTTACTATCATCATAATGCTGTGGTACAGCCAGAGGCGACTCCTCTAGCTGGTTGATGGATTGAGTATCCCCAAAAGTTTCAACCTTTAATTTCCTCGAATAATGCGCTTTATGGGTAAACTTATTTATTTATTATTTTTTTTTTTAGCAGATTTCGATCTTGCACCTAATATTTGAAGTTACTATCTGTAGGACATTTGGTTTGCAATCACGGTGCAAACCAATGTCTCAGTATGGTATGAAACAAGTCTTGATACCTTTTTGTAGGAACTGAGATAAGTTATCAGTTGTTTATTTACGTTACGTTGAAACGATACGCATGAGGAATGAAGTCTATCGGAGTTCGCTTAGGAAAACAAGTAGTCATGTCTCTGTAATCTCTTTCAAGATATGTTTAGTGCTGACAGTGATCGGGTGTGAAGGTAAAAGTAAATAATTTACTCGTTTATTTTTTTATTAATTCATTAAGTCATCCTAAGATATTCTTAATGTGAGAAACAGGAAACATCCTTAGTTTCTGCTCAATCTTTGATGTTACTGTTCAGGAGCAAGCGAAACAGTATACATTCGGAAATTGCTCGGATGGGCCGAGGCTATTAAGTCCTACACTTTAAACTTGTGGAGAATTTTGATTACGGGAGGTGAGAAGATCGGTAGAAGAATTTTGCCCATAAGGCCCCATTCACAATGAATCACATAAACATAAAAATAAATGTACAATTAGACGTAAACTTAGAAGCTTGCAAGGTTCAAGGTTTTGCGTCTACGTCTAACTTAGACTTAAAAAATTAGTCAATCAGAACACAGCTGCTCTGTTTGAAGAGCTCTATGGTAGAATTTACCCATACACGGAGCACGGAAATAAAATGCAACTCTTGCTGCTGCAAGTCCCGAGCGACGGCGGAGAGAGCCGAAGGGAAACGACATGCCATACGGAAGACCTTGCATATAAACATTATTGTTGTTGTTATCGCTTGTTCGTGTATGTCTTCAATAACCTATACATAAATTGAAAAACGTAGAAATGACGTAGGAATGTGATTCAGGACTAAGAATTTACCTTAAAAAAAGCTTTTCACCTCACCATATTTGCTTACATACTCGGAAAACGGTAATATATCGTATCGGCATTTCTTCCGCAGCCCAATGAACGTCACTACCATATTTTTATCAAAAAGTTATCTCTATTTCTCTTTTTCTGTTGCTTATGTTCAATATTGATTCCACGAGGAACGTGCAATAAAGACTGAACGTTTTACTTATCCTCATAATTTTGATTAGGCCATTCTTAAAGTAGCCCCCCTTGAATGCGATGCTCTGTCCCAGCGATTCTGCCAAGTCTTCAAAGATATGCTGGAAATAATTTTTTGATAGGTCCTGTAGAATCGCCTCGGCAGCCTTCACCGCTGCTTCTGTTGATGAAAAATGTCTTCCACGAAGGAATTTCTTCAATTTTGAGAAAAGATGAAAGTCGAACGTGGAAAATATGGACTATAGGAAAACACTTTACACTGATTTTTGTGAGATATTCAGCAACAACATTTGCGATGTGCGACCATGCATTATCGTGATGCAGCAATTGTTTATGAAAATATGGCCTTTTGCGTATGATATGACCTTCCAGTGTTTTCTGAACATCTCCGTAGTGTTGCCCAATTACAGCTGTGTGTGTGCAGGTAAGACACGATTGTAAACCATGCCTTGAATATTGAAAAATAAGATACCATACTTTCCCAGAAGAAGCAACCACTTGTGCATTTATTTATTTGTCTTTTGGTGATGATGGAGATATCCACACAGAACTTTGCTATTTGCTATCAGTATTGAAATGATGTAACCAAGTTTCATCAGCAGTGGTTGCCTTTGAAAGAAGATCCGCATCTTCCTGTAACATCGTCTGCAACTACATGTAAATCTGCACGCGCACGTCCTGTTGTTTGTTTTGAAAGCACACTGCACAAATATCATCCATGTCCAAGTTTTCAGCTACCAACGTGTGGATGTCACCCAGTGAAATTTTCAGAATTACTGAAAGGTTCTTAATCATGTTCGACGTTCCTCTCTCATAATGAGAGCAACGGTATTAATATTTTCTTCCGTTATAGCATAAACTGGAAAACTCCGCGTCCACCTTCCTTTGAAATTGAAAAGATCCATTGAGACGAAAGCAGAATTTCAGAACAGCATACTGTTCGTCGCGTGTCGCTTCCATTTTGCTATGGTTGGAACTGAACGTGTCTGAACTTGCACACCTCTCACAGGCTGGGACCTGAAGTGACAACAACGAAAGTGATACCACGTGTACATTACGCATTAAGCCAGCAAAAAATTGTAAAGTTAAATTTTAGCGCGAGAAATTAAGCCTGCACAAAAAGTATCGTTCTTTATTGCACAGCCCTTGCATTCATTAAACTTGTAGAATCTTGCGATTTATATTTAGCAGTAGCAATAGATAGTTGTGCACTCCGACTTTATGCTGCCGGAATACCGCAAGCTGAATTCAATTGAAAAGGAGGTGGGATCCAGTGAAATGCAAACACACGTGTTGAAATATATCACACGCTATGCAACAGACCAGAAATACGAGCAGTAACATTTCAAAAGAGCACACCTGCTTGTGGAATTGCGGGGAAAGTATAACTTAAGTTCTTTAGCTGTAGAAGAGTATAATAATAAAACAGTAATTTGTTCTCTAATGACGTCCTTAACTGTAAACCTTGATGCACTTAGTTCTGTAATTGCTATCAAGTTTAGCTGCACTGACAAAGTCTGGAATATGTTTATTTATACCTCATTCTTCTTTATGGGTATGGTTTTTCAAGTCCCACATCCGTTCGATTGTGATAAACTGGGTGTATAATGAAACTAGCGAAATAGCTCTATATGTTCAATTAAAACCTTCAGAGTTATAACTGGAACGTTAAAAGAGCAGCATTGAATAACACTTACCCTCTTTCTCTGTCCCATGTGAACAATTGAAGCCTAGGTTCCCGCATACTCGTGTTATCTGAGGGTGCTATTTTAAGCACTTAAAGGAAACCCCTCAATAGCGGCTACCGGCTTGACAGGCTTTGGCCTCTTCGAGCTGTTGAACCATAGACTCTTATTATTTAATCTAATATATTGGCCAATATCAAGAACGAAATGAAACAAAATACCACGCGTTCAGGCCCATCATCTGCTATCCACACATAAAATGGGCGGCCGACGACTGTGTTATCGATCCGCTGGTAAAACAGTTGAACGGTATGGCGGTAACAAGAGATCACAATAAAGCTACTTCACGAAACTATACACATGTGTGTTTTACATTGAAAATTTCTACATAATTCTGTTACAGATATAAGAGATATGTCAATTTTCTGAATACTTATCCTTCTTTTTAATAAACTTCCCACACCGTTGCACTAACTGCTTTATTAATTAATGATTTGCTTGTGCCTTTAGCTGGCGATACTGTGTTTGGCTTCATCGTCGCTTTCAAGCCTTTCTCCTCTCAAAGCGCTCTTCAGAGGTGAACTATATGAATCTCAGGATCAAGGCTGAATGGGGGATGCTATAAGATCTGATATCTCCATGCCAGATATGGCAAGAGTTAGGTTTGTCTCCTGTGACAATGTCGATGACTTCTTCTCCTTCATCGTTATATTACGATCAAAGAGCTCTGTAGGAGTCTGCATATGACTCATCAGTCAGCATCATGGACACAACTAGCAGGTATTTGAGAACTTTGGGGACAATGGAATGCTAACATCCAATTCTTTGGGCAGAACTATCAGAAATGAGCCACTAATAACGGCACTAGTCTGACCCATCATGAATCAGTGCGGCCATGCTGAAACCAACAAGCGTTGCTCACCACAGATTGATGTACGTCCATTTTTAAACACATTTACCCAAAACTACACTCTTCTCTCACCAATGTTGCAGCATTCATGTATGGATTTCAAAAATGTTCATACAGCGAAACGATAAAAATCTGATGACTGCTCGTTGTTTCTCTACGGTGCAAATGGGAAAAAGTGTGTATACCTCTACTGGACAGTGTTAACATCTTCTTTAAGAATGAACTTTTCCAGCGCTGGGGATTAGAAGCCCTAACATTTTCTTTTCGTGAAACAATGTCCGTTTCTGTTATTTTTTGGAACGCGTTCGTGTGTGTATAACACCTTACTGGACTATAATTAACTCTTATTTACATTTGCATTTGGAAAAGACAAAATGTGTATACTAACTATATATTAGCATGTGGTGATAAGTTGATATTAATTATACGAGGCAAAATTATAACGCTACAAACATACGTAATACTTTTAGTGTCCACTGTTTGAACATCTCTGAACTCCACGAAGCGAGAGCTATGCCAAACAAAGACGATAATAACCAACAGACTCTGGTTCTTGCATTGTGTTTGAAAACAGGTTAGATACTGCAGAATGTTGTACAGCAGGGTTGGTTTAGTTGTATCAGACCCATATATACCTGTAAGCAGGTACACAACATTGCAAAGAATACCTTTGTATGGAATGACAATGGACACGAGTCCCCTAACAGTCTTTGGGAAACATTTGGTAAACTAAGCGAATTCTTTAGCACCTTTAAAAATGAACATAAAATTCAAATTATGGCCTTATTAATTAATTAAATGGCATTACTCTAATTGGGGAACAATATTAGAATTCTTGCAATATATAAGAATCACAATAGACAAACCACATGTTTATTATTATTATTATTATTATTATTGAAATTAAACACAAAAATGGATGGTATACTATTAATTAAATTAAATATATGAACACTGATAGACAAACCTATACTGTGGGAATTTTCAAAAACTTTTAAATGTAACCATGTTTATGAACTGAGCCCGTGATATTATCTTTACATTCACTAAAATAGAGAAAAATAATTGAAAGTTTCGAGTTACATTGTGTATTTAAGATGTTCGTATGTTTCGATAAAATAAATACATGTTACTATCAGAAACAACTACAATATACTAAGCAAATATACACAATCAACAATATACAACCGAAAATTCCATCCATTTTCATGGGCTTTGAAATTTAATTTAAATGTTATTGTAGTTAAAACATGTAAAGCAAACGTTTTCTGAATGTTATTACAAAGCGCTCTTACATACAAATATAATTCTCATACACATATTAGTTTAATATTTCCATTTGCTATCTTCATGACGATGCTTGTAAAAGATATGCAACGTTATAAACACAGTTTATATGCTGAATTAATTTGTACTTTTATTTAAAAACAATATAGAGAAAATTAAACGCAAGAGCGCTTTTTAAATTGTAGTTTTCAAGATATCCGTACTCCTAAGATCCAATTTTCCTAATTTTCAGAAAGTATTTTTCTTATTTTATTTAAGTGGTATATATGGAACATTCATGTTAAAAAAAACTGCCGCTAGATCGATTTTTAAACTTCACTTCACCCCCCCCCCTCGATTTTCCGGTATACTCCTCCATCCCAATGACCCGATTGTTCTGATTTTGAGAGATTATTTTTATTCCTTTATTTTAATGAAACATACGGATTTTCACAGAGGAAAAACAAAAATTGCAGTCGCTAGATTGTTTTTTAAACTTTTCGCTTTAGCTGAACCCTTACCCCTAATGGACCAATTCTGCTGATTAACGAACACGGCGAATCGTTTGTTAATGATGGTTATATGCTGAGTTTCGTTGAGGAAAAAACAAAAATTGCGACCGCTAGTGCGTTTTTTATTGTCATTTACGGGGCCTAGTAGGAAGAATTGATGGAAATTTGAATACATTTTCAGAAATCGTTTGCAAGGATAAAGGTTTGAAGAATTACTGGTATAAACTTCCTACTATAGTTTTGGTGGTGCTGAATTATATTGCTACTATTGAAGATGCAGGAATTCCTTCTCAAATGCTATTTTTACGTTATCTCTCGTGCAGCTATATATCTTCTATAATTAAACATTTCTGCAATAACAACACAGCGGTATCTAGAAGATACCATAACTCGCGTTGGATTTCCGGCCTCAACTGTTTCGTACGGGAGCTAATTGAAACCTAAAACTTCTATTACAGTGAAAGTTATTATACTAAACAACGTGAATATGTAAAGAAAACACAACGCGGGACGGACAAGAGATGCATATTCAGAAAACTCATCTGCGATCATCTCCTTGTAGTGGTGGCGGAAAAGTGCAATTTATGGGGGGCCACAGTCAGGTAAAAATAGCATACAATTAGTACTGCAAAGTGCTAATAAATAACTTCACATCACTACTTTGAAGCTCTTTATGTAAGGAAAAATAATGCTCCTGATATACGGTTACCACCTTGAAGTCAAATGTCGGCACACTTAAAGCGGATGGTATTCCATTTTACAAACTTAACTTTAAATTCTTTAAATTAAAAAATAAACTACAAATACTATATTAAAAATGTTTAAAGATGCTGAAATTAATTATGTTTACCTTAGTATGACGACGAAATTCAGAACATCCCATATTATAATTAATTTCAATCAGAAGGTCATTTTCCACGGATTTTACGTGAAGTTTGTTTCCTTCTTCTGTCCACAATTTTTCATTAAAGAAAACACTCTTTCTATATGCACGTTTCTGAAAGGAACGGACAAGACAATTTTTATTATTTTTAGTAAATTTGGCAGTTCTGCGAGACGCAGACTTTGTTTCCGACATTTCCGGGGTAAATCTAGGTATTTAAGAGTTTAAAAATAACAGCTACAATATACGTGCACTCTGCATTGCAATTTACTATTGACAACAATCTGGTCTTTACTGAATTTTCGCCACCACTCGGCAACAATTAAACATGACTTGATGCTACCAACCGAGGGCTTGCTGCGGCTCGTAAAGGTAATGAAGAAAGCCGAACTCCGCCCGAAAGGCAGTTAATTAGAAAGTGTTAGATTGGAATTGTATTATTTTCTGTCACACTTAAACTAACCTAACCTATGAAAAAGTAATATTTATTGTCTTAAGAATAGCGTAAACAAATTATGAACATTACAAGTGAGAAAAAAGTTTACTAGTGGGGATTCGAACCCGTGACTTGCGCATTAGCAGCAACCAAGTGAGCTAACAAGGATATACGTCCAGTGAGGCAAGTAAATTATTTCCAAGTAATCCCTTATTAAAACCGTAACCAGTCGGCTTTCTTCGCTACCGTTCGGGATTTCGGCCGCAGCAAGCCGTCTGTTGGTAAAGTAAACTGAAACATTAAACTGCAGTAACTTGATTTCTTAGAAATAGAATCACGGACCAATTGTTACTCGTTCTTCCATTTGTAAATTTTTAAAGTTATCAAGATGACCAAATGTGGAATATTAAAGAAAAAGAAAACAGATATTACTAATATTATTAAAAATAACATTTGAAGTAAAATCTATGGAGACTCAATAATAAGACTCAACTTTTAACCTAAAAACAGAAAAGTAAGGACATTTGGGCGTCGCGTCATAATCGTGTAGGGACAATCCAGACAAAATCGGAACAGATGACAACCTTACTTGGATGTCATTAAACCCAGGAAATATTCTTGAACATTCCCTTAAGCATCTACAAGCCAAACAATAACTGCACAGTGGAAATTTTCTCTTATATCATTGATTTCATCAACAATGTAAGGGTGCGTTGTTGATTTCTTTGCCAACATAACACTGGATTTCTTCTAGAATATATTCGATTAGTTTATTAAAGAATTGTTCACTAAAGTCCCTTGAAGAGGCCCATTTTCCCATTATGTTTTAGCTCTACATTCCAAATGAAATATATCTTTGATATTTCCAGGATTATTTGAATCATCTAATTCTAAGTGCTCTACTTGTTTGCATGATGTATTAGTAACATAATCATCATTTTTAAAATTCCCTTTTATCCTCACCTATTCATCATGATGTAATTTTAACAATTTAATGGATCGTCAAGTATTGAAATGTTGCTTACCAAAGTTTTCAACGAATTTATGTGATCTTTAATTGCTTTATGTCTATTCTTTGGTCTGCTTAGATTTTTTTTTACTGTTGACTGTGTCAGGACAGCAGAATTATTTACCCCTCGAAAAGCTTTCAAGCAATGATGTATGATTAATGTATTGAAACGGGCATTGAAACGGTGCCGTTTTATTTCTATTTTTATGTAACAATGATAGTTTTGGTCTAAGCTTTGGAACCTCGCACAAATTTCTCGAACAGAACTGAAATGCCAAAAATGTTTAGAAAACGAGAGCTGACAGCTTTATCATACACTTAAACCTCATTACGTTTAATAATTTGCTACGGAATCGGTCGGCCTTGAGCGTTGTGTGGCTTCGCCTACCAAACTGATCCTGTATTTCCTCGCGTGCACTAACCAGAGGCTAATTGAGAACCGGATGAAGTTATACGACATGCTGTAAACGCCACCAAGCTCAGTTAAAACGACCAAAGCAAGTTGTAGACAGGAAATCTACACAAACTCATGCTGTGAAATACTTTGAGATGCCCAGACGCAATTAGCATGATATGTTATGTCTTTATTCTGCAGAAGATTCGGCTTCCCTCATTTTTTCCCCTAAAAGGAAACTCCGATACGTTATCGCTGATTGCCTAACAATTAGTTTAACTCGTGTATCTTGCTTGCACTACAATATTATCACGCCTTGGTCACGAGAATGGATAACGTGCTCGAGGCTTTACGAAAAAATTACGTGGCTCTGTTGATAAACTCGGTAAAGTTGACGTGAATCATTCCTTAAAATTTCGTTTGTCTTACTTTGGTTGGTTTCATGCCGGAACAGTCTGGACCAGCGGTTCCCAAAACTGTGGTTTTGAATGTATCAGTGAATTACGAAAGACCAAGCAGAACCATCAGTTTCCCTGGCAACAACACTCGCCGTGAACTGGGTACGCTGGGCTATCCAGGATCATAAATGAATGCCATTGAAAGCATCGATGCTTTTCGTATAACAACTTTCTGTGTGAAAATAACTCTCTGCACCCAGTGATCTATTAAACACGTTCAGAAAAACGTAGAAACACTACACAGAACACAAGTTTCTCCAATTAGGTCTTTCGTTAAGTGAAATGTAACTATTATTAAACTTTTATTTGTTTATTATTGAAATATTTGTGATGAACATATAGGATGCAAATTTAGCATTTAAAATTTGAATTAAATATTTGGAGTTTGCGACAGCGAGACACTTTGAGCCCCGTTAGTCTAGATAAACCGAATCCTTGACACTACGCTAGTAGGTCCTGGTGGTGTAGTGGTAACCATAGTTGCCTTCTAAACCCTAGATCGCGGGTTTGAACCCGGCCAGGATGGATTTTTTTCGGGCGTAAAAATCCTAAGTATGGCTTCCTTCGGAAGGAAAGTAAAGCCGTGGGTCCCGTATCGTACATTTACGGCACGCTTAAGAACCTCAAGTCTGAAAGAAGAGGCCTCTGAGCAAACTTTGTCAACCGTTTCACGCCCTGAATAGAATGGGACGCTGATGACCTGAGATGTTAAAGAGCGTCAGTAAATAAACCAAATCAAAAATCGACACTACACTTACCGGCTCAGCCAGTTGAATTATTCTTTCACCCTTTTCACTTTCTTTATACATGTTATTTTTGACACATCATTTAAATCTCAATATTAGTGAGCAACTGTAGCGAAATCAACTAGCGAGCCCGTGTTCGATCCTCGGTCGGGACATTTTGCCTGGAGTTTTCCTTTACTCTTAAAAGGTGAATACACGTAATATGGACGCTAAAAAAAACTCCGGACTAATCTGCGTCATCATTTCATCAATCCCTGTTCATAGTTTCGAAAGGCCTTGTTAGTTGGCGGGACATTAAACACAGATATTAACTTCATGCAAAATAAGAGCTCTTAGTTTTGAAACATCCAGATAAAGTCAGTCAGGAGGACAATCCTCCTGAATGTTACACGCGCGTGACATCTTTTAACTACATGGTAATAACTACTGACTTTAAATATCACAGTTGTTCAATAAAGAATGGTGATACTTTTTCTACAGACATAATTTCTCGTACTAAAATTTAACTTTATAATATTTTGTTACCTTAATGTAAACGTAATACTAGTTTTTTGTTGTCGCTTTTGGTTCCCACCTGTGAGAAGTGTGCAAATTAAGACATATTCAGTTCCACCTACGTCGCCCTGGTGGTGTAGTGGTAACCATACTTGACTTCTAAATCCAAGATCGCAGGTTCGATCCCGGCCAAGACCGATGAAGTTTTTTGGGTGTAAAAATCCAAAGTATGGCTTCCTTCGGAAGGGAGGTAAAGCTGTGGGTCTCGTGTCGTACATTTACGGCATGAAAAAGAACCTCAAGCCTGAAAGAAGAGGCCTTTAAGCAAAACTTGTCGGCCGTTTCACGCCCTGTTTTGAATGGGACGCTGATGATCTGAGATGTTAAAGAGCGTCCATAAATCAATAAAAAAAAAAAAAAAAAAATAAAAAATAAAAATAAAAAAAACATAAAACCAGTTTCACCTACTGCTTGAGGTGGCACGCGACGAACAATATGCTGCTTTGAAATTCTGCTTTCATCTCAACAAATCTTCAGCTGAGGCCTTTGTAACATTACAGGAGTCCTAATGAGAGTTTGTTCTTCCCTATAGCACTGCTCGAAATTGCTTTAAAACTTTTAAAAGAAGGGAGGCAATGGATTTCAAAGGATCCAGTGCTCTAACGGAAGAAAATATTAACAACGCTGACATCATTTTGAGAGGGAATCGTCCAATAACATTAAGAACACGTACAGAAATTATGTTGCACATGAGAAGTGTTTGTGCACGGTGAGTTCCCAGACTGCTAATTCCCGAACAAAGGAGATTCGCACGCAGGATTACGTACAGTTAAAGACAATGTTACAGGAAGATGCGGAGTGTCTTTCAAAGGTAATCACTGCTGTTGAAACTTGGCTGTATCACTTCGATGCTTGGACTGCTGGGAAAGTTATGGTCATCTCATTTTTCATATTGAAGGAATAGTTTACCAGCATGTCGTACCTGCATACACAACTGTGACAGGGCAATGCTGCAGAGATGTCCTGAAAATATGCAAGCCAATTTCCGTGCAAAAAGCTGGACGCTGCACTACAATAATGCACGGTGGACATCGCATATTATGTTGCTCATTATTTCACAAAAAGCAATGTGAAGTGTACCCCTCACCCCTCCTATAGTCCCGATTTAGCACTGTGCGACTCTTTCCTTCTCCTCAAATTGAAGAAACATCTTCGTGGGAAGCAATTTTCATCATCAGAAGCAGTGATGAGAGCCGGGGAGGAGATTCTGAAGGAGCTGTCAAAAATGGTTTTCAATGTGTCTTTTTAGACTATTAGAAACGTTGGGACAGGTGCATTGCATCCAACGGGCACTACTTTCAGAAAGATCGTTAACATTTTGAGGACGAGAAACGGTCAAAAAAATCATGTAAAGCCCTCGTGTAAAGAGGTTTAAGCAACTGTAGTAACAGAAAAAAAAAAAAACTATTGATATTTCACAAGTTCACTAGGTATATGTGCTTGACTTGCTAGCAGAAAATAAAAATGCATATCCACTTACATTAGCATAATACACTCTGAACAAAAATTATTGACTAAAGGGGGAGGACCTGACTTCAATAGACGGTAGTAATCTTAGTGTTTTCAGTTTATTTATGTTGTGGTGTCTAGTCCACAGTCTCAATGAAGTACCAAACAATTTCTTCTATCATTCTTTAAAACAAAAGTAGCTGCAGCCATTTTTATTTTTATGTCAATACTCCAGTAGTGTTGGTGTGTGTGAAGCAAACTGCCAAATGATTTAAGCTCTTTTGAGACACAGTAGACAGCAAACATCTCTTCAAACGGCGAAGGCGCTGAATTTCTCCTTCATAGCTTGATTTCTGCGAAATATTTCTCAGTAATTGCATATTGTACTCATCATTTATCAAACGTTTTACTCCGGTAAAATGATGAGTACGACTTTTAAATTGCGTTCATTTTCCTACCATTACTATAAATTTTATCATCAATTACACCATTTACGAAACCATTTGTGTATTTTACCAAGGCTATCAAACAGGTAGACGTCAAGAATGCAAAACTAGCACGCCTTCGTGAACGGGAGATCTGAGGTTTTAATCTCACCAGGATTGTCCTCTCTGACAGGTTTTCTCCAGGTTTTTTCTCAGTCATCAATGGCAAACCCAAGGAAGATGCGTTTAGGCATGAAACGCTTCCTCTCCATCCATATTCTTGATCAATTTATCATTTCCTCTCATGTACCATCGCTGTGATGCCCTAATAGTAAAGACAGACGTTAACGCACCATCAAAAAAATCTCATGGTTATAAGGAATTGGCTTAGTGGGCATGACTTGTAAGCCATAAGCAGGGGCACCACATACCTCCAAATTAACCGGCATTCAATACAGAAAAATAGAAAACTGAAACCTAGCAGCATGCTTACCTGAACACTCAGCATCTGTTGCTTGCTTTTAACCAATGTCATAACCAAGAATTTATTCAGTCATTCTCACCCGACCATAGGTCTGTATTATCTTTTATTACTACTACTTGATTCCCAGTATTACAAAAATTAATTGTGTATTTCACTTATGTGACGTCATCATAAAATCGATGAATGAAATGGGACAACATTTTGAATTTTGACCAATCGCAGTGAAAGTATTGTAAAGTTTTATCACGCGAAGTGCATTTGCCTTGTGGTCAGTGTAGCTAATTCTGTGCCCCCACTATATAATTCCTCAGCACGCATCACTGACCACTTCAGTAATTGTACATTTATCATTCTGTATATTATGCAACAATATTTGCCTAAGCAACCATACATTTTAATGTACACTTGTTCAGAATGGTAAAATGTTATTTGTTGAAATTGGTACATCAAAGGTAGCGGCTGTAATAGCTGACTTCCGTCTATTTTAGTCTCATTGTTTTTATTTATTCATAAGTATAACATTTTATACAAGAATATTCTGTGCACGCTTTTTAAATATATATTACTTTTATTCTTATTCTGTTCATGAAATAGTCTTAAACCCGCATGTGGCTCTTCTCGACATTGCTAAATGGTTTGAAAAGGATAAGTATATTCATAATATAAATAAATGTACAATTATTACAATATTGTAAGCCAAATTTACGGGTATTATATTTAAAGTATTATTTTATTTGTGGAACAATCCTAATAAATATCACTGGAAGATAAATTTCCTTTTGTGATATTATTTGTAATTTTCATTTGAAAACTCTTGCTTGCGAATATATGCAATTCCTTAAATTTCAGCGCTTCTGTTCTCGTGTACCAATATCGAAATATCGTTATTCCCATGACACTTGTTCTGAAAAGCAAAAATGTTGTTACCTTTTATTAGGAAGCAGCTGATCACGTGATGCTGATACGCTTAGGGCGCGGGTTATCTGCAACTAGCCGATAACGGTATACTTGTCGCCTAATACATTGGCATAGGGGCTTAAGAAACAAACGCGAGGGAATTTATTCCGGTTTATTAACATTTTCTACCAAGTATAAATTACACAGAGTCTACACTTGGATTACAGCATGCGACACATCTACTAACTGAACGAAAAGTGAACTCAGGTTACAATAATTTGAATTCAGACCAATTTCAATTTAAACACACGGCAAACTCCATGCGTTCTACAAAGAAACAGTTCCGTGGATCGCTGCAGCAAATACTGATCAGCAGAGCCCGGAAGTTCAGGCATTTATTCTGGTTGAAATAGGCAGGCAAAATACTGAAAATAAGCAGTAATATAATTAAAACAGGCATTTATTAAAAGTGAGAACAGAGAATAATTAACTCATTATTAATGAAAATAGGCATTTAAGATACTTAATAATTTCTTTGTCACATAATTAAAGTACTTAAGCCTAGTTTTCTTGGTTACAAGCTACAACAAGATGTTTTTTCAAGATATCAACTGTGTTAGTCAGCCGCTGTTGAAGAGAACAATGTCCATCATGAAAAAGAACGTTCTACTCGTACTTCTACGGAAGTGATTAAAGCATATTTAAAACAATCTATTTCGAAAGAACTCATAGCATTTACAACAAAACATTCACCTTTCAGAACATCATGGAAATGTTGATCAAGATAAAGTAAAGCAGTTTTGAATAGTCCTACCGAATGAGCAAAAGATGCGCAATGGTTTCTGGCCGAGTATATGCGCTTATAGGAGCATCAGATTAGTCTCTCTTTTATTCCGCACTGAACACATTATAGGGATAGTTTATTGCACAGCTGTACCTCTCTCAACTATCTCGCTTGCAATTGTTTGTTACATTTAGCAACTGAGAAGTTAATCCCACCATAAATTTCTTAGAATTGTCTTGCGCAGACTGATACAAAGTCATTCGCCAGGACTATTCAAAACCGCAGTACTTCAGTCATGCTCTCTGTTTCCTGGTATTCGCATGCCCGAGGTACCGTACTCTCCTTTTATTAATAGATTCTACTATTTAAAGAGCTTAAGTGAAAGGGTTGAGGAGAAAGTTTTTGATTTGAAAAGAAATAAACGTATAACAAGATTCTTAATAGATATTTTTGTGAAGTGAATATATTTAATTTTATAAATTTTTCACTTCGATATAATGAAATTCTTTGTGTGCTTTTTAAAATGCGTAAATTATCCCAGAAAACTTCTGTAACGATACTAAACAAGCAATAAATAAACAAATAAGCCTTAAAATAGGCAACAGGAGTCAAAATAAGGATTAAAAAAAATGAAAGCTCGTCCTATCGACTTAACATGTTCGTTTCTATTTGACTCTTGAATATATCCGCCCAGGGAAAAAGGCCTTTTGCAATCCAACATTTTAGCACTTCTGATCTTCGGATTGGTTTGATTAATAAAGAATAACGAATGACACTTCTAAGACCTAAAGTAATTGAACAGGAATTGCTAAAACAGTTTCTAGAGCCTTTGATTTCTAATCCTGGTGACCTCGCATTTCTTAAACGCAAGTGAGCTAAATCGGGGTATCCGTGAGGTCATTTCGCAGTCTGACCTACACAGGGAAGATGCGTGTTAAATCCGAAGGTCTCGCAGCAGTTCGTTTCTTTCATACTAACGATATATGGAGAGATTATCGAACAAACCTCATTCAAGAAGGTTTTCATTTATTTTGCCAACAATTAAACTAGCGATATCTCGGCCAGTTCATCAACAAAATAGACGCGCATATAGTTTCCAATTTCGCTGAGGGCGGAGTTATGCAGATGTTCGAGGTAGTTTTTGTAATGGTGATTAACATGGAATTTTTCATTGCGACATTTTTCCAAAAAAAGGAAGTCAACAAAGCATTAGAGTACTGGTAACAAATTATTCTTCAATGTATAGATACAAACAAACTATATGTCATAAATTTACGATATAAAGTAAATTAGAAACAAATTGACAACTATTTGTTTCAGAGGCAGTTTTCAAATAGGCAAACCAGGCAGAACCGTCATAGTTTCCCTGATAATAGCAAGCACTTTTCGGTAGCGAACTGCGTAGACTGGGGGACCTCTCTCTCTCTCTGTCAGATTTTCCCACGCTATCAAAAAAGGCCATTGAAAGTACCCATTCTTTTCGTAACAACTTGTGTGAAAAAAAAATTTTGCACTCTTGTACCTACCTTCCTACCCCCCCACTCGCCCCCCCCCCCCACACACACAAAACCGGCTTGGAATCGTTGAATCAGAACTCAGAACACCAATTTCTCCTTTAAGTCCGTTATATCACAACTTGTAAGTGAAATACAGCATTATCTCTCCAATTCAAGAATTAAAATTAACCGTAATGTGTGCCATCGTATATTGTCGCGACCCCCTGCTAGCCACTCTAACGAAATGGGGTCTGACTAGGGACATTCGTACCTCAAACGCTATTTTAAAGAAACCCTAATCTTCATTACTCTAAACGGGGCAAAATTTGGAAAATATCGGAACTAAATAAGCACTGAACCAGAAACTTCAATTGAACCATACGCAAAATGCATTTATAAACAAAAACTATTACTTACATTCATAATGCCGCCAAACAAGATGGTTACCCGGCGCAGCCGGCGGCACATCCTCTCTCAAGTTCACACGCACGACTCTCATCCGCTAAAGAACGCTCATCTCTTTAATCCCTATGTTTCGCATGCGCAGATCCGAATTTACTTTAAATTCTTTCCAACTGTCACTTGTACTTCTTTAACGAAACCAATGCCACAATACACCTACTCAAACCCTCCATATGTTATAATATTATTAGTTATTAATATAAAGGATTTATGCGTTTTAGATACTATTTTAAGGTAATATTATAGTTATGATTATCACTACTATGTAACGATACGTTACAACACAAAGATATGTGTGTGTGTGATTTGTTTATATCCTTAAATGGAATAAATTTAAATAATACATAAGATGGAATTTGGGGATTTTAAACTTGAGTTAAATTTCAGAAGTTCACGACAGCGAGTGATCTTCGATCAAGAAAAGTTAGAGAACCGCTGTTTCAAATTTGCGCTGGAAAAAGCATGACATATCGCAGAGCCTAACTATTGTTTTCCTGAAGTAGAGTGTTCGAATCCCGTCAAGATCGTCCTTCTAGGCCGAGTTTTTTCCCAGGTTTTCTAGTCCTCATTAGTTTTGAACGGTTTATTCCCTAAAAAAATTAAAAATAAAAACCTTTCCCAATTTAACATTTAATTTATTGACTGTGAAGCCACAATAGTTAAAACGTGCGTTAAGTAGTACATAAAATAAAACTTCGGGGTGCTAGTTTGATCAACGTTATTTAGTATTTATTTATTTGTGAAAGCTCTTTAGCATCTCAGGTCATCATCATTCAATTCAGGGCTTGAAATGGCCTCTTCTTTTAGGCTTGGGGTTTTTTACGTGTCGTAAATCTATGACACGGGATCAACGGCTTTACTTCCTTAGGAAGTCATACTTAGGCTTTTTACGCCCTAACAATCCATAGCACCTGACCGAGTTTTAACCCATGACCTTGGGTCTTTGAAGCAATATGATTACCACTAGATCACCAGAATCGATAATCATTAGCGTTATACTGGTGGGATAATTGAAGAACGTTTTGCTTTTTATTTTGTCTAATAACTTTCTTTTATTTCAGTTTCTACTATTTTAAAGGGCTATGAGATTACAAAATATACTTTTGTATGTTATTTTGCATACGTTGTACACTGCCATTCGTTAGTATTTGCGAAACATATCGTTTTGCGAGGACTTGAGGAAATCGATATGTGAAGTATAAAGCTCATCTTCTGAGATTAATTCTTTTAAAATCATGTAAATACGATTTGTATTGCATTTTCAACAACATATTATAGTATCAATTATTTATGTGAACTGATTTTTAAATTGTTTATACATTTATATAGAAAGCATACACAAACCAGCTGAATGATGTTACGATAACCTTTTCACGTCATCTGTAAAATGTTAAATCTGATGCTCATGGAATGGCTGAAAAATAAACACCTAATACCGAATTTCAACAAGTAAAGTTATTTTTCAGTAAAATTTTAGTTACGTTTCTAAGAACATTTTCCATCATTATCTAGACGACCATGGAATTACTTAATATGTATGGTGTCAAGCTTGATAGATTAACAAAGATTGTACTTTCAAGAACGCTTACTTCCTTTAAAAAAATGCTTTCCCAGTTTATCATTTCATCTCATATATCATTAGTGTCCATCGCCTGTGATGCCTCGGTAGTTAAAACGGGCCTTAAAAATTAATAAGTAAATAATTTATAATTTTAATAATTATTTATCGATATATATAATATAGTATCTTAAGTGTGTAAGATTTATTTTATGTTTTATATAGGGTGCGCCATAAGTTACAACACCCCTATTGTTTCATAATATATTATATTATGTAATTTCTTTACGTAAATTATAAACTGGGATATCACACATTATAAGAGTATTTTAGCACCAATGGAACAGTGAATTGGCAGCAATGCTGGTACAAATAACACAGTTTAAAATCGTGGTAGTGGAAGATGGGCAAGATGGAAGATACGAGTAAGCTATTCGATCGAAGAGTGCTTACTTGCGAGTTTTGATTCTGAAAGACCTCACATTGGGGAGACAATGCACCGCTGTTAGCTTGAGAGAAACGGAAATTTCGTTTGACAGTGTCAAAGACAGTCCACGAAGTAGTCGGCCTATCACCAGATGGATTAAATGTGCTGGAGTTGCAGAATCAATTGAACGGTCATCTTGCAAATCGACACGCAAACGGGCAGTCAAACTCGGAGTACCATATTCAACATGGAAAAGATTACAGCTGAGACAATTTCGCCCCTGTTTCGTCAACGAACTTAGTGATGCTGATATAAACAAATGCAGCGAAGTTATGTGTCTTATTACTTCAGCAGTTTCCATTGATTTCTTGACATGTCCTCATTTCTGAGGAGTGTGCGATTGTGATCGTAATATAGGATTTGTTTGTTTTTGTTTTTTGACAAAGGAAAATCCACATCTCATATTGAAATTGGAACATAATCCACCACATATTATGTTGTGGGCAGGTGTTGCTGGTTGGGCCATATTTTTTTGAAAGGCCTGTTCTATCTGCAGATAATTTGAGACTGGTTAATTCCCCAACTAACTTGAACTGGGAGCTAGGTACCAGGCATGGTTGCAACAGGATAGTGGCCGGCCCATTTCATGTTACCTGTTCTAAATAATAGCTTCCAGGGAGGTGGACTAGCCCTGGATATCCATCACCACTACAATGGCCGAAGTCCTGATTTGACGACACCAGCCAACAGCCTATGGGAACACATTGCAGAGAAAGTGGCTGCAAATCGCTACCAAACACATGATGAACTAAAAGATGCTGTGAGAGCAACTTTCACAACCAGTACACCACAGGCGTCGCATAAAACGCCACAAGAGACCTGTAGACACATCCAACTCTGCTGAGATAACAATAGAGCTCACACAGACCCGTTAGATCATTAAGTTACAGCACGATGACTTATGGCGCGCCCTGTACAATGCCTTCTGTATATCTTGATGTCTTTTTTATTACCTAAGCGAAATGCTCGTAAGGCGATAATATTTCAAGTCTACAATGCCTTCCACTCCGTAATATTAATGAACGCCTACTAGAGTCGATCGCTGAGTGGGATTATTTTCCTGCACAATTGCACTTTGTTCAATGGTTTCTGTAGAGATGTGCTCAACAGCCAAGGTTACCAACTTTGCACTAAGGACGGGAGAAGTATTAGCACCGGAGGGCATGTTTAACTCCCGTAACAGTCATACATTGGGTGAAAATTCCAAAGGCCATTATAGTTACAAACTACCAGCTGTTTGGAATAAATCTCTGCGGTGAAATTGCGAATAACAAAAGGACTCTTAACTACTTGCACCGTCGACGGGATGTCTACCTGTGGTTCTTAGAACATGTTCCTATGCGAGTGCATTAGATGACGGTTCTAGTGCGAAGGGGCATCTGCGCATTATAATTGTGAGATGTCCTAAATGCAAAGTACCCTGATTATTGGATTGGTAAAAGAGGCCCTATATCCTGGCCGACATTTGCCAGATCTCACTCCTATGGATATTTTTATCTGCTTATACTGTTTAATACAGAATTGTGGCTGAACGTACACAATAGAAAGAGACAATTTAATAAAAACATCATAGTAAGCGCCCATTTAGAAACTGGTGGCCCAGAGGTTCGCTGCGGCTCGCTACGGCCTAACGGACTACGCTCGTCTACTTTTTGTAAATATAAATTGATAGGGGTGGATAAATAACTGTAATGTTGGCAAATCTCCTTTGATTGCAGCAGAAAAAAATTTATAGGTCATTCTGTGCGTGATACTATGCTACCGAATAAATCATTGTCATTTTGCCGAATCTCCTTTATCCAGTAGAGGAAAAATAAATAAATAACAAACAAAATAAAAACCTATTGGGAGGGCGGGATTCCAAACCACTATCTTCACAATTATAGCATGACGCTCTACCCGCCTGAGCTATCGTGCCACGATTGTGCAGCCTTATTATCTAGCTATAACTGGCAAGTAATTACTTCGACTATCTCGGCCCTCTCCAGCTCTGTTTGTAATGACAAATGTAACGCAGCGTTTTTTTTCTTTCTTTTCTTTTCCCCGTGTTCTGCTTGTACTCAGCGTCATCGCAGCATTCCTGCATTCTGTTGATCGATGCACATTGAGGCAATCTGTAGTAAGTATAGGCAGTGACTTTTTTTTAATAGTGTTTAACGCCCGTTTATACTACTGAGGCACCCCAGGCGGTGTAAATCGAAATTACTGAAAAAGGG
This sequence comes from Metallyticus violacea, assembly GCA_030762175.1. Taxonomy (NCBI): domain Eukaryota; kingdom Metazoa; phylum Arthropoda; class Insecta; order Mantodea; family Metallyticidae; genus Metallyticus; species Metallyticus violacea. The sequence goes on from CM060836.1 coordinate 27,020,362, forward strand.
GGGGGGGGAGAAACGTGGCATGTCTCGGTAATATTTGATAAGGTATGGATTATCAATGGGTCTGTAACGAAAGGCTAGAAATAGATTCTAAATCTTATCTGTGATCATGGCTCAGGGAATGTAATTTCTGTTGACATTTTTAAGCAAGGGCCTGGTTTACACACAAACTCGGCACGGCTGCAGTAACGATAGGCCTAGAGGGGACAGCCTAAGGTGCAGACATCCTAATAGCCATGTTTTGGCATGAGAACTGGAGAAATTCTGCTTCGATGAATATCGCTTACCTATCATTTTTATGTTGCATGTGAACTAGTGGATATAATGCAGCGGCATCGGCAGATAACTGGACCGACGGGGTGCATCGGGCCTAAGTCGCATGAAACTGCAAGCATTCCTGGGAACGCACGTGACGAGAACTGACGTTTCTGGTGGTGCAAACACAGCTCTTATTGGCGAGACTCCTTTCACTTTCCTTGATGAAAATACTCCACAAACTGTTTGCTGCGCATTTGCAAGCCAAGTTAGCTACAGGAAGTCTCCTAAAGACTTTGTTTTTTACGACTGAAAACTCATTTAACTTTTAGGAAATTAAACGTTGATTTTCGGGGGGGGGGGGTAACGCAAATCGGCAATCTCCTATAGGACCCACCCCTGATTTGGGGCAAGTAAAGACTGTCGACCGAAATAATACTGCATATTATTAGCGATATACACCGACTTTTATTTATTTATTTTTTTTTTTTTTAAGAAATCTCTTACTTGTATCACGCTATCAGTTCTGCTCCGAGGTCAATGTTCAATTATTTGAGCAGTTTTATTAATAATGCGTAAATTTAGAAAATTAAATATAATGTACATTCCGATTAATTAAATAAATGTTAATTATTTTGAAAGTATAAGTTTTGCTATTGTGTAAATAGGAATAAAACAGATTTTCCTCTAATCTTATAAATTAGAATTATGTTTTACATATAATTAAACTCGGTAAAACATAAGCTATTAAGATTATCTTATAGTTTCGAGAATTATGTCTATAAAAGAAGGACATTTTAATAATATACGAAAATTCTGGCGAATTTTTGCATGGAAACAGCTAAACTTAGCGATGTCGCATTAAACAAAACATTCGTCTTTGTATATTAATATAAAAAGTGTTTAAATTATTAAAAATAAGGTTAATTTTTCTAACTTTCTGTCCGATTGTACACTTAAGTGGGTCACATCGGGAACTGTACATGACAAATGAGGAGTATTTCCGTTTGTATACGATATTATTGCAAGCCAGTTTCAACATTGAGGGACCTTTCTGTGCTGCTGCTGTTTGTGCTGTTATTGTGGAAGAAAATGAGAGGAAAAAAGCAAAATGCAGATAGTACACAAGACTTTAATGCTGAAAAGGAATTCATCATATGCCTCGTTTCCTTCTGATCCTGGAGTTTTTGACATTTATTTTCATCGATTCCCTGCTATACTAAAATTTGTAATTATACATCTTATTTTCCATTTCTCCAACCTCAATTGTGAGGACACAAGCAATTTCGTGTAAAGATTCTTTGCGTGCGTTCCTGTCTCTGAAATTCTCATTTTGAGGATCTCAAACACATTTTCTCACTTCTATTTCTTATATTAAACATAATATTTTTGTGATTGGCCTCTCCGTGTTCGTTGTTTATGAAGAAGGAGAAGGAAAGAGAGAATGCCGTTTATTGAGTAAATGTGTTCATGTACAGGTTGCAGAACAAGAATTGTTTTCGCTCGTCTAGCGATACATGTCCAATACATGTAAAGAATTCATTCACTTGTATGAAACATGAAGCATTACCACCAGAACATGTTCGGTATAAAAGTTCCCGATGTGAACCCATTCTTATCAAACAAGGTTTGACAGACTCTTAAATGAACGCGATTCTTCTAAGCTTGTTTCTAGGACATGCACTACGTGCTCTGTGTCATTTTCTGACCAGCCTGGTTTGCACTCTGCGCACGTATACATTTAAATAACAGTCGTTACTGATGTGAATATGGAAAAAAATCATTTTATAATTGTGAACAACGTTCTATCATTGCAACTAATGTTATACACTGGAATAACAAGTTCTAGAATTTGAAATGGGGTGCAGCAATCAAATCCCTGCAATTACAAGATCTCTCTGTAAACATTCGCCTCAACCCCACGTCTGCATAGCGTAGTCACAACTTTTGATGCCCGAAAGTTGTACCTCCTTCATTAAATGCACTGAGCAACTTTCTAAGCAGTGCACATATTCCAAGCGGAAATTTGTGCATGTTGCTTTAAGAAATTACTTAAATTCCGAGCTATTTTTTTATGTTCATAATACAAAAAATTAATTTTGAACAATCATGTAGTGTATACGCGTTAGATTTTCCAGCTTCTCTAATGTATCTTTCAAACTTGCACGCCAGCATACACTTGTATGGAAATCAACAGTCTTGGAACCAACCGTGCACAAACACTTCTCATGTGCAACTTTTCGGTTACCAACGCGTGGGTAGCAACCAGTGAAATTTTCAGAATTTCTGAAGGTGTTTTTAAAGTTTTAATGAGACGATCCTCTCTCACAATGACAGCAGCGGTGTTAATGATTTCTTCCGTCAGAGCGCAAAATGACCAACCTCGTCCACCTTCCTTTGAAACTGCTTGCCTTCCCTGTTTTAACATTTTAAACCGTCTTTGAGCTATACTGTAAGGAAGAGCAAATTCTCCAAAGGTCTCAATTTCTGATCAGCATATTGTTTGTCTTGTGCCACTTCCATTTAGCTGTGGGCGGAACTGAACATGTCTCAACTTGCTCACCTCTCACAAGAAGAAACCATGAGACTACTACCAATTTGACTATCTTTGGTTCTTGCTTGTACCTTTCCCTCATTACCAGGGGTATTGGATAAGTGACGCAACACTTTTCTCTCTTTGAGAGTTAAGTTTTATTCTAGTTTCAAAAATATCACATTATTTCTCAAATTCTAGACTATACAGGATGTTTCGGAAACACTTTTATACAAACTTTAGTGATAGGTTCCTCAAAATAAAAAATAAAATAACATAAAAAGTCCATATAAACATATCTGCAAATCCTTAGTGTTTGTATTATTAATGAACGTTTACTTCAACACCTTTCAAGGCACAAGTTCGTAACTGAAACAAATCTCATTTTGCAATCGAATGATGTTATCGCTACAAGTCGGCTGGTGGACTTGGCACATCAGCATTACATACTTATATGACAACACATTATTCGTAGTCGGTCCTGGTGGTGTAGTGGTTACCATACTTGCCTCCTACACCCAAGATCGCGGATTCGAACCCGGCCAGGACCGATGGATTTTTTCGGGCGTAAAAATCCTAAGTATGGCCTCCTTCGGAAGGGAAGTAAAGCCGTGGGTCTCGCCTCGTTTACGGCACGAAAAAAAACCTCAAGCCTGAAAGAGAGGCCCCTGAGCAAAATTTGTCGGCCGTTTCACGCCCTGAGTTGAATGGGACGCTGATGACCTGAGGTGTTAAAGAGCGCCCTTAAATAAATCAATCAAAATCATATTATTCGTAAAATGCAGCAATAACATGTTGAAGGTTAGCCATTTATGTGATAATATACTGGCACATTAATTAATCTATATCCACGTCGAGTGCAATATTGCTATTATGTGCATGAATTGTTACATAAATTAACATTATTTGCTGATCAAGATGCCAGTTTAATATTTCAAATTGCATTTTCCTCGGACCACTCGATGAAATGTCAGAGAGGTTTAGGGCTTCTGGTTCCTATGCTCTCGGCAGTGGCATAGGGTATTATTCTTATCTGGATCTCACTTGTTGTTCTACCCAATGTACAGGCGAGCAGCTTAGGAAGCCTATCAGCTACTGCGCACAAAGGGGTAAGTTGCTTGATTTATATCGATTTTAATATGCTTTCGTAACCACGAATATTTCCTTCCCGCTCTACAGTTGTTAATTTGGCTGTATGCTGCTTGAGCCCTTATCAAGAAGTGCAACACTGTATTATTATTTTTGTAGTACATTTTTCTTTTAATTCCCCCCTCCCTTGTTTTTTTCTATACGCGTTCTTAAAACTTTCCATTTTTCTTACTTTGTTCTGCACTGGTCAATTATTTTGCCAATTTCTTAGTTTTTGTACATTCCTTTCATCAAAAGGGGCTTTCTGTCATTTTATCTGCGTCATTTTAGCGCTTTTTCATTCTTCTGATATTTTTAATATAGTAGTAGTTACATGGTAAAATGACGTGTATACATTATATTTTGATAAGTTTACAATGACTGTTATTGAGAGCAAAATGTAAAAAGCTATCAATTTGGAATTGTTGCTATAGCATATTATTATTATTATTATTATTATTATTGTTGTTGTTTTTGTTGTTGAATGTATAACACGAAATCCCTTTAAAAAGTTCGGAGCCTGTGCGAAGAGACCAGGTTGCAATATATTAATTTGAAATGGAAATTATACTTTGTTTACACATAAACACAATCGAATAAAGAATTCAGACTTATCAGAAAGATGTAATAATTGCTAATTGCAAAACAACGGCATTACCTCAGCAAACCACATAGCTTATGAAAAGTTTCTCAGTGGTTTGGCTCGCTCTGAGCTGACGTCAAGAGTCGTTGACTGTACACACGAGAACAATGCAGTTGAGCATTACAGCTATACATTCAAATTTGTACTACAAACACATAATGTGACACCGCATATTTCTCTACTAGTACTGCTAGTTTTTTAAATTAAGGTACGGCTTTTAACGGCATATTTCATTAGCATTTTAACACTGTTCTGTTTCGAATTACAACTTACAGGAACCTAATGAATTATTATTATTATTATTATTATTATTATTATTATTATTATTAAATCATTAATATGATCAGATCAAAACTCTCAGTTATTTAAGATCTTTATATAATCAATAATTTACTTGACATCTTGAACAAACATAAATGGTAACTGTTTTGCAACATATGTCAGGACAAACTCGTGTTACTAAGAAAGCAACGTAGAAATTACAATCACAGTCATAGTTTAACGATACCGTTTGCGCTTCCCGCGCGATGGGTCCGGGTTCAGTTTACAATTTGTTTAGTCTTCTGACTGAGGGTTTTTCAGGGGTTTTGCGTCAATGCTGGGAAACTTAGGCAACAAAGTCCCTTGAATTCATTTGGCCAAATTACAATCTACCATCTTCCACCTGGTATAAAAGAGCTTAAACTCGCGGTGTCGGTATCACATTAAAAAACTTAGAAAGTAACGTTTTATTAAAGAACAGTATTTATTCTATAACGGTTCAAGCTATACAATATGGCCTCCTGTTTCTGATACACTGACGAAATCTGCGTTGTTAATTTACGGGCATGCAGTCATCTATGGCGGCACTTACGTCATGGGAATCGCGGTTGTCATGATTAGATTCCTCTGTAGGTTTTCCATATTGTGGTGAACGATAGGGTCTCTAAGTTGTTTCAAAGCTTGTAGTGCTAAGGGATGCTCTTTTTGCCTTGTTACCTTACTGGAACACTTCAGTGTTAAACCTCTAAAGGAGTATTATTTAATGGCTTTAATATGCTCTCATATAGTATTAAATTTAGTCTTCATTTTCACTTTTAGGTTACAAAAAAGCATAATAGCAAACAGTACACCACACTATAACTTAGGAAGTATTTTGGGTACTACTGACATTTCTGAATCAAGAAGGAACTTCTTTTGCGCTCTAGGCATAATTGTTGCATATTTGAAGTTTCAATTTTTGCTCTACGATGAAAAATTTCTCAACTGTGAAGCTCATGCTCTTGAGATCATGTTTTGTAAATTCTTTTACCGTTGAATTGAGGTATTTTAGAATAAACTTTAAGCTCACGATCTATATTGATAATTCGAGTGATGAATCTCTTGTTTGTTCATTTCCAGGGAGACGTTTCCCCGATTCACTTGATATTTCTTTCCCTCCCCCCCCCTTTTTTTTATCTTCACAGTTTCTGGTCTTCTATTTGTCCTGTGTGTTCCACAAATGACGTTTCCTTATATATGTGTAAGTTCTTTACCCGAGCAACAAAATACAAGATTTAAGATAATGTTTCCTCCCCTTCCCCAACATAGCCACCTTGTAAATCAATACATTTAGTCGAACGACTTTCCAACCTTTTAATACTCTCAGTAAAAAAAGATTTGTCTAACTGTGAAAAATAAGCATCTGTCTCAGTTTCAACCTCATCATTTGATGTGAATCTTTATTCACCCTGCCATTTCTGCACGTTTGGGAACAAAAACAAAAGGCTGGGAGCCAAATCCAACGATTAAGGAAGCACATGTAAGCGAAGGTCATGCAGCAACAATCCCAGACGTGTGTGAAGGCGCATATCGTGATGAAAGAGAACTTTCTTTTTCGCAAGGTGTGAACGTTTAGCCTGAATAGCATCCTTCAGTTGGTCCAGCAATGAAGCATAATACTCCCCGGTGATGGTTCTGACTTCTGCAGGCAGCCTAAGAGCACCATACCATTAGAAACCCGGAAAACCGTAGCCGTGATTCTTGCAGACGGAACAGTTTTTGCTTTCTTTGGTGCACTTTCACCTGTTGCTACACACTCTTTGGACTGCTCCTTCGTATCTGACGTGTTGTAATGAATCCATGTTTTATTTTTGAAACATAGGAGAAACTCACTAGAATTGCATTTGAACTATTCGAAAGACTCTTGCGAAATGTTCATTGGAATGAGTTTTTGGTCCATTGTAAACAATCGCAGCACCCATCGGGCGGTAAGCTTACTCATACCCAAAACTTCGTGTTTGCAATGTCAGCCACCTCGCCAGCCTTCAATCGGCGATCATTGTGTACGATATTGTGAATTTTTGCCACAATCTCATCGGTCGTGGCAGTTTTGGGATGCCCTGAGCGCTCGTCATCTTGAATGGATGTATGAACAACGCTTAAATAAGCAGCCCATTTTTCAAACGTCGAAAACGAAGGGGAAGTATGTTTTAATGTGAAATCTGAATCCTTCTGTATTTCTATTGGAGCTAAACCCCTCAAAACGAAGTGCTTTATCACAGCCCGTACTTCAGTTTTTATCCATTTTGTAGAAAATGTTAACACTGCCTGGTTTATTTACACAATCATCGTTAACATTTGACTACATTTATGCGTTTGAAACTTTACAGGGCACTATTTAAGGATGATAATTAACTAGCATAGTAATTTGGCAATCTTCACATCATCTCCGAGTCAGCTGAGAACTTCTAGAACACACTAAGGATAAACTGTATTATTGTGTTGATAACTTCCCTAAATTGCAGACAAAATACAAACAGACATTGGCCAACAATCGAGGGAGTGTATCGCTTTTTGCTTAATGACACTGGGAATACTCCAAATGGGGTCTGAAAGTTCTAGCTCCACAAATCTCGATATCTCGAAAACTACTCGAAAAAAACTTCAACTAGAATTGTGCAATAAAACTCACTGACATTCTAATCTCATCTTGATGTCAATAAGCATTGTTTCATTTGAAAAAAAAAAAAAGTAGCTTTGAGAGAGAAATATACATTTAATAATTGTTGGAATCCTTGTGTTTGCTACATTCATGAGCCCTGCAGTTCAATGAAAACCGACATCAATAGCACCTTTTGTTTCCGATATATTCACGGTGTAGTCCATTCTGAATAACACTGTTCAAACTTGTGACCTATTAGCCAATTTTGGCGTTTTAGGTACTAAAGAAACAGCATTGCAATTAATATATATATCATTTTTCACATTTAGTGACCGATTTGGCATCGATGAATAATTGTCTTTGCTGTGTTAATTTAAAAAATATTCATAGAATCTGTCAAAATTAATAAAAATTTGATACTTTAGAAGTCGAGAAAACCGCCACGGGTGGCCGAGGTCGTTAAGGCACGGACTCGTGAGCGGGAGGTCTGCGGTTCGAATCCCGCCAGGACCGTCCTCCCTGACTGGGGTTTTTTCCAAATTTTCTTCACTCTTCATAACTGGCAAATGCCGGGGAAGTACCTGGAACGCTTCCTTCCTTAAAAAAAAAAATCCTTTCCCAATATATCATTTCATCTCATGTATCATCAGTGTTCACCGCCTGTGGTGCCTCAGTAGTAAAAACGGGCGTTAAACAGTACTCAAAAAAAAAAAAAAAAAAGTCGAGAAAATCTAGATAATACTCAAAATATCGATGATGGTGTGATCTAGCTTTGTTGTTAAAACCATTTTTAGACATATACCTTTGTTACTTTAGACAGCTATGTCAATAATTAGCACATTTAAAAATAATGAAATATGGCCTATTCTGAGAAATAAAAAACGTATAGTCAAATTAACAAGCAGTAACCTAACAATGCGAGTAAAACGTAAACATACAGCATGCTGCTCTAACCTCTACGTCACATAACGCATGCTCAGAGGTAAAAAGATGAGATTTACATACCAATCCACCTGTCCACAGAGGAGCTGCTGATGATAACCATGGTTCTCGCCAAGTGCTTGCTTGATATTCACTGACTGCACGCTATACACATAGCATGACTATTTATTTACAGCTCCGTGACCCCCACCCCGCGATGTCACAGCCGACGAGTACCGCAAAGGCACGGACGGAGCTGGTCAAAAGTATGGCAAACAAGGAAACTTTTTATGTACACATTGCAAGGGTTTCAGACTGAGTTACACAGAACTGCAAATAATTTGCTAACATGAAAATAAATAATCAGTACTATGCAGTTCTTTCCCTTGTTGCGTGGATATGAAAATACTAAACTAAAGAGGTCTTATTTTTGTCCTTCCAAAGAATTAATGTCTCTTTCAGGCTTTAAATGCAATTCGATTCACTACATATGGAAATTGCTACTTTCAACATGAACAAACTTCAAAAAGTGTACCATCCCCTTAGTCAAGGCTCTTTCTTCTGGTCAGATCTGCCAACTCTTCAGGTTTAACTTTAATGCTATCCTTGTAGATTATAACTTGAATGAAGATTTATTTTTTAAACTTTCTCGCAGCATGAAGCTAGGATTGTACAAACCACAACAAATAATCGCGGTTATTTATACTTCATACATAATTTCATGGGAATAGGCAATTGAACACTCCTACATTTACAAAGTGACGGCACTTTCAGTCCCCATGTTCACTTTCATATAGTTACTTTAATGCCTGATTTGGTATCTAACTGGTGTTGTGTGAGTGTGGCAAAATAGCTCAATCTACTAACCATTTACCTGCAAGCGAAAAGTATTTGCTTGCAAGAGATAAACCACATGCATACATACGTAAGGACAAATGGTGTTATTTTGACAATAGCACTTTGGAGTAGTTCTGTTTGTTCAGTAAGGATGATGAGAAATATGTGACCTTTTAGGGGTAATAAATAATGAAAGCTGCTTAATGACAAGTTAAGATTGTTGAATGTCCCACTGGATAACAAATGATGTAATTTTTTCCTAACTGTGAAAGTAAAAATCTACAAAAAATAATTCGTAAAATTCTGTCTGTCACTAACCAAATCTTTTGTAGAGAGAGTATTTTCTTTAATTTGTAAATTTGAACAGATGAAAGAAATAGATCGGACAAGGACAATATAATTAGGCCTGAACTCTTTGTAAAGGTTAATTTCAACATGCCTTGCAATAATTTTAAGATTACATTCTCAAAGCTGAGCAGCGAGATGTGTCCATGCTGTCTGGTTGTAAAAGATACTGTAGTTGCTGTATTACATTATTTTGATCTACTACCTTATCCTGTTATACACAATTACTATATTTGTTACCAAAGCATTGTTTAGTTTAGCTGACAAATCACTGGTTAAGTAATACAGCACTTTGTTTCTTTACAGCATATTTAATGTGTCAGTAACTCTTTTTTCATCTTAATATTTGTTACATATACCTAAACTAGAATTAAAAGTATTAAATATAGCCATAAAAAGGAAATGTCTTTGGGTCAGGACTTTCTGGAACTTGACATCCCTGTTTCTTATTTCCTTAAATTTTCTTTTTGGTGGTAGTACTACAAGAGTCAATACAGAGAAGATTTTCATTCTTCAGTATATGCTTCAAGACATTCACACGGCATTCTGAGAAGAAAACGTTGCACCAGAAAGGCGTCGCTTACGTAAGCTTCTTAAGTTTCATCTTCCTGGAAGTGCTGCTGAGTAAGGACCAGCCAGTGCTATCTGCGGTCGCATAGCCAGTATGCTTTATGAAAGGTCCGCAGTACTTGATTAGGAATTAATAAAAAGTGCATGGCATTTTCCCGCATTTTAATTATTTTCTATGTAAATTTAACAATATTAGTTACTTTTCACTTTTATGATAAAACGGGATTCAGCCACTAAACCCAAGAGACGCTAAAGTGTGGCATAAGATTGCCAAGTGCCCAAAAACTTCACTGTATTTATTATAAATCTTAAGTTAAGGTTTGTGAATTTGCGTCAGAATTATCGACATCATCCCAAAACAAATCGACAGCTGCAGCTCTTTAAACGAACGCGGCCCGAGTAGCTCTGTTGAGCCCGATAAACACAACCCTTCAATTAAAGCGCATAGTTCTCTCAAGAAAATTACAATTAAAATAATAATCTAATTGTCGTAGAACATGGTGGAAATGATGCTTGGTGCCATACCATATTTCACACCTTTTAAGAAAGTTTGCATCCACACGCATTAGAATTGCTGTTATTTTTCTTGTAGTTTCTTTCAGTTCTTGCACAGTAAATGTATCACTTCTATAATTAACATACGTTAAGATCTGGAGATCGTGCTGGCCACAGTACGTTACTAACGACCAGGAGCCGGAAAGTTACCGAAAATGCCTTTTGTATATAACTAAGAGTGAACACGTTTCCGTACATTTGGGGTAGGTAGGACCAGTTTTTTTATTGTGCCCTTTTCGTCAATTTTAAGGTTAATTTTTTTTTTGTTTCTTTTGAATCGTTATGAAGTTTTTCTGTGATTATTTATGCATTTTAAAAAACACACAAAGAATCTGAATATATTCAAGTGAAAAAAGTTATAAAAATTAAATGGCATGTTCACCTCAAAAAATTCTATTGAGAATCTTGTTATACATTTATTTCTTTTCAAGCAGTGAAAAACTTTCTCCCCAACCCTTCACTTAAGCTCTTTGAATAGCAGAACCTTCATTAGTGAAAGGAGCGCACGGTTACCCGGGTATATGAACATCAAGAAATAAGAGAACGAGAGAAGTATTGCAGTTTTGAGTGGTGCTGGCGAATGACCTTCTATCAATCTCACGAGACAATTTTAGGGTATTTGTGGTGGGGGTAACTTCTCAACTGCATAAATATAACAAACAATTGCAAGCGAGAAAGATGAGAGCGGTGTAGTTGTGCAATAAACCGTCCCTACAATGTGTTCAGTACGGGAGTAAGAGAGATACTACCTGATTCCCCTATAAGCGCATAAACAGAAAATGAACTCGAACAGAAAGTACTGCGAATCTTTGATATCTTGAAAAAACATACTGTTGTGGCTTGTAATCAAGAAAAGTAAGTTTAAGTAATTTAATTGTGTGATAAAGAAAGTATTAACTATTTTAAATGCCTATTTACATTAATAATGGTGATGTTACTCTTTGTTTTCCCTTTTAATAAAATTCCATTTTAAGCAAAATAAATACCTGAATCCTGGGCTCTGCTATGACCTTTTCTCAAACACTTCCACAAAAAATCTAATGAGTTTTCACCTGTATGTGTTATAACGAAGTGTTGTTGAAAAAATGCACGCTTACTTTCAATGTTTGATCATTTTTCTAAGAGTGTGATTATGTTATTTCTGTTATCTCTGCTCATTCGCGGTAATTTTCATTAAATATCCGCCTTGTAATTCTGAAAACATTTAAATATAAATATGTTTCGTCCAGGGGAAGAAAAAATTGTGGGCCAATAGAGTCATTTTTAACATTATCCAAAGCCCAATTGCAGAAATGTACTCTGCTTACTGATTATGTGACTGCAACTTTTGAACAGGATTCCAAGCCAAGGTTTATGAGACATCTTCTCAGAATCTAACCTTTCTCCAATTCCCTCGATAAGCATACAGCGGATTACTTTCAGTTTCTTGTCGATAACGAACTAGATGCAAGTACATCGGGGAATTTTCTTACATATCGTCGTCCAGTTTCTTTCACATACGAATTATACATGAAATTTCGGTACTGCATTTATTTAGGGTACAGCCCTAACGTACAAATAAAGCAAAAAACACTTCGTTTCAGACTAATCACCTTGAGAATATCTGAATGGCACAAAGACAACGCTCCACTGCTTTAGGCGGGGACGACGGAGGTTCGAGGAACCGATTAGCAGCAAATGCTTCTCCGCTGTCGCTATCCGCGCTTTAGCGGATGTCAATTTGAAAACACTGTACATGAAAAATTCTACCAGGACCGGAAAGTAAGACAGTTTAATTGCTACTATAACCATGTGCAATATACTTAATTTAATTATTGTTCCGATCTTATACAAACATTTACCATTTTCCTGCTGCTATAAACAATAATTATAATTAATCTATAATGTATTAGAGATTAATACATCTCCCTAACTTTTCAGCATTAACGCAATATTAACATTGTTAGATGTTAAGTTACAACAAAAACGTATCTGTTTTATGGTAATGAATAAAGCGAACGTTTTGGACCTCACGAACCGAAAGCTACAAAAGTTTACTCAGCAAGACGGCACAAAATACTATCTATCTGTCGGTCGGTCAGTCGGTCCATCCATCCATCCATCCATCCATCCATCCATCCATCCATCCATCCATCTATATATTGAAAAAACATCTCGTCTGACAGTGTGTGAAGTGAGAAACGTATCTTGTCTACAGGAATAAAATTAGAACAGAAATAGAAAGGTCAAATTTCGTTTCTGTACAGACCGACAAAACGACAGATATTACATGCACGTTGCAATTTGTTGTGATATTACGATACATCAGTGGGAGTAAACCGGTTGAAATAATAGTCATTGTATTCTGAATTGACTGCAAAAGGCTTAAGGCGTACTTTAACAACTGAAAGAATTCTATATAAACCATAAGTTATAGCACAAGCACCAAGTTGATAAAAGCGACCTTTCCCAGGCCATTTGCCCCTGACACATCCTTCCACAGGGCTACAAGCCCCCATATTTATTTTTAATTATACGTACATGCTTTCTCTCATCAGATAATTGTGAAGTTACTGATCTCCAAGGCAGGAAGCCTGCCAATGCATATATTTTTGCCATTCCAACAAACCAATGAGTTTCCAACTCTAGTGTTGTGTTAATGCAACTATTTTATTTGCTGGAAACGGTAGCTCCGGGAGAAGAATATGAGAATAGTCGCAGCTTATATGGCGTGGTTAGCATGTAGCAAAAGAAGGCACTATACTCACAGCTGTTAAGGTGGGAGAGTGAAGCATCCCATGCTCCCCAGTAAGGAATTAGGAAAATGAACGAAAAATGGAAGGCGGGGTCAGGCCACAAAAGGTGTGCGTGGGAGCTGACCTAGAAATTCCCTGTGCATTGCGAGTTCGCTGAGACTCAAGGTGACGGACAAGGGAAAGGCCTTATGAAACACGTGGTTTGCCCACGACGGGACAACGTCCGCTACGTCACGTAGTGTACCGCAGTTCCATGTGCGTTGTCACGTGTGCTGCTCGTGACGTAACCATCCGATATCTTCGTGCGTTTGTATGTTGCTGGATTGTTGGAAAAGTGTGTTGAAATACTTAACTAGCTTATCTCTCTTCCGAAATTTCTTCAATTGTAATTCTCTACACTTGAGATTCTTTATATAAACAATGTAAATCGCGTGTTTTCTGTTTCTAAACTCTTTAAGCTTTGTGCTTGTATAATTTATTTTTATATTGACAGTCTAAAACAATGTTCGTAAAACTATGGTCCTCGAAATCTGATCTTTTGGTCCTCCAAAATCTATATTAAGCATGTATTTAGTAAAAATCGAGCATTGGTCTGAGAAAGGCGGGAAAAAACCAAATTCAAATGAATTGCGAATAACGCTGTATTGTTGAAAATCACAAAGAAACGGTATTTTCACTTGATGTTAAATATAAGAAATTGACTCAACCAAACGTGATCGTTTTCTCTGTTGCCTTTAAAAGGACTTCAGATGTACCCTGCTTTAACGTCATATTTTTTTGTCAATTGACAAGTGCCCTAATATATATATATATATATATATATATATATATATATATATATATTAGAATAAACAGTTCTTCCCTTATCTAGTATTTCTAGGAAACCATTTTCAAGTGTTCACTCTTGTATACAGGAACTAGAAAGAGAATATTTCTGCTAGAAAAATAACACATATAATTGACGCCCTCTTGGAAACGATTGAGAACAGGATAGTTAAGAAACCTCGAACAATGCAAGAAACTGACGCAAACCTAAACTGGAAAACATGAGTCAAATAACATCATACTAGAGTGGTATTGCGGTCTAAGACTTCTATTGCACAGAAACTGTATACATTAAAATAATTAAAGAATGGATTCGGCCTGTTTATGATTTGGAATGTCTATCGCAGACATTCAATTGTTGTTGATTTATTTACGGACGCTCTTTAACATCTCAGGTTATCAGCGTCCCATTCTATTCCGGGCGTGAAACGGCCGGTAAATTTTGCTCAGAGACCTCTTCATTCAGGCTTGAGGTTCTGTCGTAAATGTAAGACACGGGACCTATGGCTTTACTTCCCTTCCGAAGGGAGCATTACTTAGGATTTTTACGCCCGAAAAAATCCATCAATCTTAGTCAGGTTTGAACCCGCGAACTTGGGTTTAGAAAGCAAGTATGGTTACCAATACACCACAAGGACCCACATGGCTTCAACTGAACAAACCTTTGTCAGTCCTGGAGTCTAGTGATAATCACATTTGCCTCGTAAACCCAAGATCGCGGTTCAATTCCGGCCAGGATCGATGTATTTTTTTCGGGCATAAAAATCATAAATATAGCTTTCTTCTTTAGGGAAGAAAAGTCTTGGGGTCCCATATCGTAGATTCACGGCACGAAAAAGAAATTCAAGCCTGAAAGAAGAGGCCTCTGACAAAATTTATCAGCCGTTTCACGCCCTGAATTGAAGGACGCTGATAACCTGAGATTTTAAAGAGTGTCCGTAAATGAAACAATCCAACTAATGAACAAACCTTTAACTGGAAGGATGTTAGTAAGGTCCAGTGGTGGCTCGCGCCAACATAAACCCAGGGAGCAAGATTTTACTGCTGAACATACAGAGCCCTCGTTTGGATGAGTGGCCGGCTTAATGGGAATTCGCTTGGTACGGGGAAGCACGCTGTTTACCGTCGGAGTCGGATATTCATAGCCCCTTAAATTCAAGCGCATAGATTTCTGTAAGCATTCTCAACACACCATACGCCAGTTTTTTTGTCTTACAAGGGCATTTCGTGTACAAAATCGGGGTGCCGTGGGTCCCGTGTCGTACATTTACCGTAAGATAAAGAAACTCAAGCCTGTAAGAAGAGACCTCTGAGCAAAATTTGTCGGCCGTTTCACGCCCTGAATTGAATGGGACGCTGATGACCTGAGCTGTTAAAGAGCGTGCATAAATAAACCAATAAGGTCAGGGTTTTTCTGCACTCCAGTATCTATTGTTTTGTGTCGCTATATGACCATGTATATGCAACCATGCAACCACACCCAATTGCAGAAATCAACTATACTCACACTATCAAGTGGTTGTAATTCCTAAACTAAAGTTATCTTTTATTTTAAAAGTTTAGTGGCATTCCAAGCCGAGGTTTGCAAAATTCCTGATTCCTGTTCAAGCTTTCTCAGAGATTTCTTTGGACTTCGTTCTATCATTTCTCCGATATCAATGAGTTTTTCCTCTGTAGGAACACGATGTTTTACTTTCTGATACTTATCAAAAGTAGAACCCGTTTCCCTAAATCTATTTACAAGATTACGAGTCGTTTCTCTATGAGGCGCACGAACAGCAGGGAATATCTCTATAAATCGCCGTCTCACTTTTCTACAAGAGATTGTTGTTATTTAGGAAAATTATACATGAAGATTCTGTGTGCTAAAAGTATATGGACTTTTGACATAACAGTACTAACAATGAAACACGTGGTCCCACAACGTTCACGTCCAAATGAGGGCTCTGTGGATTGCAATCTTATAGAATCTTAGTTGGAATTAACATATGTACTTGCGTGGATGAACACAAAGAGAGAAGGTGATGGAGCATTTAATAAACACGCCGTAGTGAAGTACCTGTTAAAAAATCTTGATTTCCATTCAACAAACTCATCGATGACCCTATGATTTAAATCTAGAATCTACAGCATGGAATGTGTCTTTACAGAAAGCATTATACTTAGGTCTTATGTTTTAAAATCACAATTAATACTTAGAGTTGGTCTATTCAATTTTTAAATTTCGATTTTCTGTTCAAAAGGTCGCAAATAAAAAAAAAGCTCAGAATGTAAGCATTCGCATAATTTTCATTTTCCTTACATAAAACAACTACTTCATACAAATCTGCACTAGCCTGCCATTCAGTAACGCTTACCATTGATAAAACCACAGTATAAAAATACACTGCGACCAACGTTATCGCTGCTGGTGATTGTATGCATGACAGTATTGTTCAAATGTAACATTGACAATGAAACAACTGCAAATTTTCCCATGTTTAATGCACAGTGCGAACACTGGAGATTATCCTGCGAGCGAGCCTCCACTAGTTTGCAGCGTCGTGGAGATGGTAGTAAGTCTGCTTGCTTGTTTACTTGACCTGGCCGACTGTCGCAGTGGAGTGCTCCTGTTCCCGGGTGTGTATTGTGTTGTTCATTTCTTATTTCGATCGTATACATAAAGCGTGTTATGCCTAGTATGTTTACATAAAATAAACGGTTTGGCACCGAGTTCCAATTCAACCCGGAAAGTAAATTCAAATGATTTGAGTCCGACATGTAATTATGGTAAATGTAAGATGTGTTTTGCAGTCTCATCAGATTATTCACATAGATGACAGGTGGAGTCCCACCGTCCATAGTTGTTTTCGGAATGACCACTCTCCAGTAATCATTCCAACAGCTTCATTCACCGCAATTTTATAAATCTTTGTTCTTTAAACTACAATGCAACTACTGATATGCAATGAATCTGTCCCATATGTAACTAAGTTTGTTAAGATAACATAATCCAAAATTGAATCCTGCTTAGGTTTAGCTCTTTGGCTGAAGATACTATCCGGCATTTTTGCTCAGCTCAAGTAAGAAATTACTGTAATTTTAACATGTGCGGAATATTAGCTGAAACAACACAATAACTTATTATCATAACAAAATCTGTTATGATATTTCAGAAAAGCTTCATATAAGACCAACTTCAAAATATCTTCACATTTTCTCCAGCAGGTGATCACTGGTACCTTTGCAACTGTCTCTGATCGGCAAACTAAGAGACTCTGAGTAGATATCCTCAGCACAACAAAGATCTGGAGAATATATGCTAATACACCTTCCAAAGTCAATCAGCATTTCATAATACGGAGAGCATTGCCCTTTCTTGGAGGATAATGATGCACGTTTTCCTTTTCCTCTTGCCGGATGATATAACGAAGTTTCTGTAGTAAAAGTAGCCTTCATGACAGAGCTGCAAAGCATGCACGTGCCTTGCATTTGTTGCGATGAGGCGCAAACGCGCGAAGCATCATTATCAGTAATGTCGTTTCGTATATACAGCGCATCTTCCTTACTCTTGTACTTAATCAAGAAAGTTATGAAGGAAGAGCTTTCTTGCACATCATTCATTGATATTTTTGTGTTTTACGTTTTGAATTTTCACAGAGCAGTAATTAACAACAAAATTAAAGCTATGATTCAGAGTCCACCTTTCACTACAACTTCAGTTCCATTCTAGCGACCGGATGAGGAATACACTGTATGCCCAAAGTGATGTAGGTACTTTCGTTTTCTCCTGCTATTCATCCGCCACTTGTACGAGGTGTTCAATAAAGAATAATATAACTTTTGACAACATAACTTTATTTATCCTAATCATTTTGATTAAGTTTTCCTTTTGGATGAAACCTGTTCGAGCGTTTACCCCAGTCTTCAAAGACATTCTGGAAACTATTTTTTTACAGGTCCTTCAGAATCGCCTTAACAGCCTTCACCACTGCTTCTGATGATGGAATTTTTTTTGAATGATTTATTTATGGACGCTCTTTAACATTTTAGGTCATCACGTCCCATTCAACTCAGGGCGTGAAACGGCCGACAAATTTTGCTCAGAGGCCTCTCTTTCAGACTTGAGTTTCTTTTTCGTGCCTTAAATGTACGACACGGGACCCACGGCTTTACTTCCCTTCCGAAGGAAGTCATACTTAGGATTTTTACGAAAAAATCCATCGGTCCTGGCCGGGTTCGAACACGCGTTCTTGGGTGTAGGATTTCTGATGATGGATGAATGCGTTTCTTCTATATGGAGGGGAGGAGAGAAAGTCAAACAGGACTAAACCTGGACTATAGGGCAGGGTGAGGGGCAAACTTCACGTTGATTTTTGTGAGATATTCAACAACATTTGGGATGTGCGGCCGCTGTTGCAGGAAAAGTGGCATTTTGCGCGTGATACGGCCTTGGCGAATTTTGTATGCAGGCAAATGCTGGTAAACCACTCATTGAATATCGAAAAATGAGAAGACCTAAAATTCCCATCAGAAGCAATCACTATGCTTATTTTGGTGTTGGTGGTGATTTCCACACTGAGCTTTGTTGTTTGATCTCAGGATTGAAATGGTGTATCCAAGTTTCATTACCATTGCCTTTGAAAGAAACACACATCTTCAATTGCATGCAAACCGACACGTGAACATCTTTCTGTTCAGGAATCGGCAGTCTTGGGACCCTACATGACTCAAGTGCAATTTTTTAGTGTGGGCAGCAACCACTGAACTTTCACAATTTTTAAAGTGTTTTAATGTTATTCGACGATCTCCACTCACAATGACAGCAGCGGAGTTAATGCTATTTCGTTTTCTTTTGAAATCGACTGCCTCCACTTTTTAAACATTTTAAACCATCTTCGAACTGTGATATAGGGAAGAAAACAAACTCTCTATAGGCCCCTGTAACATTGCATAGACCTCAACTGAGGATTTGTTGAGGCGAAAGCAGAATTTCAGAGAGGCATATTGTTCATCGCATGTTACTCCCATTTTGCTGTAGGCAGAACTAAAAGTCAGAACTTGCACACCTCTCACAGGCGGGATCCGGAATTGCCAACAGTGAAAGTAGTTCCATGTGTACATTATGCATTAAGAAAATAAAATATTAAATTTTAGTGCGAAAAATTATGCTTATAAAATTCTTTATTCATTCTTTATTCCACAGTCCTAGTACATAGTTATCTTGGAAAATTTAATCTGCCGGCAGAAAGTGAACTATACCACCTGTGCCTACTGACTTGGGGTACTCCAATATTGAGCTAGCATTAGAGATAATCTTAAGCCATCAAACACTATCACTAATAAGAGAAGAGATGGCAAACACTGTCTAATGCACAGAACTGACTTGGGATATTAACGCTCAGAAAAACACACAAATAAATAACAGCAGCAACTTCCAATAAACTACTTAAAAATGTAATTTCTGATAGCGTTTATCAAACATCTATAATGGCTCTACTATGCCCAAGGTTCTTTTTTAATGGGACATTTGATATCTTGCGTCAGGTCTTTATGAAGCTGTAAAAGTGTATTTCGATGTACGAGGAAATGCGAGAAAGAAATACAGCACTTGTGTGAATATGCTATTAGCAGTTAACAGGAGCAGGTTCTCTTTACGCCAAAGGCGGCGTTTAATTTCACCCTGACCTTCTTTGAAGTAAAAATCGATATAGTGTTTGGATGGAAAAGTGCAACAACAGCACACCTGCTGCGCTCACGAAGAAAATAACTGCACCACTGTTATCGCAGGTCCTTTGAACGGGGGAAAAAGGAAAAGTATTTCTAAATATGCAGAATTTGCAAAGAAAGAACCCACCTTTATCATACAATGGATGGTGTTATCAGAAAATGGAAAAAAGTATTATTTTTAAAAGGAACTAATTTGCAATATTGAACAACAGAATTACTAACGCCAAAACACTCATTTACTATTAAAAAAAAGTGATTTGAAAGTCATTCTAACAACATTTAAGTAGTTTCACTCAGCAAACTGAGTCTTTCGAGCTGCAAGGTCATGGTCCAATGGAATTCTTCACCGTCTTCCCTGGCGTTTCGTCTACGCCTGCGGTGGACATCATCAGTGGTGTACTTAGCGTAGTCTTCTTGAAGACAAGGTAGTGACTTTATCCGCGACTCCGGGGTGACCTTCAATTGCTGCTTGAGGAGCAGTTTTAACTTTGGTATCCCGCCACGCTTTAATCACTGTATGAGCAATGAATGACTCGTCTGTATACATAATTGATTTTCTCTGGGCTCTAACTTTTTGATACGTTTTAGATGTTTATGTCACCATGTGATAATATCGTCTCTTTCTATTAGTACGCACGTGCTGTTTCATATTCGAACTCCAAATCACGTAGAAATCAATTCAATCCTTGAGAAATTTGGCACGGTTAATATCAATTTTATATTAAATATTATAAATAAATATATGATTAATATCAAAATTATATTCAAAGTGAGTGGTGTGTTTTCAAATAGCAAAGAATGAACAATGCGATGCACTGTGTTTTACACTGTTCCATCATATTGCTTTAATCTAGTGATTTTATGGCGTTCTCAGAGGTCCCATCTCTCGCTCGTTTTGTATTATTTTATTCTTATTATTAACATTACTGTTTCTGAATACCCGGTAACCTTAGCTGTTTCTTTAACTTTACTAACGCTCGATTTGCTTGAAAAATAATTAAACACATTCATTATTAATTTGCGTTCCTTACTTCCTAATTTAACAACACTTCGCCTCTTCCTAGCTTCCATAGCTAAATATTTATGCAAAATGCTAAATAAATAACTTACACACCATTTCACTTTATTTTTGAGTAGTGTTTAACGCCCGTTTTTACTACTGAGGCACCACAGGCGGTGGACACTGATGATACATGAGATGAAATGACATATTGGGAAAGGATCTTTTTAAGGAAGGAAGCGTTCCAGGCCTAAGTTTAGGGTACCTCCCCGGCATTTGCCAGTTATGAGGACTGAGGAAAACCTGGAAAAAAAACTCACCCAGGGAGAACGGTCCTGGTGGGATTCGAACTCCAGACCTCCCGCTCACGAGTCTGTGCCTAAACGACCTCGGCCACCCGTGGCGGTTCATATAAAAGAAATGCCTATCAAATGCAAATGATGCTTCAATCGAGCAAAAACACCATTCACAAGGAAAAGACAACCGATACCATTCGTAAAAGCCTCCACGTGACAACATTGCATGTTGAGGCACGTAATGCGACATTCGAGGATAGGTCCATAAGTTTCCGGCCTAACCATTTTCTAGGTATGATAAAGACAAAAACTATATTTCACTTTTCAATACAGTTATCTTTATTGCAAATCACTTCTCACATCTTTGAATTAACATTTCAATCGCTCCCCAAAAATAGTCAGAAGTCTTGTCTGCAAAATGGGCATAAACAGCACCCATCACTTCTTCGTCACACTTAAATTTCCTTCCTCGAAGATCCTTCTTGAGTTTTGAGAAGAGGAAACAGTCACTGGGTGCTAGATCTGGGATGCAGGGTGAATGGTCAATCTCCTTAAAGCCACATTTCTTCACAGTTTCCTTTGCAACAAGAGCTGTCATGAAGAAGGCGCACACCCCATTCAGCTTTTCTCGCGTTTTCTCTTTGATGGAAGCTCAAAGTCTGTGAAGCAGGCCGGCATAGTACTCCCCATTTACTATGGTGTTCCGCTCCTTGAAGTCAATGAAGAGTACTCCTTCACAGTCCCAAAAGCTTGTGGCCATGATCTTATTGGTTGACTGAGTGACCTTGTCCACTCCATTGATTCCCTTTTGGATCATAGTTTCATCTCCTGTAACAAAGGTTTGCAGAACTTCTCTCTCGTTGCCACGGCAGAGATCCAAAAATGTCTGATAACAGATGACTTGTTGCTGCTTTTGGATTGAGGAAAGAAGTCTAGGCACCCACCTTGCACTAACCTTATTCGTGTTTAAATATTCATGAATAATTCGAGGGACTATTATTTTAGAAACGCCCGACATTGCTGTGTTTCCGTAACTTTGAGGCGCCGGTCTTTCATAATTTCTTCTTCCACAAGAGCGATGTTTTCAGGAGTGAGAACCTCCAAGCACGCTCTTCGTATTCAACGCTGTCTCGACCTTTTCGAAAAAGTTTGGCCCATTCTTTTACGGTAGAATATGAGGGAAATGTTTCGCCATATACACCATCCAATCGCTGTTTAATTTCGTTTGGAGTAAGTCCTTCTTTTGCGAAGAACTTAATAACAGCTTGATACTCCATTTTGAACATGTCACAATTTTCTACATATAGCCTTGTTTATGCAACTATGTCTGAACAACTGAACACGCGAATCTGAAGTTACACCTGCAATTATTTACTTAACGGATAAGGTATAGCATCAGATACGAATTTTGTGCAGGCGATAATCCTTATCGGCGAGGCCGGAAACTTATGGACTTACCCCCGTACATCCGCTTTGTGTGGTTCGTAATCTGCAACCGAGTACACCTGGCTCCGCTGCTTTCACAAATCAACAGTTGGTCCAAATGTTGAAATGTGGGAGGCCCGTAAGCCCCCAGAACAAATCACAAGAGTCATGCCATGTAACGGGAAACAAGCGTGGAGATGGATTGACGCATAGCAGGCAGTTGAAGGGACTCTTAAGAGATCATCGAAAACGAAACAGAGGGTTTAAAACCACAACCCCGAACAAGATATTGCAGTTGTTGATACTCCTTTCCGTGCTGTCTGCAGCATGGCTATGGATAATGAAATGCCTGGCAGCAGTAAGACTTTGAAGAGTCGACTTTATAGCACTGGTCTTCACTATCGAAGAGTGCGAAGAAACAGAAATTTCTTCCTTTCCATCGGGAACTCCTGCGCGAGAAGCATGGGAACCGATTCATGGTAGCAACGTGGTGTTGGCGTTCTAATCGCCAGCATTATGATGAAAAAAACGTGCAGCAAATATATAGTCGGGACATAGTACTTGTTCTGAACTTTGAGTGTAAATAGGAACTACAACTCACGTGGATACAGCCGAATATGAAAACTATCAACTGATACAGTTCTTCCGAGCATCAGAGCGGAAATTTCTTTGCTCGACATCCTGACATCCAAACCCTGAAGTGGCCTCCTAAATCGTTTAATTTGAATACAATAGAGCACGTCTGAGCTCAGATGGTTAATAAATGGGAGTCTAGAAGAATAAGTGCAGGCATTTGAATATATGCACTATTATTTCTGTTATAATAATTCATTTTAAATACTTCGTAGCAATTATATTTATAAAGGTTAATATTTCGTTATATTTACAAATATTGGTGAATATAACTTCATGCTGTATAATTTTTAATACGTATTTAACAAGTTAGAACACAAGTTTCACTTCTTAAAAACAATTTCTAGTTACGATATATCCAGGCGCATTCGGGGGGGGGGGCTCGTCTCGCACAGCAGTTTCGTTTGTCAGTAGCATCATGCTCGAGCAAGAGGTACATTCGTTGATTACACAAGGCATTTTTGTAAGTTTGGGCGCGGGAGGGCGTAAAACCGACCGACATTTTTGAAGATTAAGAGCACAGATTGAGGATAACACACAAGTGTATGAGTAGCGCAAAGTTTCGCAGGATAGGAAAGGGCGGAAATGAGTTACCAACGCCGAGAGTTAGGAATACATTCGAGCCGTTCGGGCCCTTGTCACACCTCGAGTGTGACTGACGTTTGACGATTTCTGACGGCTTTTGAGGTTGGGATAAGTTAGGAAGTGTTCAATCCCTCATTTCAGATGGTTTGGATTACCAAACAGGGTTCCTCGAATTCTCAATGAGTATCAAAAGGCTACGCTTGTGGGGATGTGTCATAATCTTTTGGCTCAATGTGAAATTGTTCTGTAACTTGCGATGAAATATAGGTACACAATTACACTCTTAAGTCGAAGCACGCGAACATGGGATGGAGGGAAGGGGAGCAAAGACTCGCCTGTCAGCTGAGAAGGTTCTGTTGACAGTTTCTAGGACTACTAAGGCATTTCATTGATTTTCTTCCTGAACGTCGAACAACCAATGCAGCTTATTACTGTTTGGTTGAGGCAACATGCGCTTATTGGTGAAAAAGATTTGATTTTATACCATTACCTATAGAGATTTCCATTGCAAGCCTACTGACAGTAAGTAATAAAATCCCCATAACATCAGATGTAATATACAAATCCAAGGTATGGGGTTCGAATTAGCATTAGTTCGAAAAGTGTGAAGGCCTTGCACATATTGTACCTGTGTGACATGTTCGGACAAGATTGTTTCGCCAACGCAAGTGCTTCTGGCTCCTGCAAATGACACCTGTTTCTGATGCCAAACAATTATACCTAATTTTATTATTGGTAATCAGTAGTATTATTATTTTTACAATCAGTTCAAAGTGTGATAAAGTTTATGTTTAGACAAATAAAAGTAGCATTTTAATATAATTCTTTGGCATGATCAATTTAATATAATTGCTATATAATTTGCTATGCAAGAGGAAATCCGTTAATATACTGCTAATTCTTGGTGCATTAACTAATGAAAAAAATTGCATTCCTTTTTCCTCATTCTGATGATGCGGGGTTTCAGAATGTCAAATTTGAACGCCGCATTCTTATTTTTTGTACTGCAGAACTCAAATCCTGCTAGTATCAGCTGTTTGATCTACTGTCGTCTGCTGCGTCAGATACCAGAATAACATTTATGAATGCTATTTCAAGACTTCAGGTCTTAACATTTATGACTGAATTTCAAGTTTCCCCTCACGAACACAAACCATATTAATCAATTTATTTGTAGCACGCGAAAAACAAAGTATTGTACCATATCATATGTATATTATGCTTACTTATATTTTAATGCCTTAAATAAATTGACTAAGTATATTAATGAAGTTAAGTAGCTATCACGATATTTAAAGCTGGGCTCCGCTTAAATCTGCACAGCTATACAACTAAATAAACAGCATCACAAACTATTTAACCTTTGGTTCTATGAAGTGTGGTAAACCCTATTGGAAAACATGTCAGGCGCATCTTGAGCTGCTTTTTTCACTTCTAGCCTTAAACAGGCCTTACTCATTCGTAAGTTTATGTTTCCCTTTGATCAATGGCATTAGCTATTTGTCTCAATAAATTTTAGGTTAGGATATCCCGGCCTGGGTGTATTGACTTTCGCGTAGCCTAGGTCCACCAGCCTGCGCATTCTAAAATTACTTTTTTACTTACCTCTGACTGGGAATGGCTTCGTCTGGATGGTTTCTGTGGGTGGCGGAATGCTCTTCTTTGTTTCTGGAGACATGGAAGAATTATTCGCTTTGGCTTTCACGCCTCGTACACTATTATCGCACGCACGGACGGAACATGAAACTATATGCATTACAGCCTCATGTTTTATTTGACGCAAATCGCACCATTCATTTGCAGCCAATAGCTATGAGACGGGGCGGGATAAACTTGTAATTGACCAACCAGGTGAATCGCGTTTTATTACCCAGCATTCCGCAAAAATAAAACAAAAACCTTTTCCATAGCTGCCAACGTAACTACTGACGTACTGTTTTTGAACTGTGCAATTTCTGGTTGACTTTGCAGTTTCGAATCAAGCTCGAATATATTAATATTTGTAAACTATAATACATAGGTATATTAACACTGGTTTATGTACAAAAGGGAGCGACGAATATATAAGCATTGGTTCCATGTTCCAAACTAACCATAACCTTAATTACATTTCTACTTTACCACATTGCAGCAGTATATTGCGATCCAAAATATGTGGGTTGATAGTAAAATGCAGTATTTGGCAATACTTCTGGAACTGCCATCATTTAGTTTAAGATATTCTGCATAAACTTTGTGCTAAATATGGGTTTATGCGAGTTAACATTACCATAGAAAATATCGCCTCCAATAAAGCTCAAGCGGTAAATATGCAAAGCATTCTTATAATGAATCCAGCAATAAATCAATAGATGAAATAATATCTTTCTTTTTAAGCTTCATAGATAATTTATGCATTCATCTCAGATCATGTTGCAACAAATTTATATTTATGAAAAATTAGGAAGCCTTTTATGATGAAAATATAATTACCGATAACCCCTTTTAAACAAACTATCTGTAAACTGCATTTAAACAAAAACTTATGCATATGCTTAAAATGTTTTTGCAACACAAATTTAAAAATCCATTATTTTCATTGCTACTGCTAATTTGGCAAACCTACCGAGCAATAACTAATTATATTTGTAAACATAATGGGCAAGAATTTAAGAGTTCTCTGAATGTCTATATAGCCATCCTTCAATTAACTGCAGAATACAGACTTCCCAAAAATTATAGAGCTTTCCATTAATGAAAAATAGAAAAAAATGTATTTTGCTCAGTTTTGGTTTTGTATTTGCAAGATGCATTTAACTCTTTCAGCAAAAAATTGCTATCAACTTACATTGTACCTACCATTATTCCACATGAAATGCTAAATGTCCTTGTTTATCTTAGCTCAATGTTATACATTACAAGCACAGCTGAATTTTATTAGCAAGGAATTATAATGCATTGACTTCCTCCCATGTACTTGCCCTAGAAGAATGGGTGAGAGAATAGTGAAAATCTTGCAGCCAAAAACATTTCTGTATGCAAGTTGGGGCTTTTGGCAGAAAATTAAGGAACACCTTACCTCTATCTCTATATTGTGGCATACTTCTTCCGACTTAATACTTTTTATTCATTTAAAACATCATGAATGGAATAAATGCTAATACCAACTCATTTGCCAATCAAAACAAGTTTCCATACACTGTCAACATAGGACAATAGTGGATTCAGTTCCTAGCGCTGCTGTTGAAAGTTTGTTGAATCGCACTACTGCAATAAAGGATGAAGAAGTGATTAGAGATAACTGACAATGGACCAGTTATGAAATGAATGGCAAATGAACTGGATTACCTGCAATTTATTTGCCCTGACTTCACTTACAGAGCCAGTTTACTTTATGATAAAATCTCATATGGCATGTATAGCAATGTTTCTCAACTCTCTAAACAGTCCTGATATCTCACTGTCATCACATCTTTGATTGCTAAGATAATATTTAAAGGGATATAGTTTTGTCTCCAAACAAGAGGCATGTCATGAAATAGAAAAGTGACTAGAACAATAACTAACTTTTCTTTGGCAATTAGAGAAACTTGCTGATTGCTGTCTGAACAACGAGAGTAAATTTTTTTATGGTCTAAACTTTACATGGGAACACCTGTCATCATCCAACATGAAAAACTTCAAAAAATTAAGATAACATTCTTGAAGCAAGCACTGTGTGTTTAAATAGTTTAAAAACTACAAAGAGAACCATTGCTATTAGAAGAGCTATATCTATAACCTCTACAAAACACTTCTACAAAATCACCACAGATAAAGGCCAATATTTCGGACAACTTCTGTGCTACCAATGCAATGATTAGAGGGGAATGGGCAGAAACCAACTATGAGCTACACCATGTTACAAAATACACAGAGCATGGCTTTCACTACAACCTCTGTAGACAACCATTTGAATAATATTATAAAAAGATAAATGTGTCCATGACAAAATTCTACAATGATTAAGGTATTTACTTAATAGCGCATTCTGTAGTGAAGTACAGGATGAATATATTTTGTGAGCATATGGGTAGGTTAGCAATCAAATATATTACTGATGATGCTGACCCCAGTTGTCAATGCAAGCTTTGGTTTTAAAACATAACAGTCCAGAAGTTTCCAATATTGACAATAGAAATCTATTCTGTTCATTTAATAATAGTGTTATGTTTGATGTGACAGTACTTTGTACATTTGGAATCACCAGAAGAAGTAATGAGAATTTCAATCACTGTTTAATTGTTTATCAGTAAATTATTTTAAAATTGAAGAATGTGAATCTAAAAGTTACTTAATGTATTCTGAGCACAATATTGACCAACTAGTACAAGTTAGAAGAGATTGCTTATCTTTTACACTATATTCTATCCTATTCAAGAGAATGCATGACTCATTGGCCATACTTTTAATAAGTCATAGTTTTCATTCCTCACAACAGGTTTTTAGAGTCCTGCACATTTACATTAATAAACACACCGAGCAAAAAATAAACATTGCCACAACAATAAAAATATTAATAATTACATTTTACTTTGCACTATGCTCAGTAATACTACCCGTGTCTCACGCTTTTATCTGATAGTAATGAACACAATGCTTTCTTATGTATCCTACCTTCCATTTTTGACATGTTTGCATCCTCTAATAACTCAGCTATGGAATTGTCTTTTAAAACAGATAATATTGACAGTTACGAATAGCTAAATGTGGCATTTCTCTGTCCTACATCAACAAAGCTCTGAATGAACTTTGTCAAATTAATATAGTTTTCAACTTATGACAGCTCACTAAGACACATGGTTACACAATAGCTAAATGTGGCATTTCTCTGTCCTACATCAACAATGCTCTGAATGAACTAATTATTGTCAAATTAATATAGTTTTCAACTTATGACAGCTCACATGGATTACACATCTGTTAGAGCAATCAAAGTTAATCTTAAAACAGCCAATCACCTGCTCTCTTTGCCCAACCTTGTGGGTAATGTTAACACATTATTGAACATAATGCAAAAATTGATGCCTGGCATATTTGTTATAACCAGAGTTCAAAAGTTCAGAAATTTATTTTGGTTAAAATAGGCCAAAAGGCACTGAAAATATGCAGCAATGTAATTATAATAGACATTCATTACAAGCAAAAATAGAAAGTAACATCACTCATTATTAATGAAAATAACTATTTAAGATACTTAATAATTTCTTTATCACATAATTAAAGTACTCAAGTTCACTTTTCTTGATTACAAGCAACGAGGTGTTTTTTCAAGGCATCAAATGTCATAGTCAGCCACTTGTCAGGGAGAACATTTTTTATCATGGAAAAAAGAACTTTCACTGAAGTGATTGGAGCATATTAAAAACAAGTTATTTCTAAAGGACTCATACTAATTATAACAGAACATTACCTTTCAGGACATCATGGAAATGTTGATCAAAACAAAGTAAAGTAGTAAATTTAAAATTAATTTCTTGTTGAAACTAATACAGTGAAGCAATTAATACATTCTTAATTAGCTTAATTAGCTAGTTAGTTAATACTCTTATTCACAGCTGATGATGCTGGCAAAAGCTTGTGAAACATGTTCTATATAATTCAATGGTAAGTGGAGCATAAGAGTATTAAATCGACTCACTAGCTAATTAAGAAAATAAAGTAGTTCTAAATAGTCCTGGCTAATGAGCAAAAGATGCACAGTGGTTTCTGGTCAACTTCATATTCTGTTTATGCATTTATAGGGGAATCAGGCTAGTATCTCTTACTTTCATACTAAATACCTTGTAAGACAGTTTATTGCATAGCTTTACTGCTCTCTCATCTTTCTCACGTACAATTGTTTGTTAAATTTACACAGCTGAGCAGTTAACCCCCCCCCCCCCTCCACATTGCCAGGACTATTTTCAAAACTACAGTATTTCCCTTAATTCTTTCCATTTCCTGGTATTTTATGCCCAAGGTAACAGCGTGTTCCTTTAACTAATGAATGTTCTGTATTTAAAGAGCTTGAGCAAATGGGTTGAGGAGAAAGTTTTTTGATCGCTTGAAAAGAAATAAATGTATAACAAGATTTTCAATAGATATTATGAGGTGAACCTCCCCATTTTAATTTTTATAACTTTTTTCACTTCAATATATTGAACTTCTTTATGTGCTTTTTAAAATGTGTAAATAATAGCAGAAAAATCCATAACGATCCCCCCAAAAAGGGGGGGGGTTTAAACATGTTCATTCTATCAGACTTATCAGACTTAATTATCCACTCAGATAGAAAAGGCATTTTGCCTAACTTTCCGGCTCTGGTTATAACTTTATGACCAGTTTTACTGTTGTTGGTGTTGCACTGAACTAATAAATTGCTTGTTTCGTTGAAAGTATTTATATTAGTGCAGTGTATGAGTTCTTTGTGGTGTTAATCCTGTTGTCACTTAAATGCAAGTATTATAAACAAAATACAGTTACCTACATTATAACAATAATTATATCCAAATTTCACATATTCAGTCATGCTTGTAGGCTACGAAACTTGTGCTTTGTCGGAAAATAATCTTCAAACAGGAGAATTATAATAAAAATATGACAACCATTCTTTAATTTTCTACATATTGATATATAAATAAAATGTATGTACTGTATAAATGATACAGTATAAAAAATTCATGTATCCTTGTACGTAAATGTGCAGAAATTTCAGATCATACAA
Organism: Metallyticus violacea; assembly: GCA_030762175.1. Classification (NCBI taxonomy): domain Eukaryota; kingdom Metazoa; phylum Arthropoda; class Insecta; order Mantodea; family Metallyticidae; genus Metallyticus; species Metallyticus violacea. Next base: position 27,050,980 of record CM060836.1, read on the forward strand.
AGCTTTATTTCTATACTGAATGCTGGAAAATTACTATAAGGAAAATGACAAATACTTTAGCAAGATGAGCATTTTAACAGTTTAAGTTCTCTTAACAGATGTATATTTGCAAGAATGACTGTTAACACTTTGCGGGATAGCATCTGACTCACTATCTGGTTCCTGGTAGTAGCAGCAGCAAGTTGGCAATTATGTTAATTCGACTATAGTGAATGTTATCTTATAAAAAATTAACACTTCTACTGATGGAGTCTATGGAGTTGGTTTGTATGATAACCAAATTTGTATAACAAATTTGAACATGAAGATGATGCACTGAATGCATAAAAATCAAATTTTAATGTAATTTTAACCAACATCTACAGAAAATAATAAATATATCAGTTAATTTAATGTCCACATTTTTTCTCAGTACTGTTACACAACAGATTACAGTTGGTATTCCTCACCACCTTCTATAATGTGCTTTCAGCCACTCTCCCACATGGAAACATACATCTGTTTATGACCCTCTAAATTTTGTTTTATGACAGTCACATTTACTCCTTAAAAATACTTGATAATGTGTGCAAAATTACTTCTGATGGTGCACAATTTATTGCCCATAATAAAATACTGCACTGTTTGCACAGTTTATTTTCAATTGGTGCTTCAATTATAAATGAAAGGATTTAAGATCCAAAAAAGGATAAGTCTAAAGAACAAAAGAAAGGCAATAGGTGGAATCAATATCATAAACCTTTATTTACTATTTCATAAATAAAAAAGGCGCTTGTGCTTTTGAGTACTTAAGGATTCAATAAAAAAAAAAACAAAAATAGTTCTTGTCCATTAAAATCAAGGCAGACAGCCCTGGTACATTTACTGGCTTCAACAACTGTCTCTGTAGTTAAACATTACCCTCAGGAATGTCATTAATAGAAACGAAAGAAACAAACATTAACACCTGCCAGACACTATCTCCAGCCACCAATCTACTGGAAAGACTTTACAACAGCAGAGTTGCATTTACACTAAACCACAACACTACTATGTGCTCAAAATGTCTGGGTGCTGAAATTAATCAGCTAGGAAAGTGTACCATTACCACTCTATGTTGCAAATAACACTGGCAGATTGTAGATGTCAACACCACCTTCTTCAGACATGCCAAGAAATATTGGGTAGTTTTATAGTAAAATTTAAAGATAACAAGGGGAAAGAGGGAAGACCCCCTAAGGTTTCATTTTCTCACTAGCCATCAAAACTGCAAACAAGAGACTTAACAGCACAGTTGTAGAAATTATTTCCAGTGGTACCATTTTCTGCTTATCAGCTGATTGATACTTTCTTGACATACCAACATATTTTATAAAATAATCTGGGGTCATATTTAAAGGTTGCACAATATATTTTAAAAACTATGCTTATAATTAACAATGGAAATACACACAGCTTTCTAGAGTAAATGGAATAATATCCAATGCTTCTAGTTTCTTTCTCTTCTTTATCATTCAGTTGTTAGTTAAATGCCCTTGTTTTGTACACTGTTGTGTCAACACACTTGATAAAAAAAAATGAAAAATATAATATGCAAACCACTTTAAAATGTACCCACACTGCCTATATGTAAACTTCGCTTATAAAATTCTAAGAGTGGCGTCAAATTCTGAACTTTCAAAAGGGGATTAAGTCAAACTGTGCTAGAGAAGGAACACCCAACAATAAAAAAAAATTAAAAAAAAAGTTTCAATAGTTTTTGAGATCGATTAATAGTTTCAAGTTCCACCTCTAGTCCATGGTGAATTGGAAATACTTGATAGCTATAGCTCTCAAACACTTGATGCACGGCTACCACACCACCTAGTTCAATTCACTGCAAAGAGGAGAAAAAATAATATGCATTAGTGTCATTCATGCAATACTTGCTTGCATACAAATGCATTAAACACCCAGAAATAGAATTTTCATCTCCATACACAAACTCAGCATTCACATGTACAAACAAGTCAACTGCATTACTGAAATGAACTTAACAATCAGAGTGTGAATTTAATGGTGTTGTTTGCAGTGTACAGTTTTAGAATAATAAAATATAAAGAAGTAAAAAACATTAAAATTTGCAATGGTAAGCTAAAGGGCTATACATTGCAATTATGATGCTTACCAAGCAATTAATATAGAAATGTAATTTACCTTATATGTATTTCAATTTATTTTATTTCTATGAGAGTCTTGCCCACAGAGTTCAGCTTCATGAAGATTTAAATAAGTCTCTGATCACCTCATATTTTATTTATCCAAATTCTCCACAATCTCTACAAAAGCTGGTGCATGTTAGTGACATTTTCCAAGTTACCACCTAAAAAGCATTATGATTGCCCTGTGGTTAATATATCAGCTTGGAAGGCCAAAAAGTTGTTTCTCCACTACTGCCATTTCTATCCTTTATTGCTGTATTTTTCCATTCTTTTCACTAGTTCCTATTCTTCCCCTACAATGTTCCATTCATATTCTTTTTCCATAAGTGATGTTCTATCCAATCATTTGAAAAAATAAAACTTATTTATTTATGACCAAAATGGTTTAAAATACTTGCATGGTTCATGACTTTTGGTATTTATTTACTTTTGTCAGGGAGAGGAGAAAAAAAAAAGCAGGGGAAAAAATTCTAGCCCAAAGAACAGTTAAATTTTAGTGTGTTTTATTTTTAATCTTTAATAAGCCCTCTTAGCCCCCATCTTCTACCAAAGAACTTCTTATGGAGAAATACCTATTATACCCCCAAAATTAAAATAACATGTCATCTAATGTCAAAAAAATGTATGACTGCAATTTTTAACAATTTTATGACATTTTTATAGAGATTTTTTTGTTCATTCAGCAATTTATTTCATGCAACAATGTGTGTAAGTGTTTCCTATTAGACATTTACCATTTAATTTCATGCATATCTTTCAGTAATCTCGATTTGGTTGGGAGAGAGAAAGGGAGGAGAAAAAATCTCTTCATGAAGAAAAGTCCAACAACCTGCCATAGCGAGACGAGGGGGAAAAAAATTTGTAAATTAACTTTCTAGGAAAAAAGGCAGAAAACTAAAGGAACTGGTTGAGGACATGTTGCCCCTACACTACAACTAGGTTTTGACACGTTCTTAGTCTGTCTAATGGTAACCATAATTGCCTCGATCCAAGATCAGCGGTTCAATCCCAGCCAGGGTCAATAGATTTTGGGGGGATAAAAATTCTAAGTACAACTTCTTTCAGAAGGGATGCAAAGCCATAGGTCCCATGTTATAGATTTAAGGCACATAAAAGAACCTCAAGCCCGAAAGAATAAGCCTCAGAGCAAAATTTATCAGTCATTTCACACCCTGAATTGAATGGGATATTAATGACCTGAGACATTAATGATGATGATGATGATGATGATGATAATAATAATAATAATAATAATAAACCTGTAATAAGCAAAATAAAATAAAGACGTTCTTAATGATACACATGCTCTATTCCAACCTGGATTTCTTTCTTGACATTTGAGACATGATTAATGATAAGCATGGTGTTTAAATCAAAATATAGCTGATACCAGGAAAAAAGATCTGTTTCCATATTGGCTGACTATTGTTGCACAATCATCAAAGTTATGTGTAGCTACTATGAATTGACAAGCAAATCAATGTCAGACAGAAGCAGGCTTTTCAGGTACATGTGCAAGTATGTACCTATTACTATATAAGATGAACACTACTCCAGATTTCTTACAAACTGTAATCAATTTGGCATTTTCATTCTTATCTTCATGTTCAGCTCCCCAAAATATAGAAGAAATAGATAATTTAATCTGGGTGGCATGACTAAGATTTTGTTGTTTGCTTATTATCAAAGGTTATAACAATAAATCAGACTTCATTAAAAGATAGAGGCAAATGTTGGGTTATAGTTTCATCTAATATTTTATTTATAATCCATTTGCAGATGTCCTCTCTGCCATGGAAGCATTTATTTGTAACTTCAGTAATTTTGTAAGAGCTATTTATAAAAATGTCATTGCTTTTTCTGCTTCATGATTTTATGATTATAAAAACATTTTTTATAACTGCCACTTAGGCAATTTCAGGCTGAATTTTCAAAAGATCTCTCAAAAGATGCCCAACATCATCTTTGCATAATTGATGTTTTTTCTAATGTCAAATGTTGATAAATGGAAACTTCTTTAACTGACAACTGTTAACTGTAACAAGATACAGCGGCATAATTATATATTTTTTAAATGTTTTCTTGTGCAAATTTCTTTTCAGAAATCCATATATATAGGAGCACATTCTAAACTACATGTGTAAAGCAATGACCACTTCTGTATTTTAGCAGTAGCGCTTGTGCAGGGCCAGGGATTCTTTCCCAGATGGGTTAGTTCCCGAACAGGTTTTTCAGCGTTTTCCTTTGCCTGGCAAACTTAAGCCACAAACTCCTCTGTACACATTCAGCCAAATTATTGTTTATCATCCTTCATCTGATACAACAGACCATAAGATTGTAGTGCCAGGTCTGAAAAGAGAGTGAGAGAGTGCACAACAGCAATTTTTGAACCAATCATATGTTGAGTTATTAACCACTAATGTTCTGTTTATGTTTTTGTATGTGCATAGTTAATGTCATACAACTCAAATGATATTAAGGTTACATGATGTTCTACATGTACATTTATAAAATCATCAATAAAAAATAAAACAAAAATGTTGTATGGAATTTGGCCTCAAAAGCTTACGCAGATCAATGTGTTCTAAATTGCTTGGCCACTGCTACTCTTCCTAATGTTCTTTTTCCAAATGCTTTTGATTGTGACCATTATGATTATACGCAAAATGCCTACTTCAGTGTGCCAGTCATGTATTCAAGTTGTAGCTACAGTGCTTACGAAGTTCTCTAATTGAAATGTAGAATCTGGGGATGGTGGGACTTACCTCTAGGGTATTCAGGATGTGCACAAAGCATGCATCCACATTAATAATGCTATCACATCATCATCATGCAATGCTATGATTTTATAAGTTAAGGATACCGCACAAAAAAACCAAAAGTCCTTTTTAAAATGTATAAGGCACTATGGTTCAGTTATTGTCTGCACAACAAGTGACACATTGAGTTTGATTCCTGGTCAGAATAAACTGCCTAGGTAAGGTTTTATCAGATTTTTTTAAAAATCTTGAAAATTTGAATGCCAGGCAATTAACTTTAGGTGCAGGCAAATTTTGAGCTTATTTGTGCTATAATTATTGATAAATTCCTTCCACAGGGTAAGTGTATTGTAAGGTAGCACCATGCAAGTTCAATTTACTTTGCAGTAAAAGAGAGATGATGGTTATGCTAGTTTACAAGTTATAGAAAATATTGTCTTTTTTGTGTTTATTTTTGAGTATGAGTGTCAGGGGGCATATGTATGAGTGTGCACTCACACATGCACATGCGAACACATGACAGTAGATGACAAATGAGGGAATGAGAGAGGTCATTAGCTTCATCACATCTATTTACTATAAATTACAATTTTTCTTTTTAAATATCTTTCACATACTGTGACAGGATGGGGGGAAAGAAAAATCTAACAATGTAAATCAAAGAACAGCCAGAAGCTTTACTGAATACATCAGTACAAAATTTCAATGTTATAATGATAAAATTTGTTCTAAATATAACTATGCATTAACTGAAATATATTTCACGTTTTTTGGAGATTAAGAAATTTATTCTGAACAAAATGGGAAATATGTATAAATGAGATGTTTTAGCTAGCTAATTACTTATTCTTATTTCTGTACTCACCTATGTTTATTGAAAAAACATTTTTATGGATCCTGTTCACATTCTTGGCTGCTAGTTAACTGACCGGCAATTCTAATTATATATATTAAACGCTTACAGTAGATTTCCAGATGGAGGTTACAAAATATTGTAATCAATCAGTTATCTGTTGAAATTTTGAAATTAATTAGGCTATGTTAATATTTTTTAATGTAGATCTTCACTCATAACCTACATTTCAGCGGTTGCTGACTTTAATGATTTTGATTTCTTTTCAATTTCTTAACTCATTCCCCAAAAATGGTTGGCCAAGCTGACTTATCTATTTGTGTATATTATATATTGCTGAATTGTTCTTAAAGACTGACATTTACATTTCTTTTTGGTTTCTGATCTACATTTACTACAATGGAAATAACTGATCAAGTACATGCCTGGTTTCATTTCTGGGAGAATTTTCTCTATATGATTTGATGTTATCAGATTCTTTATGTTGTATTTGCTTTGATTCTCATAATATCAAAGCATACAGATAAAATACCCCCCCAAAAAGGAATCTCAACAATTTATCCCAGATAAATCGTTCAGATCGAAATAAAGTATATTTTGGGAAAATAAAAGAAAGGTCAGACTGCAAGAACATTTCAGGAATATCAGATATAAACAAGCAAATAAATTATTTAGTGCAAAATGAATCATTTAATATAAAAGAAATAAGAATCACTAGAGATAAAATATTTTAAAATGCTTAAAAATACCTTCATAGCCTCACTCTTAATCAACAAGGAAATAGACAGAGTTAAAAACATTTAAAATAATAGTGTAATGATAAAACACACTTAATGTTTCACCATCAAAATTTAAAAATTCAGGACATATTTTGTGAGATCTTTGCTCATATCATCAACTGTTAAACGAATGATGGATCATACTAGGTTGGCGGGCGACTAAAAGCAAAATTCATAAATCTGGAAAAAATCTGCCAGCCAAAAATTCATAAATCTAGGAAAAGCATGATACCAATTATTAATAACATCAACTCTCCTTGTTATCACTTAGCTAACTGGTTGTCCTCAAAGTTTTCACACATTTCCTAAGTTTGACATTTTAAGCTTGAATAACTCTATGGATCTCATTAATAAAATGAAAGATTACAAATTGTCTCCCACTGACACAATGGTTTATTTGATGCCAAAGCTTTGTTTCCCAGCATACCATAAAATAAAGCATTAACTCTTCTAAGAAAATAGTTATAATCTTCCCCATTTAAGACAGACACATATCAAGGAATAGATTAAACCTACCAAACTATGCTTAAATCAAGCCTTTTTCACATTCGAAGGAAATTTTTTCACTAAAAATCAGGATTAGTAATAGGCAGCCCATTTTCACCGTTCCTTGCTGACTTAGATTTCTTTTGAAACACACATCACTAAAGCCTTCCCCTACATCTTCAAGATCTGGTATAGATATGTAGATGATACATTTGCTATTGTACAAAAGAGATATGTAGAAGATGCATTGAAACTATTAAATCTGCCGGAGCCATAAGTTAAATTCAGTATAGAAACTGAAATCAAAAACATATTACCATTTCTGAACTTGCAAGATAATAAAAAGTAAAAACAAACTAGAATTTGGCATTTGCCAAAAGAATAACACACTGACAATTATATTAAAGCCCATGGTTTCAACCCAAGACCTCATAAGGAAACTGCTTTCAACAGCATGATATTCAGATTTAGTTAATGTACCACTTAGCAAATATGAATATAAAAAAAAATACCTGCATATAATAGTAACAGCCATTTCTAATGAGTTCAAAAAACAGATGATTGATCACAAAATAAAAGAATCCTAAAACAAACGAAAATTAAACAAAACACCACCCTGACTGCCTTATGAAAAGAAAAAAAACTTACAAAAAGTTCACTTATCACTCACAAGCTAATAATAAATTTCAAAATTTTTCCAAACAATATAACATCACATTAGCATCCCAAAACAGATACAATATTCACAAATTATTGAAGTTAAATAAACCAGATTCCAGACCCAAATAGGAATAATCAGGTATATACCAGTTCAATTGTAAAGACTGTGAAAAAATATACATAGGCAAGACCAAGAGAAATACAAAGGTATATCCATAAATTTCTGCCTCGCCTTAACTTATCTGATAAATAAATAATTGCAGCTGTAACTTCTGCTCTGCTGTGTTCAGTTGCTCACATATAGTTGCATGAAGAAGGCTATGTGTAGAAGATTGTGACATGTTCAAAATGGAATATTGATCTGTAATTAAATTCTTCACAAAAGAAGGACTTAATCCAAATGAAATTAAACAGCAATTGGACAGTGTATATGGGGAAGCACTCCCCTCACATTCTACAGTAAAAGAATGGGCTGTGAAAGCTTTGAAGATAAAGAGCATGCAGGCCGGCCCTTGGAGGGGCTCACTCCTGTAAACATCGCTCTTGTGGAAGGAGAAATTATGCAAGACTGGTGGCTCAACGTTACAGAAATAGCAGCAAGGTTGCGCCTTTCTAAAAAAATAGTCCTTCGAATTATTCATGAACATTTAAACACAAATAAGGTTAGTACAAGATGGGTGCCTAGACTTCTTTCCCCCATCCAAAAGCAGCAATGAATCATTTGTTGTCATGCATTTTTGGAGCTCTGCCATGGTAACGAGAGAGAAGTTCTGCGAACCATTGTTACAGGAGATGAAACTATTGTCCTCTACTATGATCCCTTGTCCAAAAGAGAATCAATGGAGTGGCAGGTGTAAACCTGGCGAAGCACCATCCCTAATGTCAAGGTCACTCAGTCAACAAGATCATGGGCACAATCTTTTGAGAATGTGAAGGAATACTCTTCATTAACTTCAAGGAGAGGAACACCACAGTAAATGAGGACTACTATGCTGGCCTACTGCACACACTATGTTCTTCCATTAAAGAGAGAAGGCAAGGAAAATTGAGTGGTGTAGCATGCGCCTTCTTCATGACAGCACACCTGTGCATACAGCTCTTATTGCAAAGGAAGCTGTGAAAAAATGTGGCTTCAAGGAGATCGACTATTCACCCTATAGCCCAGATCTAGCTCACAGTGACCACTTCCTCTTCTCAAAACTCAAGATGGACCTTTGAGGAAGGAAATTTAAGTGTAACAAAGAACTGATGGATGCTGTTTATGCCCATTTTGCAGATAAGATTTATGACTATTTTGGGGGTGGGAGATTGAAATGTTAATTCAAAGATGTGAGAAGTGTATTGCAATAAAGGGTAACTATATTGAAAAGTAAAATAACATACCTAGAAAATGGTTAGGCCGGAAACTTATGGACCTACCCTCATACAGGCATCAGGTTAAAGGAACACTGGAGAAATATCCATTATAAAATGGTAGAAAAATCGGCCATAGCAGCAAATTTTTGGAACAAACATCACAAAATAGAAAAAGGCATCCTTTATTAAAAGCTATTCTACATCCCAAAGAATTTGACACATGGGAAAAGATTTTCATATTCATGAGTCGCTGAATTTTGATATTTCCGAGGCAGACAATGTTCTGAACAAGTTCATGAACAGACCGCTAGAGTCCTCACAGTCGCCTACATCTCCAACCTTTTATGATCCACCAGTCATTTAATAGTTGACACGTGAGCAAAGGTCTCACAAAACATGTCCTGAATTTTTAATGAAATATTAAGTGTGTTTTACCATTATATTAACATTCAAACGTTTTTAACTCAGACTGTTTCCTTTTTCATTAAGAAAGAATCCATGAAGGTGTTTTCAAGCATTTTAAAATATTTTATCTACTGGAGATTTTATACTTGTTTTCATTGTGTTGATTCCTGAACACATTAGAATTGGAGAAACAGAATGTTTAAAATCACCCTACTGACCATTGGAACTTAGCTTTTGGGAAAATATCTACATCAAGAAACAAAGATAGACTGATGAGTTTCAAAATCCCAACAGATGACAGGTTAATACAACATTTTGTAACCTCCTGCCAGAAGTGAGATTTAAGCATTCAACATGCAATTCTAATTATCTGTCAGTCAACTAGCAGCCAAGGATCCATGAAACATTTTTTGCCAATAAATGTTGGTAAATGGAGAAATAAAGTATGTAAATAGACTCACCACCTTTAATTTATAACTGTGATAGATCTACAAAGGTGCATTACGAAATAAGGGAACAGACTGTTTTCAAATCCATAATTTCTGAGCAGAAAAAAAAAGAGGGGGGAGTTGAAGGGAGCCAAGAAAGCAGCTTATGTGTTAAAATTACTGTGATGAGTAATTGATACTGCTTTTAGGAGACGTGGGAGGAACCAGTTCTTTCTATGCAACATCCACTTTCTATAGAATGGTTTGGCTGATTGATACATACATTTCCTTTATAGAGCAACAGTTTATACTCATGTATTTACATGAAGTACACAAAGAAAAATCACCTTCCTCCTTGATCCAGATGATAGGAATATTTAGTTAGAAATATATAATTCCTACGTCCATTAATTGCTTATGTACTGATTCATTACTTGAACACTGTTTGGTGATTTAAAACCATATGGCACACATGTTTTCAAATGATAAAAGCCTTCAGATCTACTTAAGCTGCCTTCTATAATGTACACTTACAGATGCAAAATCTTACAACCAACTGTTCATTTGTATCAGAACTTCTGCCCACTTAGCATCTATCTTAAGAAGCTGCTGAACTGCATTACTGCAGGAACATTAAGCCATTTCATTAATTATCCTAAGACTTGTAGCAATATACATGACATTTATAAGCTTACAAAATATAAAACAAAATAAATACCTACTGCTAGGAACAGATACAGAAACTGAACATGCATACACAATACATAGGCTGCAATATAGTGAATGTATTTTGAAAAGCATCAACGTAAAGCAATGCATGCTTGCTGATGAATAATTATTACCAATAAAATAAGTTTTTATTAGAGATTGGTTTTTGATAATCTTGACACTAAAGAGATATATCAAATGCTACCCCTGTACAAGAGCTCAATACTTAAACCACATTTCCCCTAAAAAATAACCTCAATTCTGAGTCTACCAATAATGAAAGACTTTTGTAAGCACATGATGTGATTAATACAATTGTATTTATGAAGCTGTAGACAATGGTGTAGCAATATATCCTATAAGAATATATTAAATATGTTTGCACTAACTCCACTTATACAACATTAGGACATGTTTCTGGAGCATCATCAGCTATTGGCCAACTAATCCATTTTATGGCTGGATTCCAAGGTGCTTCTGCAGCGATCTCTGAAGGTTTAAGTAGGAACTTGTTGAGTTCATCCATAGGTGGAACATTAAAATTCATTAAGTTTTTTCTATTTTTTAGGATGAAAATTTTTTCCAGTGGACAGTTCTATTGGGTTGTGAAGTTCTTTCAGCAGTTTAACCTCTGGTTCAATTTCATGATTTTCAGTTCAAAAGTTGGCTGCCACTGCTGATTCAATCAATTTGCTTAAAATGAATGTTCCTAAAATGTTCCTTTCTCTGAATTTCTAAATTTCTCTTTGTTTTTTTTTATGTATTTATGATTACAATCTGCACATTTCATTTCTTAAATTCCTGATTTTTGTTCTGTTGGTATGGTGTCTTTTACTGTGCAACTTAATAAAATGTTTATATTATATTTGTTTTTGGGGGTAACTTTATGCCAAGTTCTTTGAATATCCTCTTGAATTTGTTGTGATAATATGACAAATTATTGTTACGAAATCACTCAAATTTCACTAATTTTGTTCCACTTACTTGTAGCCACATTTCACAAAATGGAAGAATTCTGTTAAACTTTCACCTGATGACATAAGCAGATTGCTTATAAACAATAATTCTCAAAAGGACAGGAATAAACTGACTTTTCTCTTTACCTTAACCAGATAAGAGTGCAATGTAGTAAACTTTTTATGCTCTTACTGCCAACTTTGACCAAATATTATGCCTATTTTTGTATATCATTGACTATAGAGAAGATAATTTATTAAAATATTTTGCTGTAAATATGATTACCAATTATATAAAAGAACTGGATCTATTTAAAAAAAAAAAATTACAAAAACTGAAACAACTGAGAAAAGTAATGATGAGAGTTTCTTGTAAATGAAAATTAATTGTAGATATCAAGTGGTCCAGGTTCATTTGCATCAGAATAGTGTTTTAAAATCACCTTTCAAATGCTTCTAAGACCTGAACATTAAGGGGCATTTTCCTATTAAAAGGGTTAACACCCATTTTTACTACTGAGGCACCACAGGCGGTAAATACTTCCCTGAAGATCAATTCATGAAAGCAGGTATGACAAAACACAAAGCTTAGAATACATAATATACAATAATGAAATTAAATCTTCTGGCCTTTTACTCAATTTTAGTTGTAAACAAAAACATCCATTGAAATGCTAAGATGATAGAATTTGGATTTTAGCGAGTAACACTGATTTTGTAAAAACTATTAGCTTTGGACAAAACCTTTGGATTACCTCTGTGGTTTAGTGGTAACATTTGCTGTTACTAATCTGGAGGTCCTAGGTTTGATTCCTGGTCAGGTCAAGCTATCAAGCTTTGGACAGCCTCCATGGTTTAGATAACATTTGCACCTACTAATCTGGAGGTTCTAGGTTCGATTCCTGGTCTGGTCAAGCTGTCTGGGTAAAGTATTTTTTTGGAGTTTAGCCATACCCTGAGAAGGTGAATGCCAGATAGCTTTAAGATGCCAAGGACTCTGAGCTCATTTGCATCATCATTAATTCATTTTATTTCATTCATTTGTTGATGATTTAATATTTATATTTATGGATGCTCTTTAACATCTCAGGTCATCAGCATCCCATTCAGTTCAGGACGTGAAATGACTGACATATTTTGCTCAGAGGCCTCTTTATTCAGGCTTGAGGTTCTTTTTCATGCCGTAAATCTATGACATGGAACCCATGGTTTTACTTCTCTTCTGAAGGAAGCCATATTTAGGATTTTTATGCCCAAAAAATCCATCAATCCTGGTTGGATTGAATCTGCGATCTTGAGATTAGGAGGCAAGTATGGCTACCACTACCAGCAGGACAGACTATTTCATTCATGACTATATACCTACATGTAAATACATTTAGCAACCATTAAATGCAGATGAGATTTTGAATGCGAACCTACTTGTCTGATTGGCATTGAAATCTGCATTTGGCAGCAAAGGGCGACTGCATAGTTTTCTGTATATAATCCATCAGTAGACTACAGTATGTGGTGATGATGATGAGGATTTGATGAGGGTCATTAAATTTAATGAAACACTGAGAAACACACACTTTTCATACAAAAGAAGCTGCACATATGCACTGAATGAACAATGCAAATGTGAGTTAGCAAACCCAGGTATTTTCTGTACTTGATGAATCACAGAAAAATATCTAAATTGTGTTTCATGCACAGAGCAAAACCACAATTTCAATACCATGCAACAGTTAATAGCAAAAATAAGTGCACAGCTTGAAGCAAAAATAGAAAATATTGTAGAAAAAAAATCATAGCTTCTTCATCCATCACACTGAAGGCTGATGCAATTTATTAGTCATATGAAATCAATGTAAATAATTTTGGCAGCTGTAGGGCTAGCATAAAATATTTCAACTGGTTGTAGATGAGAATCTGTGTGTCTGCTCAAGTGGTTCTGCAATAATTACAAACTATTTGGCTTTACATTTTTCTGCATTATATAAGGGTAAATAAATGCTGCATTTAAATTATCACAAATCATATTTCAAATTCTTCTACTCTGATCATTTATGCTTGCCCTGAATATTTTCGGGGAGATGCAACAAAAGACAAAAGCTGACAACATGGGAGTAGCTGAAACATCCACCAAACCTGAGCAGATGGTTTAGTGAGCATTATTATTAGCAACTAGTTGCTTCTTGGGCTATTTTTATGCTCTACCACGATTCCCTCCAGTTGCCGTCGTGAAACAACGGCACCCGAGAGACGTCAATATCAGGCGACGCCTCTGCAAAATATCGACCAACAATAGGGAAAGTGTTTCACCAACCCAGTAACAAATTACAGGTCAAAATTTCTATCAGCAAAACTTATTCCTAAGGATGGAACACGGAGTTTGGAAAACCTTATTCGAAAACAATCGTATGAAATGACAGCAGATATTTTAAACACTGCAAATAAACGTTTATAATTTAAATTCAAAGCAATGTCTCTGATAAAAAAGTTACTACATTGTCTAAATTTCCATCTTGCTCACCTGGAAAACCTTGTGTTGGCTGTCCTGGTACAGAATACTGTGGCCGGAAACTGGCAAAGTTGGTAGTGGCAAACCCTGTTGGAAGCTGGCCAGCTTGAAAACCTGCTGGGAACTGATTGCTTAGCAAACCTGAATAGGTCAAGGGATAAATTTTTAGTGTTAACAATGTTTATTAGCTATTTGTAGCCTTTGATTTTAAGCTTCTCTGAATTTAGTTTTGAACTTAACACATAAAGAAAACTAATGCTTGAGCTATGTAAACTTAACTAATTTTTCCACAGTTCTAATGAGGATAGTTCAGTATAATGCTCAGCATATGCACTTTCTTACCTGCAGGCCCTTGCTGGGATGTTGTAGGTGTAGTTGGGGTAGAACCAGCAGTAGTTGTGGCTGCGAGACGAGAAAGGATAGATCTTTCTGACATTTGAAGCCTCTGTGCTACTGGTGGAATACGAGCTAGAGTTGCTGGCAGTCGACTAACATCTGACTTCATATCCGACAACAATTCTTCTAGTTGGTTTAGCACCTACATGAACATGTACAGTTGAATAATTTATACTGCAAATAATCTACATTAAAATGGCTGGAATAATGAACACTTCTGTATGGATAGGTGCAAAATCAGTATCACATAAACTGATATATTTAAAATTAAAAAGACATTATTCAGTCTGATGTCATAGATTACACAGAATTTTCATGTTGGCATACTGAAAATGGAAATATCTTTATATAAACTTCCTCTCTCACATGCCCTTGAACAGTTGGAAATAACTTTTTTCTAATTTTAGGCAATTTGTTCACAAAAGCACATTCCTTTATTTTACCTGTTTCAAATATTTTAGGATGAAAGAATGTATAAAATAAAATTATTTTTCTGCTTTATATGTTTCTCTTACATATGCCCAGTCTGAGAAAAAGAAAATTTTAATGGGTGGATTCCACTCATCCTGACGAATGTTATTTAGTTATTTAGATTTGGATATATATAGGCATCCTACATACCCATAAAAACTAATGATTTTAAAATTTTCATTACACTGGCCTGTGATGATTTTGCTGTCTCGGTGAAAATAGACAATTTACATGGAAAAGAGCACATTGATTTCCAAAATGACATTAGTTTTTTCATAACATATACAGGTATTTATAATTTGACATTTTATCGATTATACTGCTATATTGCGGTGATGATAAAAAAAAAATCAAAACATGAATAACTTTAACACATAAAAGCTATACATAAATGCTCACATAAAGTATACTGCAGAATGCAAAGCATCCATCATCTACTTTCTTATCAATTCCTCTGCCATGTGCTTCAAGTTTCCAACATGACTGCAGCTAATCAATGCCTGGCCAGGAAGTAAGGAGAAGTGATTACGCCTGAAGTCTAAAACCATTCTCATCTTTCCTCAACTTACCAGCCTTCTAAAATACCACAATTATTTACTTATATTAATTCTTACGCATTCATTTCCCACAGAACTTATCTAGTGCTTCAAATATTTTCATAATCCAACATTGGTATTTGCATTAAAAATATATATATGTATATATATAATATAAAATAATAATAATAATAATAATAATAATAATAATAATAATAATAATAATAATACTGCATTTATTAAGGTATATTTTGCATATTTTAAAGATAAGTTTGGAGACCAAGATTAAGAAATGGGATCCACATACTGCATGCAGAATTTGTGTTGAAGGGCACTGGTATAATGGAAATCAGGTTTCTATGCCTTTTGGAATTAAAACAAATAAAAAAACCACTATAATGACTGTTACTTTTGTTTGAGTAATGTATCAGCATACAACAAAATTAATAAGTCGAAAATTAAATACCCAGAAGGCTTAGAATCAGCTATAAGACAGTGTCACACTGATTCTGATGTCCCAGTTCCTTTCTCATCTACTGAACTAGAGGACACTGATCATGATCCTTCATCTTCCTCTGAGTCTACCACAAATGTTCATGAAGGTGAAGATATCTCATAATCTATAGCAAAGATAACCTCAGCTCTTTACTCAGACTGAGTTGAATGGTTGGGCAGGACTTAGGTCTTACCTAGCAGAAGAATGAAATATTGGGGCCGAGATTAAAAGAAAAAAAATTGCTAATGAAAGATGCCACATTTTACTGGTATAGGAGTCGAGATGAAGAATTTAGGAAATTCTTTAAGGTGGAAAATAACCTGGTTTATTGTTGAACTTACTGGTTTAATTCTTAAACTTGGAAATGATCTTAAAATAGCAATGACTGATGTTTATTGATGCATGAAAAACAACAATACTGTCATGGGTGGCCAAGGTTGTTAAGGCACAGACTCGTGAGTGGGAGGTCTGGGGTTCGAATCTCCCCAGGATTGCCCTGACTGATGTTTTTTCCAGGTTTTCCTCATAAATGGCAAATGCCAGGGAGGTACCCTAAACTTAGACCTCAAATGTTTCCTTTCTTAAAAATCCTTTCCCAATATATCATTTCATTTCATTATCACCAGTGTCCACTGCCTGTGGTGCCTCAGTAGTAAAAATGGGCATTAAACACAATTCATTCATTTCATTCATCAAAAACAACTCTCAAAACAGTTTTATTGCATTATAGATGCAAACTTCCCTCAATTCCAGTTGTAACTCTTGTGTTATGAAAGAAACCTATGACAATCTTAAATCCATTTTAGAAAAAATGAAATAAATAAAAGAAAAATTTAATTAAATAAATTAAATTAAATACCCGGAATATGGCAATGGCTACTGTATGGAGACCTAAAACTTTCTGCTATCTTACTTCACCAGCAAGTGGTACACAAAATGTCCTTGATTTTTGTATGAATGAGACAGTAGATGTAGAGACAAACACTGGAATGAATAGTGTTTAACGCCCATTTTTGCTACAGAGGCACCACAGGCAATGGACACTGGCAATACATGAGATGAAATGATATATTTGGAAAGGATTTTTATTTTTAAAGAAAAAATCGTTCCTGGCCCAAGTTTAGGGTACCTCCTCGACATTAGCCATTTATGAGGACTGAGGAAAACTTGGAAAAACCCTCAGTCAAGGAGGATGGTCCTGGCAGGATTCGAAGCCCAGACTTCCAGCTCACAAGCCTGCACCTTAACGACCTTGGCCACTCATGGCGGTCGCAAACACTGGTCAATAAAAGAATGGCCTAAGAGAAAGAATTAACACTAGGAGAAAAAAACGTAAAATGTGTCAATCTAGTTGACTCTGAAAAGATGCTATCCTCTACTTTACATTACACTTGGTATCATGAAGCTATTCATCAAAGCACTAGACAAGAATGGCTTGTGTTTAATATATTTAAACTGCAAATTTCCACTATTGTCTGAGGCTAAAATAAAAGAGGGTGTATTTGATGGACCTCGTATCAGATAGCTAATGTAAGATATTGGAACTTTATGAATGATATACAACTTCAGACTTTCAAGGAAGTTATCAATAAGTTCCTTGGAAATGTAAAAGACATGGAATATGAAGAAATATGTTATGAAGACTGCAAGTTTGAGTTTGAAACTTCACTTCTTAAACTCTGAATGTGAGTACTTTCCAGCTAATTTCGGACTCATTGTGATGAGCAAAGTGAAAGATTTCATCAAGAAATTAAGAAGATGGAAAGACTATATTAGGAACAGTGTAATGGTGGTTGATACACAACATAAATCAACACAGCCTTCCTTCCAAACAAATTTTCAGACAATGAACTTTTCTTAAGGTAAGTTAGTACCCAGTTTTGTGTATTAGATAGGAATATGACATTTTATTTTTGATTATAAAATACTCTATTTCACATACACACACTTCTTTTAAAATTCTTGTGGTTTGTTTAAAAACCTTATATGATGGGGGAAAACAGATCTCATCTTTCAATTTAACATGCCAAAATTAGTTAATATCACCATTCACATTTGGGACAGCAAAATAATAAAGGATGTCAAGTATACGATACATCTGGATAAGTATGCAAGGCACATCTCCAAAATTTCCTTGCATATTCCCCTAACATACACTTCAGAAATTGATGCAAGTTTTTGACTGTGGGTAGAATCCTTTTAGAGAAGAGTTTCCCTGTGGATCTAAAGGTTGAAGGTTTGTTGGATTTTTTATGCTGTATGCATATAGGCCTTTAAATGTTGTAGCTATTGGCAACCAAAAATTTAAGTATGTCATTGGTTTGAGTGAGTTCAGAGCTCTCCAAATGACTAAATAATTGTACATAATGATGTCTAACATGTAAAATAATAATTTTTGTACCATTTTACTATTTTTCATAAAGTGAGAGATGTCTGCAATACCTGATTCACTAAATCCACACTGTCCACATGCATATTATATTCCTGTGTAATATTAGCCTTGAAAATAGTCACAGTATGGGGATCCATTTGTATCAACCAACAGAATTTTTAACTATAATCTGATAATGCTGTGACCACCCTTCTATCTTGCTAAGCAAAGTATGTCAATGGTGGAGGATGATGCACCTATATTTTTCCTCTCTTTGGTGCCTGTGTATTTACATTCTTTGGGAACCCAGTATGACTTGAACATATTGTTTTGATTGCTTGTTAATTTGGTTTATTTATGGATGCTCTTTAGCATCTCAGATCATCAGTATCCTATTCAATTCAGGGTATGAAACAGCTGATAAATTTTGCTTAGAGGCCTGTTCTTTTAGGCTCAAGGTTCTGTTATGTGTTGTAAATCTACGACAAGGGACCCATGGCTTTACTTCCCTTCTGAAAGAATCCACACTTAGTATTTTTGTGCACCAAGTTCCAATTGTATTCATCATTCTGTTACATAAGGAAATGAAGAACTTTGGTGACCTGTACCAATTACCTAAACACACAGTTCTACACTGATCAAGAAAGATTACATGAGGTGTATTACTGTGGAGTCAGAAAACTTCCTATTTTTGTTCTACTGTAGATGTGTGAAACTAGAAAAAAGGGATTTACTAGTTTCTTATGATGTGGTCTCTGTTTCCTAGCATCCAGAAAAAACTAATAAATGTCATAAAGTAATGGCTAACCTCAATAACCCAACCTGAAAAAGTAATAGAACAATATTTTTTTTTGATTGATTTATTTATGGATGCTCTTTAACATCGCAGGTCATCAGCGTCCCATTCAACTCAGGGCGTGAAACGGCCGACAAATTTTACTCAGAGGCCTCTCTTTCATGCTTGAGGTTCATTTCGTGCCATAAATGTACGACACGGGACCCACGGCTTTACTTCCCTTCCAAAGGAAGCCATACTTAGAATTTTTACGCCCGAAAAAAATCCATCGGTCATGGCCGGGTTCGAACCCGCATTCTTGGTTTTAGAAGGAAAGTATGGTAACCACTACACCACCAGGACCGACTATAGAACAATATCTGAACCTACCAAAATTTATATTAATCAAACCTACTTCACATTCAGAGGAACTATCTATACACAAAAGAAGGGTCTAGCAATGAAAAATCCACTTTTACCATTCTTGGCAGATGTGTACACGAGTTTCTTAGAAACAAATTATTTGAGGCTTTTTCCTCTTTCTCTCTCACACTCACACACACACACACCCACACATAATGTTGATGTCTTTGCAATAGTAAGTGAAAAATGGAAAGAGGATGCAATAAAACTACTCACCCTACAACACTGTTACGTTAAATTCACAATGGATATAGAAAACAACAAGGCTCTTCCCTTCCTGGATATAAAAATTATAAAAAATAGCTATATATTGGAATTTGGCACATTCAGAAAAGATACCCATACAGATAATTATATAATGAACAACAGCCACAATCCAAAACAACATAAATGTGCAAAAACCAACAGCCTCACATTCAGATTAACAAACCTACAAATATGCAAGACCAAATACAAATTGGAGTACCATAAAATCAGATATAGAAGTAAAAAATAGCTGTGCAATAGATCTAGTTAAAAAAAAACAAACAACCAAACAAACAAAACCCAATAAAAGACACCACCACACTAAACTACAAAGGAGATCATATATATAATTTTTTTAATTTTTTTATTTACGGATGCTCTTTAACATCTCAGGTCATCAGCATCCTATTCAATTCAGGACGTGAAACAGCTGGCACATTTTGCTCAGAGGCTTCTTTTTTCAGGCTTGAGGTTCTTTTACGTGCTGTAAATATATGACATGGGACCCACAGCTTTACTTCCCTTCCGAAGGAAGCCATACTTAGGATTTTTACACCCGAGTTTGAACTTGCAATCTTGGGTTTAGGAGGCAAGATGGCTACCATTACACCACCAGGACCAATTATATATAAGGAATTCACATTCCAGCCAACAATAAGAGGGCAAACATATACAATATACATTCTGCCTTTCAAAACACACTCAGAGGAAGCAATGGGGTTTCATTTCACTTGGTAGGCAATCTGATTCAGTATAAGAAAAATGCATTTAGTCTAAGAATGAAAATGAAAATTATTTATACAAATCTTTTCTCATATTTTAACTGTTTTCAAGATTTTGTAAATCATAAATAATGCATTAAATGATTTACTAGCACCCACCAATATTTCATCATGAAATATTGGTTCCTTATTAGGAATATGTTTAGGAATGCAAAACATTGTTACTGAGTGAAGTTCAAGTCAGTTCTTCATAGAACCTTGCACGAGTACATTGCAGTAAAATCTTAAGATTCTAATCCTTCAGAGGAGTGTAATCTCTCTGACTTCCACAGCTCATGCCTCACATTTGGACAAGCTATTAGAAAAAGAGACAAATGTCTGCCATGAAAAAATTTAAATTTTATAATTATTTTCTAATTGTTCCAGGGTCTATGGTAGAGAATGCCAACTCATGGGCATTTTCATTTTTAACACACCTTCACCATAAAAATTCCCTATTTGATCCACAAACATTAGTCTGACATGTCTCGCTTGTTACTGAATAAACAGAATGTAAATTTATGCACCAACCTTATGAAGGACTGCATTTGCAGGCTTGTTGCCTGCCAGACTCTCCTTAGACAGATGCTGATGAGATTCTGCAAGGCACTCCACCTCTGCAAACCTTGCATTTAGGGACATCGCAGGGTGATTTGGATCCTGTGTAAGGTTCAAGTATGCTGCCCTCCTTAACTGTTCTTCTATCACTAAAGCCTGCTCTAGCAACTGAAAAATTCAAACACTGCATTAGAGTCTAACATCAGAATGTACATATGCCAATCCACAAAATGCTGCATGCTCATGAATCATTAGATCTGTGCAATTTCTTTTAAAAACCAAAATGTCAATACACTGCTAATTTTTATTTTTGTACTCTGGTGAGGAAAGTAGCAATATGATTATCAATTATTTTGTTCTCTTGTTTGTGTGGCGAACCTGATGAGTACCATAGCATATTTATAACGAAGTGGTGGAGACTACAGGTATGGAAAGAGAATTGGAATAGATTTGAGGGAAAATTTTAATAAAGAAGATTCTGAATCAAAGGAGATAAAAATATAAAAATTATGGGAGAATACTTGGGCAAAGTTATGGATAAATGGAGAGGGAAGATTAGAAGTAATAGAGGAGAAGAGTTTGGATATAGACGATTAGTGAAAATTTGATTATTAATAGGAATGAAAGTAATGAAATTGATTATGGTTTGATCCCCAATCAGGAGTTATGCTGTATTGGGACTGGAAACACATAAGTAGGTAACTTTGATGATGCAGGGTACCTTATCTATTTGGTAATATAAGTTGTGCAAAATAAATAAATATTTTGTATTTATTTCTCATGCGTCACATACAAATTTTTTAAATATATATATATATATATAAATTACTTTTAAATATTTTAATTTGATTGGCTCAGCTCCCCAGTCCCCAGTATATCCCTACTGGGATATCCACGGGACCGGACTTCGATCCAACCAAAAACAAAACACAACATTAAAAGTAATTTATACATTCAATACAATATTAAGTTATATTTCCTATAATACTAAACCTTCCTTCTTTTATAATTAAACCCATCCAGCCAAATATCAATGCTTGAGAGTTGGTTATTTCTTAAGACCTTATCCAGGCTAACACCCTAGTTATTGGTATGTAAGGATCCTGTTTAACTAACAGTAGATAACTAGTCCCATACCCTCCCCTACTCATTTCATCCTCCTTTCACTATCTGACACTATTATTCTCAAGCACATTTCCTAAGTATTTTACACTCATAACCATTTTTGTCTTACCTTGCTGAAGTATTTTCCCAGTTCCTTAATGTTTTCATCTGATTTTAAATTTAAAATTCTTTGACCTTTTATTTCATCTGGTAGGTTTTCCCATTTTCGTAATAGTGACTGTTCCCTTCAAAAGTTGGTTTGCTTACATTCTAGTATACAATGCCAAGTACTATCTGGTTCTTCACACATAGGACTTATCCCCTTAGTGTATCTATTTTTTAATCCACTTAAATATTTTACTCTTGTTCTAAACCATGCCAACCCCTCCTTTCCTACCTTATCACAAATTTCAATATATCTTTTTGTTTCCCACACATTTTTTGGAGTACTATATAATTTCAGAGATTTTTTTTGGTGTTAAGATTTGCCCATATTTCCTGTTTTTTAACATCCTCAATTCTTATTGTTATCTCTTTCCAAAATCCTGTACCCAATCTTTCTCTCTCTTCTTGTAGGATATTTTGGATTTTAGATAACCAAGTTTCTCTCCCTTAATTTTTCTTTGTGCTCCAAACACTGCTTAATAATATTCTCCTCCTCTAGTCTCCCTATTCTATACCAATATTTCAATACTCTTTCTATGACTGTGCTTTTATAGCCCAATCTTCCTAGTTCATCAGAGTAACCTCGTTAGGTGAAGAACTAGGTAAGCCTAGAACAATTCTACAAATAAATCTATTTATCATATTTATCCCTTTCCATCCTTCATCTTGTCCTCAAATTTCTATTCCATACATCAATCTGCTATCCACTATTGAGCCCATATATTCTCTCTAACCATTTTACTTGCATATTTGGTATTTTGTTTACACAAGATCTGATTACACTCATGGGTACTTTTCCTTCTGCTACTGCTTTCCTTTTTTAATCACTCCATTTCCCATTGCTAGACAATCCAATACCTAAATAATCAATTTTCTTGACAACTTCAATTTCTGTGTTCTCCCACCACCATTTTCCCTGTTTTTTTAATTTGAAACCTCTTTTCATCACCATAATCTTAGATTTGTTTTTATGTATCTTAAGCCCCCCTTCTCTATTAAATGTGGCTATAGTTTCTAATGATCGTTTTTATCCTACACTTGTTAAAGAACCTGTTACCAAATCATCTGCAAAGAGCAGACCCGGTATCTCTATATTATTTATAGTTGGCAAATGTACATTACCTTTGCTAATTTCTTCTAGAACATCAATAAATAGATTGAAGAGAGCTAGGCTTAATGTACATCCTTGTCTTAGACCTACATTGTTTGATATTTTATCGTAACCCTCTCTCTCTCTCTCATATTTAACACAAAATCGTTTTCCTTATAAATATTCTGAATTATCTTAAGTGCTTCTCTAGAAATTGTGTCAAAATCTTTTTCCCAGTTTAGAAGCAACAAATAGATTCTACCTCTTTTGTTACCAAGATATTCATTGACTAATGTTCTAATTATAAAAATATTGTCAATTGTTCTTTTACCTTTCCTGAAGCCTGATTGAAATACTGAAATTTTCTTTTCTTTCTCTGCCCATTCTTGTAATCTTTTTTGCTAACACTCCAGTGAAATTTTCTTTTCTTTCTCTGCCCATTCTTGTAATCTTTTTTTTGCTAACACTCCAGTGAAAACTTTCCCAATAATTGAAAGTAAACTAATTCCTCTATAATTTGCTGGGTTCCTAATATCACCTTTATCTTTATAAATAGGTGTTACAATTACCACTCTCCAATTTTTTGGTATTTTTTCTTCTTCAAAGATTATGTTCAGTAACTGCCCCAGTATGTTTAATCTGTTAAGGTCTTCTACCAAGCTTTCCAACATTCCCCTGCTATTCCCTCTATTCCACATGCTTTGTTAGGTCTTAACTTTTTAATTTGTTCCAAAAAACTTCACTTGAAGTAATTTTGCTATCTAACAAGTCTATTTTCCATAGATTATCAATATTGAAATTATCTTGAATAACCAAAGTTTTTACTCCCAAAAGACCCTGAAATAACGTATACCACTGTTGGTGGTACCACATAATCCCCTCCCTTTCTTTTGCACATTTTACCTATGATTGCCCAAGTTGCCTTGTCATTCTTCTTCACTGCCTCTTTTAATTTCTGGCTAAGCTTCTCTCCCCACTCTTCCTTTTTTAACTTTTAATAAGCACCTGTATCCTCATCTTTCTGCAAGGTAAATTATCCCTATCTGTTTCCTCTCCTGTTTGTCTCCAGCGTTTTAGCTCCCTCTGTACCCTTCTTCTTGTATCTGCACATTCTTTATTATACCAGCTATTACTTACTTTTAGCCTCTCCTCAAATACTTTCATTTGTTTCCTGCTTTTTTAATGGCCTCCTCTATACTAAAAATACATTTTTCAATTTTTCTATAGTCTAACAATGCTGACAAACATCTGCTCCCCATATGTTCCACTTCTTGATTTAATTTTGTATGGAACATTTCAGTTAATCATTTATGATTTAATTGGCTATTTAACCAGAAATTTTACTCCCTCCTACTATCTTCTATTGTTTGGATCTCCATTCTTACAGGGAAGTGATTATTTGTACTTATCATATCCATAATCTCAAAGCCAACTATATACGTATCCAGACCTAAGGTATATAACATATAATCTATAACACTGCCCATTTTTATTTACAAAAGTGAATTCTTCCCCCTCATCTTTCCCTTTTATTCCATCACACACCAAGAAGTTGTTCTCTTCACAGAACTCTAAATTTTTTGCCCTCATTATTGAAAACTATCACTACAACAACGCTTCTCTATTGGATTCTATTGGATGCCAGGCATTAAAATCTACCCTAATCTGTTCTTCTCCTATTCTTGCATTTAGATACCCCCACTAGCATTAATTCTACATATATGTATTTGTCCTATACTTCTACAATGTTTTGTCTGAATTCAGTAAACAAATTTGAATCATAAAAGCTTGACGAGCTAGATGAATTATAAACAATACTAAACACACATGTGTACTTCTGCCACATACATCATTGAATTTACACCACAGCACTTGATCACCTCCTAAATTCTTTTCAATCTTAATTTTAAAACTTTTATCTCTTCTGACAAATAACTCTATGCCACTAGATGCCCGACCTTTTCCTTTAACTTTCACCCCTTTATTTCCATAATCATCATACCCAGTGACATTGATGACAGAATCATTTAATATCCATGTCTCTACCACTGCTAACACATCTGCTCACTTGATTATCCGATGAATATCACCATTTCGTATTAGTAAAAGCACATGAGAGGGAATTCGGCAAGCATGGCCCTTATGCAAGTGATTAGCCAAATTGTTATTTGCAAATCTTGCAATGTAACTGTCTTGGGTATTGGAAGGATTCCTGCATGAAATATATAGAATTGGAGAAACACAAACAGCTATCCTCATTAAATGCAGGAGGAACACAAGCACCTGTAACCATTCCCCTCAAAACATGTAAGAAGATGGATGCAGCTACAAGTTTGCCAGGGGCACAAAAGAAGCTTTTATCAAAGCAATCATCCAACTTGATAAACTTTTGGCATGGATGGCAAAATAATTTAGCAGAAATGATTAAAATAGCGTTCCTTTTTCAGGAAAAATAACCTCACTTTTGCAGATTCCTCACAAATATTTGAAGACTACAAAGAGGTTTGATCACCCCCAGCTGTGTTGTTTTAGATACCTAAAATATTTTATGAATGGCTTAATCTGGATACCTTGTACTGGGTGAGCAAAATTCAGCATGACCCACTTCACATGCTGTTAATTTCCTCAGTAAGTAGCATGGCACTAATGCAGTAATCTAATGCAAAAATTTGCAGTCAATCAACCAGAGCTTTAATGATGAATGCAGGAATCCACACAGTTAAATGATCATAAAATCTTAGGTAGATTAAAAGCAAAACTACTTAAAATCATGTTCACACATTAAAAACACTCCCAATGTTCCACTCTTAAAAATTTTAAAATTAAAACTGGGACATGTTTCATGAGACCCTGCTCATATTGTCAACCATAGAACAGCTTGTGTCCCAGTTTTAATTTTAAAAGTTTTAAGAATGGAATATCAAGACTGTTTTTAATGTGTTATCATGATTTTAAGTAGTTTTACTTTCAATTTACCCAAGAACCAGAATTTTGCTGATTGTACATAAAACATATCTTTGGAGGTTTGTTCAAAATGTTTCTGTATTCCTGCCACTAGGCCTATTAAGTACCTCACCACCATTATCAACTAATGCCTATCTTGTTCTGTTATATGGCACATGAGCTGAAAATAGAGCCACATAATGGCTATCCATCCATGAAGCATAACTTGAATGTATATCAGACAATAAATTGGCATTATATTAAGAAACATCTACTAACTTGATTCTTGCTGATATCCTTGTTCACTGTTCTTCTCCTATTTTAGCACAAGATACATATAAAGTTACATACTTCATGCTATGTCAAAAAATTTACCTTAAACCTCCTAGCCAGGAATTTATTCTTAATTTCCAGGAAGTTGCCCTTTCCAACATCCATTTTGAAAGGTTCATTGATTATAGCAAAGCGTATATCATTCTGGATGTCTTGCCAGCGCCCATAACCATGTGTAACAATGCCTGCCAGAAGCCAGTAATCATGCCTGAAAAATAATTGGTTTGATGCATAAATGACATTTGATAGAATTTTATAGTGAATAAATTTTACAGCCAATAAGAGCTAAGTGCATTATGGATGTGGAAAAGCATTTACCTCCTATGCCAAATTTCATATTCACGCCCAGGAACAGCAGCTTTTTCCTCATTTAGCCATAAGGTATGCAATTCTGTGAAGCCACCATCTGCTATGTTGAACATAAACTTTCGCTTTGGTTTTTCAGTTTCATCCAATCCCTTAAGATCATCTTTCTCGTCCTTCTTTTCTTCTTTCATCACATCTTTCTTTTCATCCTAAATAAGTAAAACAAAATTCTATTCTGAAGTATTTTCATTATTGCATTGTCAATCTACATCAGGTGCCATGTATTACTAAACACCATCATAAAATAATAATGAAACATTTGATTTTTTTGCCTCCATGATAAGGACTTTTCTTTCAAAGTAATAGAGCTCTCATTAGTTCTTTCCAAGAAGCTGCATCAACTTGGTAATAGCCTACATCCACCCGTTCAAAAGAAAAGATTTTGTCAAGATAAGAAAACATATTTTCACTTTAGCTAATACAGTGAACCTCTATCAATGTATCTGGATCCATCATTCAGTTCATGTAGTCTTAGATATAATTTCATTATAAACAGAAATAAAACCAGTATTTATGACTTCTCAAAGTAATATTTTCCTGCACCGATTGAATTTTTTTTCTGCTTTATGTAGAATTTAATTAATTTTAATTTTATGTAGATCATTTTTTAATCATGTATCATTGATAAATTGCAATCAGTACAGTATAATTTTTTAAACAAGCCTGTAGTAATGCACACATTGTTTTCTCATATGTGAAGCAGCCAGGCATCACTGAATGGAGCATTATTTTTAATAGTGTTTAACACTCATTTTAACTACTGAGGCATCACAGGTGTTGGATACTGATGATACATGACATGAAATGATAAAACTAGGAAAGGAGTTTTTTTGAGGATGAAGGAAATGTTCCACGTCTAAGTTTAGGGTACCTCCCCAGCAGTCAAAGGGGATGGTCCCAGTGCAAATCGAACCCTAGACCTCTCAATCACGACACGCCTTAACATCCTTGGCCACCCATGGTGCTGAATAGAGGATGAAGACAAGAGATGTACCATAGCAGCATGTGTTTGCTGTATGGGGAAGCATGAACAGAAATGAAGATGCACAAGACAGATAAAGCTCTGATGAACCCCTGCAGCACGGACATTTGTTTTAATTGCCCATCATAAGCTTATGACGCATAGAGGAAGTAAGTTTTATTAACTAAAAATGTTAATTGGAACATTCACAGTGAAGCCAATCATATAATTGAAATCATTTTATGATATAGTCGAACTACACACTCTTATGCTTCACTTACTTGTCACTATTGTAGACCGGTTTCGAGAACAGTTGTTCTCATCATCAGTTCAAATCGTTTTATTATATCATAGCAAGTTTTATTATATCATAGCATGCCCCTTGATGCAAGTGCACAAACTTGATGAAAGGCCTAAAGGTTATTTTAATCATGGAATCCCTGATAGGGGCAAGGGACATGACCCTGGTATAAATATTTTGATAAATGAAAGTGAATCAAGTGGCACATTTCTGCATTCTTTTTTTTATTTTGTAAATATGCACTATTTCCCCCTAATTTTAACATGTAAGAGATGCCCATTTTTATACCCCTTCCTCTATTCATAGTTTTTCTGCATTTTCATTTGCTTACACTGTGGGAAAAGATAGCTCAATATTTTCCACTTTATTAATATTAACCTTACTGCTGGCTTCCAAATAATATAATGAAGGTTCTGTAGCAGTAAAGTAATAATTCAATATTTACCAAATGGAACTTATAGATTTTTAGGGCTAAAGGGAAAGAAGGAAAGAGAGAAAAAAAGAAAAAGCAAAAGAAAAGGAGAGGGGAGATATTAATTAAAACTCTCATGATAAGTAGAAGTGCTATCAGACAATATCATGCAGATAATGAAAGCAAGAGTATAGGTAGTGACTTTGATGATACTAAGGGTTGGTTTCATCAAATGGCGTTAAAAATACACTGACGTTTTTAACAAGTTATTTGTTAACATTATGTTAAGAGACTCCTGTGTTCCACCAAGCTTTTCCAGCATATTGTTAGTTAACATGTTGTTACGATTCCCGAGTATTGCAAATAGCATGGATTGAGAAGGCTATGTCATAACTGAAAGATTTTTGAATAAACTCCAATGTACTTTTGTTTGCACAGAATAATTAAACATGCAGCTCACACATGGAGAATTAAAAGGAGCAGAGGCACAAAGATGTTCTAATTTCTCTACAATCATATGAAGATTGTTTAGCAAATTCTATATTTTTGTATAAATTGTTCTTTTGGTAAACATTTCAAAGTCACTACATCTTACAGCTCTTTCTGCTATGAATGACTTAAGTACATCACAAATTGAATTTTAACATCTACAGCTGGATTTATGGTTGCCATTTTAGAACTGTTATTTTATAATTGTTACTTTTAACACAAGGGAAAAGTGATGTTAACTTAACATGATGTTTAACATAATTAAAGTTAGAATTGGTTGATGAAACAACATTTTGTTAAATTGAATGTTGAAATAGTCTAGCAGTTTTTTTAACTTTTAACATCTGTTAATGAAACCTGCCCTAATAACAGCAGCAATAAGTTCACAGATATTTTCACTTAAGTGTTTGTACTACATTCACCTTTGTAATTCAAGATTATGCACTGACATCTTACATTATTATAGTGATACTTATGTCTAAAATGAATAATAAAATACTCTTAAAAAGGATATTATAAATTACTATTGAAAATATGTTTTCTTTATCTTTGGTTCATGTGTAAAACTAATATACCAATAATGTAACTGCTGGCTGTGTTGGCTGAGCTTACACTCGTGTAGTTACCCTGTAGCTTTGGACCTCCCTTTTCATCCTAGTTGAGGATATGCTAATTGTAATTTTGATATTCATAAGTATTTTGGTGATACATGCTCTCTGATGGTCATTGACAGCTCCTAATAGTGAACAGCATTTTCCAATCATGAAATGCAAAAGGTAAGAACTTAGGATTTCTGGAGCTCAGCAGCTTAAAATCATGCTACTACTGCAGCATTACTGGTACTGCAAGCAAATGTGATAAAAAAAATAAATAAAAATTTTAAAAAGACATTTAACGTCATACATTTTTTTTTAATAGTGTTTAATGCTCGTTTTTACTGCTGAGGCACCACAGGTGGTGGACACTGATATACGAGATGAAATGATCAATTGGGAAAGGATATTTTTATTTTAGGATTGAAATGTTTTCCAGGCCTAAGTTTAAGGTACATCTCCAGCATTTACCATTTTAGAAGACTGAGGAATACCTGGAAAAACCTGTCAGAGAGTACAGTCCTGGCAGGATTCGAATCCCAGACCTCCTGCTTAAAGACCTCAACCACCCATGGTGGTACTTCATACATAGAGCACAGAGCTAATTACTATTGTTTTTCAAACGTATCAAAGCAAGACATTTGCATTTGATTTTACAGTATAAATGCAACAAAAATATTTAAAGCACATTATACAAATACCAATTTAGTAAATTCATGATTGCTCTGCTAGCTTAACTGAGGAAAGAACTTACACAACTACATGTAGTAATAATCTTTCCTTAGTCAAAATATTTAGAACATTCTTTATGGTTTCACTGATTGCAGATTTACTCAGGACATGCTTTGTGAAAACTCGTCCACATCCTCAGTTGTTAAACGACTGTTTGAGTAGTTTAACAGCTATGGATGTTCACGAAACATGTCCAGAGATAATCTGCAACTATTGAAACCATAAAGAGCATTCTAAATATTTCAACCCAGAATTATTAATGCATGTTTCACTGCGTTAGATTTCAAATTGAATTAAAACTGAAATTATGTGTAGTATGTTTTTATAAAATGCAATTCTATTTCTTAATTGCAATTTTCAAAAGAACAAAAGTGATAAACTATAGTTTTATCCCCTACATTAATGTATATTCTACTAGAGAACAATGATATGCTCTATGTGCTGTTCTTTTGGGTAAAACCTCAGAAAATATTACCATACCCGGATAGTTTTATCTTTGCAATAGCTGCCTCAGAGCTATTAAATAAAATCAAATATTTGTTATATGTTACATACTTTCAATAAACCCAAGATTGAGGTACTTCCAATGCTACTTGAAATGCTAGTAAGACCTTACCTTACGTTCTTCATCATCTTTTACCACAACCACATCATCATCATCTTTCTTAATTTCTTCTTTAGGCAATGTTGGTTTGTTCTTGTCATCTTCTGATGTTTCTCCTTCCTTTGCCTTATCTTCTTTAGTGTTTGTGTCTTCAGTTTTGATTTCTTCGGCTTGTGAAACTTCCTTCTTCTCTTCAGACACTTCCATGTCTTCTGGCTTTTTCTCCTCTTCACCTCCAGATGACTTTTCTTTCACTTCCTCTTTAGCAGCCTGTTCCTCTAGTACAGCTTCCTTTTTCTCTTCCATTTCCACATCAGTATCCTCCTTCTTTACTTCCATATCTTCTTTTGTATCTTCCTTTGGCGAGTCTTTGTCCTTATTCAAATCATCTTTTCCTGTGCTGTCATCCCCCTGCAACATATACTTCCATTATTAGTTACGTATACTTTCATTATTATTTACACACTAAAGAGTAAACAATTTTGATGCTATTTTGACAGCACTTAAAAGAGTTAAGACGATATGGCATTTCTGATAGTCCTTAACAAACCTCTGCTAATCATACACATGACTAATAGAAAACTGTTTTTTGTATCTTGGTTCGAATCCTAAGAGGAAGTTAAAAGTATTTCCAAATTTTGATTATTGACCACAAACAACTTAAGACATTATTTTAAATTTCAACACTTGATTGATTTTGACATTGGAATTAAAAAAAAAAAAAAAGAAAAAAAAAAAAAAAAGAAAAAGAAAGAAAGAAAGAAAGAAAGAAAGAAAGAAAGAAAGAAAGAAAGAAAGAAAGTAATTAAGTGGTCACTCACCTCAAAAACACAAATGCCATATTGTTGGTGCTATGCCATGAAAATTGTTGGTGCTATGCTATGAAATATCATTTGCTCTAAACAAAGGTACTAGAAATTAGAAATATTTCCTAACAAACAATCAATAAGCATTTAAACAAAAATAGATAACTTATTTTAATACTAAAATATTCAGTGCCAAAATTCGTCTTAGTCAATTTAATGTGCATTTTAAACTGCCAGCATCAACATTCATCAATATAAAGTTTGTTGTCCTCTCAGCTAACAAGCAATCTAAGCTACAATTTTAGATGGAAATACTTTGTTTATTATCCCTTCTTGACCTAACTATGCCAACATGAGTGGCTGAGGTTGATAAATTGTGAATGTGAGGTCTGCAGTTCCAATCCCACCAAGATCATCAACCCTGAATGAGGTATTTTTCAGGTTTTCCTGTCACATTTGCAAATTCCAGAGAAGATCCTAAATAAAGGCCTGGAATGCTTCCTTCCCAAAGTTTTCATCTCTTGCACCATCATTGTGCACTGTCTGTGATGCCAGAGTAGTAAAAATAAGACATTTAAATGACTCAAAACAAAAATTCACCAATGGAATCAGTATTTGTATCTGCATCAACAAGTCATAATTTCTATGCTGTCAGAGCTGTATATTACCTGTTCATTTTACATTTGTCAACAGTCAAGGAAAGAATAGTAGTTTTTAAAACCATGTGCTGCCAACAACATACAAGAAGGGAGGATTCTACATGGTTACACTGAGCTGTAACTGGGATAGCTTAATTTTGTTTATGCCTATTAGCAATGAACCTGTCAAAGTTTTTCTATATTTGCATCTTTTGTTCCTCTACATGACTGTGTTAGCATTATGTTCTGTTATCAGCCAGGATGATGAGGCACCAATAGGAATGCATATAAACAGTTTACAGTATTTCTACCAAAATCAGCAATGTAAAATAAACGGGTAATATGCATGCTGTAGCTGCAGCGGTCCAATTTCCTTGAGTGAACTTGATTGAATTTTTAAGCTAGTCTGATTCTGATTAAAATTTGGCCTCAGATATAAGTTGTGCATGATGTGTTAAGCTTCTCACTGAATGGAAAAATTGTGCACATCATATGCCATTTGCAATATCTATGATTTGAAGGAATGTAAGAGCCTTCAATAGATCAGTATTTTTGTTTAAGAAACATTAGAGTAGATGCATCAAAAATCAAAATATACAATTAAGAATTCCAATTTACCACCTTAAATAACATGAAAGTTCAGATTTTGTGATCTTAGTTCATATTATACCTAATTATGCTACATGGCTTGTAAGCAAAAAAATTAAGAAAACTACTTGAAACTGAAAAAATAATAGATGCCAAGGAAAAAGAACTTGCAAATGACAGTGATTCATATATAGCCATGTTTCAAATTTATCAAGCAATGAGGCAACTGATGATAACAATGAAACCTCAGATTCAATACAGACCTCAACTGTAATGGGATCTTTTAAAACATATCACCAACAAACCATATCAATCTTCAATAGAAAGTTGGCAATAGAAGTTTTGCCAATTCTTGAGATATAGAATATGCTGTTATTGAAGTCCATTACCAATACAAACTGTCATCAACCAAAGGAATTTAATGTTCAGTAACAAATCACAATAACACTAAGTCCTGTAACACAGCATGCACTTAGTGCACATTGTTAACAGAGGCAGTTCTAGCCCAGAGATGGGGAGAAGTTTTTATATGAAATAATATTAAAAGTTCCTAATTATTGCTCAATAAATTGCTAATTAATTTTATACAAAA
The DNA here is from genome assembly GCA_030762175.1 of Metallyticus violacea. Taxonomy (NCBI): domain Eukaryota; kingdom Metazoa; phylum Arthropoda; class Insecta; order Mantodea; family Metallyticidae; genus Metallyticus; species Metallyticus violacea. The sequence continues at coordinate 27,084,806 of CM060836.1, forward strand.
GTAGTTAATTCTATGAACTTAATTTTACATGAATTTTAAAATTTTATTTATACTGTGTAATTTTTAATATTGTCTTTTGAAAAGTTCTTGGAATGAAGCACAATATGATGGTATAGCTTTTTGAAATTATTCTTAACAGTCTCCAAGCCTGCAAAATACATGTTAAATGATGATTTAAGCTCTTTATTGGACAAAAATTTCTTTTGGCTAAGGAATTTTCTCAGTTTAGGAAATAGTTGACCAATAGAACCAAGTTGGGAATAATGCAAATATGGCAGCAAATCGTATCCCAATTCATTGATTTTCACCATTTCAATAACACCTTTTTGAGGGTAAGCATTGTCTTGATGCAAGAATACTTTTTTCTGATAAACACAGTCTTTTCTTTCATATTTTTGCCTTTAGTAGGTTCAAAGGGTTAGCGTAATATGCTCAAACTAGTAGTTCACCTCGGGATCCAAGAAATCCAACACTAAGATCTTCCCAGCTGATTACACATACTTGGCCTTCTTAGGTAGTGGCACTTTAAGATGCCTCAATTGTTTAGAGTGCTGTTTTGTTTCTGGTATGTAATTTCATCATGGGTCACAAATCTAAGCATTAAATCAGCAGGATCTGTGAAAATGAGCCAAACGTTGCAGAGAGAATATGCACCCTAATTGACTTTTGATACTGATTCAGCAGTTGTGGCACTCTTGCCAATAATTTTTTTCAAATTCAATGTAATTCTTCCCTCAATATGTGAAATTCCCTTTCCCTGAAATGCCTAGAGTTTCAGCAATTTCAGACATCTTAAATTGGTGGTCCTCTAGAATCATACTTTGATTTTAATTACCCAAATTTTCTGTTTCAATCCTTTACCTCAGTTTTAAGCCTCTAGAACTGCCTTGGACTGCTACTATGTCTGATCCAATGTGTAATTTTCCTTATTTATGCTGTCTTTTCAAAATCAAATCCTACTTTCTGAAATTTATTCCTGAAATATTTTGGATATCAATGAAAATCTCATACATAAAACGATTATTATGTGTCAAGATCATCGCTATTGCCATCATCCTCCACTATGATGTGTCAACCCCAAATTCATTACTTACCATTCTTCCAAGAGATGCCAAATGTGCAACAAAATATTAGCTTGTAAATGTTCTTCCTTATCCAGAAGGACACTACACATAATATCAAACATTCTGTTGCTAAATTTATACAATCAAGTCAGAAATATTTAGATAATATAGTTTTCTAGAAACTAAAATTGTTAATTGGAACATTGCACAGTGAAGCTAATCATATATTAAAATCATTGTGTGACCGAGTCGAACTTACACTCTTGCTCCAATTACTTGTTTAAATATGTAGGATTGGTTTCACAAACCCTTCGTTCGCATTGGTCAGCACCTAGTCGACTGGAGGATAAACCGTTATGCTGTGGGAATGTGTAATCTGCTCTGGTGGAGGTGTGATCTACTAAAGTTTGTTTTCATCACTAGAAGTGTCAAGGTTCCTTAAACTGCCTTTGTGCTTGTAAATGTACATTTTCTTCCATTTTGCTAATTCTGTAGGTCCTTGCACTGATTTTAATACTTTTGTTTGAAAATATAGTGGTTTTCTGTACAGAAATGATGTGCTACTGCTGATTTCTCCAACTGTTTTTATATTTTATGAAATGTTCTTTTAACTGTGTGCCTATGTTTCTCTTTGTTTTACCAATGTAGATTTTTTTTTTCACATTCTGCACAACTTATTTTATAAATACCTGCTTTTTTCTCTTGTGGAATACTGTCATTAACATTGTCAATCAGGAAATTTTTAACATTAAATCTGTTTACAAGTACTAACCTGATATTAAAATCTTAAAGAATATTCTGAATTTTTTTTGTAGCCCATGGATATTATGTGAATTTTTTTAAAATTAGCTTATCTTTTTTGGCTTAACATGTTGTGGTTATTTAATAAGTTTTTACCTCTTGAATTCCTGAATTTTTTTGTGTACTAGTTCTTTGTTATAACCCTTTTTAACCACTGTTCTTTCTATTTGTTTGTATTCTTTAAGGTATTCTTCTTTGCTAATACTTGGGTTAACTAACTGTTGATAACTGTATGTTTGTGCATTGTGGGGTTAAAACCGTATTGAATTAAACAAAATTATTAAAATCAGTGCAAGGACCCACAGAGTTAGCAACATGGGAGAAAATCTACATTTACAAGTGCAAAGACAATTTAATGAACTTCGACACTTCTGGTGATGAAAACATAAACTTTAGGTTCATCACACCTCTACCCGAGCACATTACACATTTCCATAGCATAATGGTTTATCCTCCAGTCAATTAGGGGCTGACAATTTGAACAAATAGTTCATGAATCCGATCCTACATATTTAAACAAGTAAGTGGAGCAAAAGAGTGTTAGTTCCACTCAATCACACAATGTCTTATATAGTTTTCTAGAATTTAATTTTTTATTAAAATGGTAAATTAGTTCCTGAAGCTGCAACAAATGCAAGCAAGCACCTAAATACTGCAAGTGAATATTTTAAAGCATTTATAACATACTTTCGCACAATAATACCCACAATGGAAAGTGTGCAAAGGAATATATAATGTTCATAAGGAAGCACTGCCAATATCTGATAATTTCATATTTTGTGTGTGCACAAGCTTCAAGATGAATATTCCAATCAAATATAACTTCAGATTCCAACATATTCTAATTAATTTTAATATTGTTTTACCAGGTTGGCTCTCATTTTCATTCTGCTGATGAAAAAGAATCAAAATGATTCCAGTTAGCGTAACTAATTAAAACTATATCATACTCTACATGGCATATATATTTTATTATAGCTGGATAATGATCACAGGTTTAAATTATTTTACCTCTTTGTCTTTACTCTCATCCTGACTATTTAATGTAGGTGCTGGACTTGCTGCCGCACTAGTTGCTGGGGTGGCACTAGTGCTTGTGGTGGTACTTCTTGGCATGTCGCTGCCCTGCTCAGAACCTGGCACACTGGAAGCCAGTTTAACAGGCTCCACAGGTTTACGTATTAGCTCTGGCATGCTATAATAACCATTGATGTGCTCAAACTCCTGGACCTACAACAAGAGCATTAATTTTATTACTATGGCATGAAAGCAGCATTTTTTTAATATGAAGTGAAAATTCTTAATTTGCAAAAACAACATTTACTTATTCTCTGCTGCCAGTTATTAGGCAGATATAGGTATTAAATGTAAACAACTTTGTCACAAAAATGTTGTGATGTTTCCAGAGTTTTTAAAGCTAACTACATCAATATACTCTAGCTATTTATAACACATACATATAATTTACATGCAAAGCAAATTATTTCACTATTCAATGCGGCTACTATGTCCAAAAGTAGCATATTTTCATGCAACTTTCAATTGTCATGTTCTTCTAGGAGCATTAGCCACTGGGTTAAGCAAGCTATTTGTTGGATTAGTGACAAAGTAACAATTAAAACCACGCATACAAGGAGAGGGATGCTGGGTGTGTTGAAAGTATTGCGATGAGTGATTTTGACATTTTGAGGCCAAAACACTGCTTGATAAAGATCCCAGGTCTGGATTACCTTCCATATTAACAAGCAATACCCATAATGAGAGAATTGAGCTATGATTCATGGAAATTGTCAATTAACTGTTGAAGAAGTTGCTGACAAGTGGGTATAGACATGTTGAAATCAGCAAGAAAATCAGCTGATGCAAATGGTAATGAAACATTTCTTAAAAATATAATTACAGAAGATGAGATATCTATGTATATCAGTCAGTCCTGGTGGTCTAGTAGTAACCTTACTTGTTTCATAGACCTAAGATTGTGAGTTCAATCCTGGGCAGGATCGATGGATTTTTTGGGTATAAAAATCCTAAGTATGGCTTCTTTTGGAAGGGAAGTAAAGTCCTGGGTTCCATGTCATAGATTTACAGCACGTAAAAGAACCTCATGCCTGAAAGAAGAGGTCTCTAAGCAAAATTGATTGGCCGTTTCATGCCCTGAATTGAATGGGACGCTGATGACCTGAGATGTTAAAGAGCATCTATAAATAAACCAAATCAACAACTATGGATATGATACTGGAACAAGGAAACAAAGATCACTTCTCCTCAACTAAAGGAAGCACAGATGAGCCCCCAAAGCTGGAGATTGTAGTTGTTTTTTATTAGAAAAGTGTGCTCATTATGAATTTGTACCACATGATAAGAGTTCTAGCAAGGAGCATTAGTGCATTTAAGCAATGCTGTATTCTGGAAGAGGCCTGAATTGTGAAAATAACCAAAGTTGGGCAATAATGTACTGGCTTAAGCACAGCTTCTCATCCATAGTTATATGGCAAAACATAAGATTGGATATCTTATCTGTTTTCCAGATTTATCCTTAGCAGATTTTCCTGTTTTCAAAAACTTAAATCACTTCGAAAGAACAACAGCTTCCAAATTAAGAAAAGATTCAGAAAAATTCCATAACAGACCTGCCCATTTCCCACAAGGGGCATTCCAATATGGAAGAAATATTAGGAAAAGTGTATCAGTACAAGGAAGTACTTTGAAGATGACATGTTTAAAAAAATTTTTTTTTACCAATGTCTGCTCACTGTTCTGACAAACTTGTAGACATTTACCCTCGCACAGCAGAATTGTAACTGAATGCTGAGGTCATCATGTCCTGTGATGATGTGATATGGTACACTGGGGAGGTTCCTTAAACCTAGGGGTATTTACTGCTGGGAGCTGGAGAGATGGTTAGTGATGTATGCAGGGGAAGGACTTTATCTGACTAATAAAACTTATGCACTGCATGTGTATCATCATCTATTAACATATTTAAAGAGTTAATTCATCTCTTTGTGTTAATAAAAGCAGAATATTAATAATGAACAGTTGCACATTATCAACACATTTCTCTAACTAGCCATCTCTCCAGCTCCCAGCAGTACATTAGCCAGACACCTTTGGGATTATCCTATGAAAGGAAAACTCCCCATTTACAATTGAGCAATTGAACCCGGACCCCTGGAATAATCACTAACCATGAAGTTGATCGTGCTTTCAGCAAGTTGGTTTCTTTTGTGATGTTTTCGTTTTATGCCCAAAAATGATTTGCAACTGCCAATTTACCAATTTGTTTATATTTTACATTTCTTACATGTTCTTTTGCGCTTGTCTCTAAATTTCTTAGCATATCTGATAGTAATCCAAACAATTTATCTGGTATTTGTTCAAAAGGTTCCCAATGCTAAATTTTGTGCAGTCAACACAATACCAATTTTTAAAAAATTGTTCATGAATGCACTGTTTGCCCATGGATGATATGTAAACTTTTTAAAACTTATGTCTTTCTTATCATAGAGAGAGTGGTGGTGTCTTTAACATCTTATCTACTAATTACCAGTTGAATATATCAACTTCTTTATATGTATAATCAATCTACTTTGTTGTTTCTAACTTCCTATTAGGTTTCCAATTTTATATTAAATTTGTTAATACTTCATTTATTTATAACCTGCTGCTGAGCATTACCTTTTTCCTTATTAGTGACATGACACCAATTCGTGTCAAAACGTGCTGTCTACTCAGCCCTTCCCGTGGAACACCATCTGCAAACGTTTCAGCATTATCTGCACCAGGTTCACATAGATGGCGCATGAATAGAGAAACATATGCCTTGAAGTTCTTCTCTGATTTTCCACGAAGGTCACGCACCAACCTGTAATATACTCATATCAGAAGCTTTGCTATCTGGATGTCCTGCCTTCTTGCTCAGTACACACGCACAGGCATAAAAACAAAATTAACATAGGTCAACAAATGCTAACAACTACAACATCTAGGTTTGTTAAAAAAGTACATGAAGCTCTTATGTTACAAATCTATACAGTAAAAATAAAATAAAATAAAAAAATCTACATTATAATGATTAAAACATACTGAATGCACATATTTAAAATATCAGTTTCAAAGAAATGTATGGGAGTATCTATTCCAATACTTCTTCCTCTTCTCTCAACAAGGAATATTGCATACCAATAGTCAGTAAACTAAAAATTGTCATTTTTTTTAAAAACCAGTGCACTTTAAGATAGCATATTGCTTATAAATTAAAGTTACATAATACTGATATGACTGTGACTTTCACGGTTTTGTCGCCCTTTTCAAGGCAGCTGGCAGTTCAGCAGTCAGAATAATAATTCCCACCAAAGTGGGTATAATGTCCATGCAAATGATTCTAGCAATTACAATGAAAATAAGCACAAACCTTATGACAGGAAATGTCTTGCTACACTCACATTTTTGGAATCAGTTTGAAAAACTGCCATTTACATGCATTATTTCATCTTACAAAATTGAGTCAGTTTAAACTTCAAAGAATACAAGGTCACTAATCATGAATTGCAGGCAGGTGTCCTGGTATTCTAATAAATTCCTGTATATGGATGTAATAGAACATTAATGACAGAGTAATTGATCTTTCATACTCTTTACTGATGAACCATGGCTCCATTTACATGGTCATATTTCAATGTAAAATAACAGATGTTGGGAGTACAGAAAAGTCAAATTTAATACACAAAATCCCCTTGTGTGATGTATGGTGCACAATACATTATACAGAGTAATAATGCTCTTGTTTTTTGAGAAAGAGAGTAATGCAAAAAGATACATATACTGACAGTATGTAAATTTTATTCATGGGGGAAATTGAACAATTAACGCATATGAAACAAACACCCCCTTACATTAAAGAACTGAAAGGAAATATCTAGAAAGAAATTGCTCAATTCTGGAAGATGAACTGAAGCATGTGAATGACAATTTTCTAAAAAGAGGCCAGAATTTTAAGGATAAAGCATGACTTTTCCAACATGTTGTGTTGTAAGTACATGATTATTTCAATTGTACTTGTAATTTTGAGAACTTGAATCGACTGTGCAGATATTATATCTGCTTAGTTTGGCATTTCGGTTCTGCTGTCGCACCAGCTGTTGTGAAATATGCAACAAAATTATGAAAGACCCAGTATTTCTGGTGCACATGTGTTAGTGTTTCTGATTTTCCCTCCCCCCCTCCCTTACATATTGGAATTAGCTGTCAACATTGCTACAGCATGAGTGAAAATTTCCTCGAGTTCTGCAAGCCTCCCATATCCACTATGTTATTTTTCAAATCATTCCATCATGTGTATCCAGAACAATCTTTTAAGAAGTAAAGAATTTCATGTTGGTCTAATCTGTACATCATCAATGTCAGTCCTGATAGTCTAGTGGTAACCACACTTGCCTCAAAGACCCAAGATTGAGATTCAATCATGGCCAGGGTCTATGGATGCTTTTGGGCATAAAAATCCTAAGTATGGTTTCCTTCAGAAATGAAATAAGTCATGAGTTGTGTGTTGTAGATTTATGGCACATAAAAGAACCTAGCCTGAAAGGAGAGGCTTCTGAGCAAAATTTATAAGCCGTTTTACATTCTAAATTGAATGGGGAGCTGATAACCTGAGATGTTAAACATGCCCGTAAATAAGCCATATAAATGTAATCAATTTAATGGCTTGAGTCTGACACATTCCAACTTCTTCAAAGTTTGCTCCAATAATTCTTTCATAGCTCTTTCCATACTCCTATTTCCCCTTGGGTTACATTACATTAATTTTGTATGTCTTTCTTCTGGCATCCACCTTACATGCATTCCATTATTTCATCATTTTCACTTACCACTGAGAGTTGAAAGCATCCTGAGGTGGCATACCGTAACGCATGATAGCATTTAAGAATGCTTTTCTCTGTCGGGCATTAAAGCCTAATACCTGCAACAGAAAGTTTTGTCTATTATACAAGCTAATTTGGTGCAGAAGTAAGTTAAATAGAAAATTTAAAATTAAGCAGTATACTTAAATAGTAAGACAAATATTCCCACATATGGGTTACTATTAAGAATTTAATGAATTTCTGCTTTTCTAGTTTTTGTTATTTTAGATACATTGTTCCTAGATTTACTTTATTTTTTCTTTTTATTATTACATATTTTTTTATTTTTTAGAACCAATATTACAAATCTTAACAAAACAAGTTTAGAGAATTTTTTTACTATCTGTAGAAAAAGTAATTCCAACTTTTTTTTACAAATATTTTCATGTACCATTTTTATGATATAGTTATCAAAAGATATTAACATTTGTCAAAATCTTATGAGCAGAGTGATGTTAACTTATTTAGATTTTTATTTAAATAGGGAAGTGAATACCTCTTGTGTACAGAGTGGTGTGAGACATTAAAATGGGGGTTCCAAGAGTCGGGGATAAACCAGTTTCCCTTACATAGCCATTTTCATTTGCTAGCAGCATAATGTCGGAGCAAGAGGTATATTCGTCTTTTGCACAGCACATTACTATTAAGCTTTTGGGAGCATGTAAACCTGGCTGAAATGTTGCAAAAATTAAGGGCAGAATGCAATTTAAGACACAAATGTGGAAAAAAGCAAGGGAAGGGGGAGAGAAAGGAAGGGAAAGGGAGAAAAAAATGGGGAGGGGAGAAAGGAGGGGAAGGGGGTAGTGAAAAATGAAAGTTACACCAATGTCTACATTGGAAGATGTAATGGAAACAAACATTTGGGTCATTTTGGACCTGTTTGAGTGAGACTGTCATTTGTAAATTCTGAAATCACTTCTGAGGTTGGGATAAGTTATGGAAGTGTTCAATCCATCATTTAAAATTACTTTGGTTTTACTGAAAAGTTTCTGCAAAGTGAGTTCCTCAAGTTCTCACTAGCTTCAAAAGATTGCACTTGTGAGAGTGTGTCAAGAGGCTTCTGGCTCAATATCAGGATCAAAGGGAAATGTTTCTGCATGAAATTATCTGTGATGAAACATGGGCACACAATTATATTCTCGAGTTGAAAAAAAAAGTTAGAATTACATTTTTATGATATAGTTATCAAAAGATATTTTTGCTATTTCATCTGCTATCACACTGCAATTTTCCATCACAATGGTTTCAACTGCTGCAATACTCTGGTTTCCTAATGCAGTGTCCCTGACGTGGGCAGGGAGCATCTGCCACATAAGTCACCCATTTCTGAACTTCCTACTTCAGTTATACACTTGCTGCAATGATAAACATTTGTCACCAAACTGGAACTTCATTCGTTGATGGGTTTCAATAGGTTTTGTATCTTTACTGCTCACATAAAGTATGACAGAATGTTGTTCTTTGCTGGTGCATGTTGCAAGTGGGGCAGTCATTTAAACTGTTATTGTGGCAGCATTTCGCTTGTCTGCAGTATGCTGCCATCTGTTGGGCATTCTTAAAGCATTGGTAACAGTACTGCCAAGTTACAGAATAATGAAGGGAAGAACAAATTTTTATTACATTTTTAAGGTTTTTATTTGATTCCTCCTTGTACCATATGTTTGGGCTATTAAAATAAGCATTGGGAGGTCAGCAATTCTACAGCAACAAAGGTGTGGAAGTATTTAAGCATAATTAACTGAAAACCCAATCCCACTATTTCTTTGATAATAATGGAATTATGGAATTACAAAGTTTCCTATCCATTGGGAAAGAAATGTTTGTAATCTGGAAACTGTGCATACAAATTAGATGTATATCATTTTTATTTTATTTTGTTTGTATGCGATTCAGCCTTAGATATATAGTCAGCAATATATTTTTTAAAAATAAAGAGAGGGGAAAAATTTTAAAAACATGATTCCAAGTAGTAATATGTAATTTTGAAAATTTAAAATTTATTGACAAATGCGATTTTTTCCCTCAATATTTTAAAAAGTTTAATTTAGAGATATAAAATGTGCACTTTCCTGTAAAATATAATTTTTTGGGTCTATTTTACATTCATATTGCAATCCCTCTTAAAAGCTTTAACACATGCACTTGTTTAGCTATCTATTTCAGTTAAAGGCAAAGTTATAAGCTATTTAGCACAGAGAACCTAGATTCATTGTTTGTGGAGAGAACTAGGTTAAAAAAATTATGAATGCAGGAAAACTATAGATACAGGAAGTGCATAAATCGTGTTCAAAAATAAAGTCAGTATATAAGCAAACACAATATTTTTGAATCACTTTTATATGTTGTGCACATATTTTACATTTTGTTGTCCTGGTGGTCTAGTGGTAACCATACTTGCCTCACAGACCCAAGATTGCAGATTCAATCCTGGCCAGGGTTGATGGATTTTTTTCAGACATAAAAACCCTAAGTATGGTTCCTTTGGAAGCGAAGTAAAGCAGGGGGTCATGTATCATAGATTTAGGGCATGTAAAAGAACCTCTAGCCTGAAAGCAAAGGCCCCTAAGCAAAATTTATTGGTCGTTTCACACCCTTAATTAAATAGAATGCTGATAATCTGAGAAGTTAGAGCATCCATAAATAAAACAAATCAACAAAATTCAATAAGTTTGTCACTTTCTTTGAAAAAGAACATTAAATGACATTTGCTTCTTTGCTGCTTTTCTTTTCATGCTTAACTAATTTTCCACATTCAACGCATTCTGTTGCACACTACCATCTATACCTTCGTTGTCATGTGCATAGAATCATAGTCACTAGTAAGATGGTTGTGACAGAATATGTTCATACAGTTTCACATGCTCTCAGAGCTTCGGCAAACTTTGGCATGATTGTTGCATAATCTTCATCCTCTTTCTCACTCCCCTGCTCCATATCAAAAACACTTTGATTACTTCCACTTCATCAACACTTTGAATATGACATGTGACAATGTCCTTGCCCACCTCACAGGTGTCAAAACTGACGGCAACTGCAACTCTGGCCCATTCTTTGCTTTGGCTATAATCCTGCAGCTCCAAAAGTATTGGCAACTATGGAGAGTTCCAGTCAAGCTTTCTTAGTTCAAGCGTGATGAGAATTCTACGCGAAGAACACTGCTTCACTATTCCAATTTTAAAACGATTGTTCGAAGATAGAAATTCTTTGGGATTGAACTTTTTGAACAAATAATGTGGGAAAATGATACTTCGAAGAACAACAAATATGGGTTTGATTTACATATGATGGTTCCACGAATGATAGATCGACGTTTCACTGTATTACTGTAATAATAATAATTTTTGACTGAAGCAGATATCTTTTGATAGCTATAGTCATATCTATATCTAAAAAGTTACAGATGAAAAAATATATCTAAAATGAAATATATATATATATACACACACAAGAAAAATAAAAATACAGTAACACTATTAACAATGTAACAAATTAACAGTAATTATAATAGTAGAAAAGGATAAAACACACATAAAAGACAAGGTCACTTGTCTTCTTGCCATAGAAGGACTCCATGAGTTCAAAATATAATGATCTCAAGTGTGACTTTCTTAGTGTTTTATCCTTTTCTACTATTATAATTACTGTTAATTTTATATATATATATATATAAAAATGAAAATAATGTAACAATAATTAGGTAAGCAGAAAAGGATAAAATACTTAGAAATAGTCACAGAGCTGTAATCACTTTGCTTGCCCGTGCGTGTGTAGCATGCAAAAATAAGGTCTGAAAAAAAATTTAAGATTCCCATTGTGTATAGGTGGTACTAACATTCTAGCCTGATTAAGACTTGCAACAGAAGCTAGAAGCTTGGTTGATTTTACCAAGTGATCCTAGTTGAACAAAAACATAATTCATCACCCAATATATAGGCTATTAACAGAAATGTCAACATGTGCAGGAAGGCCTTTAACACAAGCTCAATTTATCAGAACTCCTATTCTAATACTTCCTGTTATTGTTACTATACCAAATGCCATGTACATTCCCCCTATGCTTTATGGGAAAATGTTGAATGATGATATTTGGTACTGTTTACTATGAAATGTTTTCGATTTGTATTCATAGGTTATTACTCACTTCAATATTGCCACCAACACGAGCCAACAAAGGAGGTAATGGACGGTCCTTTTCATCTCTACGCTCCAAACGCCTGCGACTACGGCGTCCTGGTTCTGAAAGCATATGCAGAAGCAAAGTTAATCTATTATTGAAAATCAGTGAATTTTATTCAATACACTGATTTACTGTGGTAACAATTGCGAATGCTTACAAGCTGGTTTTATTTATTATTATATACTTTAACAGCTTCTAATTAAACATCTACATTTAATATTAATCTTAATCCAACATCGAGGTCACAATCTTTTTTTTTCGACATAAAGCAATATTACTACAGTATTGCTTCATAAACACATTACAAGTTTCTTATGCATGAACCATTATCATTATTTGCTACCTAGTTTGCCATAAATACTGCCATACACTATTCTGTGAATAAATTAAATATTCAGTTTTAAATAAAGGGAATTTTCACAGTGAAATATAGTATAATAGTGCAACCATTTATTAAGAAAATCACTCAAATTTCACTAATTTTGTTCCACTTATTAGACATGTTTCGAAGGCAACAGTCCAAGTAAGTGGAACAAAATTAGTGAAATTTAAGCAATTTTCTTTTAAGGGTTGCAGTATTAAATTAAATACACTTTTGAGATTTTTTAATTTCCTTCTGTATATTACACTTATATGGCACCAACAGATTGCACAGGCTCAGAGTCTCTCTATCCAGTGCAATATGGATGATGTCTCAATAGGAAGATCTGCCACCACTCCCATTAATTAGCACTGATGAAATGGGTACATTGGCATCCAGTTACTATTGTATCATCCTTGCCTTATGAGCTGAGACAGAATCTTGCTGGAAGCTGCAGGTTTCATAACATGGTTTGGTTCTATGGCTTCAAAAGAGGATCCACGACACTTTAACACTAATTTTTACACCTATTTCATAAAAAAAGAAGCCTGGTGGAACCCCCTAACTAAACCATGACTGAAGAGGGATGAATGCCTCTTTGAACTTTGTATATTCTCTCAGACTTCTCAAAAGTTTGAAGCATACACCCTGTCATTTTGCAACTTAAAATTCTTTTAACAGTGAACACTTTAAGGCAACTCTTTTTGTGTATCCGCCCCATTCCATGCTAACAAGATGATATAAAGATTCCTTTATAACAGTTGAACACACAGTGGTCACAAGTAAACTTCAGCACAAGCATGGTTTAGGACCTAGACAACCAGTGTACAGTAAAGTCAAAAGTTAGTGACTATTTATGGCTAGACTAGATGTATAAGAAGTATTATGAATATACTTCTAATTGGAATGTCTAGTAATATTTTTACATGGTATGACCAAGCTTGGCAACTGTTAATCTTTTGCATTAGCAGTGTTCAGTTTTGACAACTATCATATACATGTTGCTTCTTCATTTTTTCCTTTTAATATGATATTTGTAATTTATTCAGATACTAAACAAAAAATTCAAGATACAAAGTAACCAACACCTGTTGCGGCCCAGGCCATTCTTGGGTATGGCTTCAACTTAAATGCACATATTACAATTATAACAATTTTATAACAAGTTACAAAATATTCATAATCAATTGTTTTACAAAGGGAGGAAACAAACCACCTTCCCCAACTATCTCACATTGAACCACTTTCTCTGGCTCATCAGCAGATGTCTGCTGGAATCCAGGAAGCAGGTGCTCCATTCTTCTATACAACTGCTGTTTCACTTTACATTTTCAAGGTGTTTACTGTTTGTTCATCTTTTAAAAAATCTAATTCAGCAACTTGTGCATTTAAGCACACCAAATGGCAGTATTTTTCATGAAGCATAAGGATTTTTTGTACAGAATCCATACAGAGTTTCCTGGAGTATATATATAATAATCAGATCAGAAAGGTTCATGCTTGTAGGACACAGCAATTCAGTTGGTTAGAGCATCAACATGGAAAGCTAAATATTGTGGTTGGAATCCCAGTCAAGACCCAAAATTTTCAAGTCTGATTCTTCATTTCCAACTAATGTCCTACCGACAGCCAGACTGAAAGAATAATTCCTACATATAATTAAATTATGCTTTCATAGTTAACTTTCAATAGCTGGATATTTGCTGGTGTTTTTGGTCCATGAAATGCCTAATTTTATTTTATTGGCATTTCCAAAAGTGCTTTTTTCTTTGTTTCCTCCAGTGGTGCACAGTGCATTCAGACAATAAACTCTCAACCAGCAGCTCTGTTTCCATGAATATTTGCAAAATTAATCACTTTAAACCAGGGGTAGCATAATTAAAACAGTTGAAAATGTATTTGCAGACTCACCAATCTGCCTGACGAACCTACTAGGATTTCAAATCAATTGGCAAATTCTTTTCTATGAAGACATCCATGACAGAATCTTCAAATGCTGCCATTTCTGAAGTTTTTTCAGCAATCTTATCAATGATAGGAAGAAAAGGGAAGATAGTCTATTTTGAGTTTGAGTGTTCCTTCAATAATTGTGTATTCCCTTGAGAGCTGAAAATGATTGTTCTGCTGATGCATTACTGGTAGGTAACATCAAAATTAGTTCACTGAGATTTTTTTACCTCAAGCAAAGCTTCTGTGAGTCCCATAGTATGTACTCTTGGTGGCCTTCATGGAATGCTTTGTTGCAGAATTGTGGAGAAGAATATAACAAAGTTCATTTCTCATATGCAACAAATTGAAATAATCTCCATAATTTTAAGGAATCAATGAACTGAACATGTTTTTTGAAAAAGCTTTTTCATAATCAGCATAAAATGCAATGATTACCAATGATATAAATTTAAGTTTGTCAATATCAGAGAATCTGCTGCTTGTTTGGTTCAAGATCATGTCGACGATATAAAATAAATGCAGATATCACGATTTCTTAAAATTCCCCCCTTTTCAAGCTTTGACCTCTTTGAATACATCTGTATTTCTTGCTCTTCATCATCCTTCATCTTATATCAAATCAAATCTCTGACATTTTCATAATAATTACTCATATTGGTTTTGAAAACATTGATCTTTTCTGTTTGCAGAAACCGATATATCAAACATCTTTACAAAGAATCAGATTTTGGAAATACAAATGAAAATACTAGAAGTAAAAATCTGAAGTTAAAGCTTAACATAATCTAATAGTAGCCTGCAGCACAATCTCTTGTTACACCATTTCATTTATCCTCTCGTTCTGCCATTGAGTTAAGGCAACAAGTGCAGCTTTCATGTAGAAAATAACATCAATCATCCTAATGAATATCATTGTATGATTCAGTTGAACTACACACTCTTAAAGCTTCACTTACTTTTCATAAATGTATGGAACCGGTTTCGAGAACATTTTGTTCCCATCTTCAGCCATGCTAAGGTTCAACCTGCTGAAGATGGGAACAAAATGTTCTCAAAACCGGTTCCATACATTTATGAAAAGTAAGTGAAGCTTTAAGAGTGTGTAGTTCAACTGAATCATACAATGATATTCATTAATATGATTGGCTTCACTGTGTAAGTTCCAATTTACATTTAAGTAAATCAATCATCCTGTTTCTAGTTCTATCTTCTAGCAGATGCTGATGGAATGCACTTTTGTATCTCTGTCTAGCACCTTAGTTCATTTTGGTGACTTTGAAAAAATGCAGATATACTAATTGTTTGGAAAAGGTTCTTACATTTCATTTGGCTGATTGATTGTTGCAGAACAAATTAAGTCTGTGAATGTAACAATGCACATAAATTTAATCTGTGAATAATTTTCTCTGGTTATAGATTGCAGACCATTCTTCTTGCTTGCCCTCATGGCTGCCCTGTCATACATTTCAGCCAAGTTTTATAATCACATTTAAATTCCTTCTTGAGATTGAACAAATACTTTGACAGAGTTATTAATTATGTCAATCTTTCCTCTACACTTTCTAGTGGCATGACAAAAATCTGTTGACAATTAAGTCTTGTTAGAATATCAGAAATTAACTTGATGACCTCTGTAAAAGATTATCTAATACCGTCATCTCATACATTCTAGTGTTTCACTTACTTTTAAAATATAGTGGGACCGGGTTAGAAGAGAATACTCTCCATCCTGGACTGACTTGACGATTCAAATTGTAATGATAAGTTATTTGATGAATTTAGTGAAGGGATGGATGATATAAGGAGAAAGTATGTTAATGTGGAGATTATTATAATGAAGGATTTCAATGCTGGATAGGAAAAAATCAAATAAGATCTGTGATTATGGAAAGTGATTGTGGTTGAGAGAAAGAAGAAGCTGTGATAAAATATGTAATAGGGAAGGTGTTAAAATTCACTTTTGTGAAGATAACTTGACAATGTGTAATGGTGTTAGGGGAGTCAATTTGGGTGAACTTACATTTATGAATGTAAATAGTCAAAGTGTGGTTGATTATTTGTTGTTAGTGAAGGGATGGATGAAAAGCTTGGTGATTTTAGAGTGATTGATGAAGTGGTTAGTAGTTGTCAGTTTCCTTTGCTAACAAACATAAATCTAGGGGGAAATAGTATAAATGATGAGATATTAGAGGAGTGGATATTTATAAACAGAGAAATGAGCTAAGTGAGGTTTACTGGAAAGGATTAAGATCAACAGATAACCGGTTGACAAATTATGGAGTAGAAGAATCTGAAGATAGGAAATGTACAAGGGGCTGGGAAGGGGTTTTATTAATTCTGAAAACAGCTGGTGAGATGAAAGTGAAACAAAAAAGAGGCAAAAGGTGTACACATTGGTTTTATGAAAAATGCTTTGAGGCTAGAAAAGAATTATTTAGATTTAGCTAGATGGAGAACAGAGTATGATAGGGATATACAGTATTTTTTGTTAAAGAAATGAGGATATAAATATTTACGGAGGAAGAAGGAAAAATAGCAACAAAAAATGAACGATAAGATAAAAAAGGTAATAAGAGATAACAATAATAAAGAAACATAGGCTATTAAGGAGTGTTTATAAGAAAAATATAATAGCAAATGAGCTTACACCAAGTGAATGGAGAAAGTATTTGCAGGCTTGGTCAGTGTCAGATTGTTAAAAGTGGAGTGTTGATGTTTAATAAAACAGTAGAAAGAGTTGACATTAATCTCAATCTAACTATTAAAACTATTGATCATCAATGATATTGAAGTTATGAATATTAAAACACCTTATTAATCTTCCTTTTACTTATTAATACCTTTAATGTAAAAATGTCTTTAGAATGTTTAGATAAGGAAATTACAGGTAGTGAGATTGAATACCAAATTAAAATTTTGAATAAGATAGCTAGTACATATGGGTTTGCGGGGGAATTTTGGAAAATGTTCAATAAGTTGAGTGATGGTTGGAGCATATTGACAAAATTATTTAATAAGGTTAAAAAGAACAAGGTAATACCTGAAAATTGGAGAATAAGTATGGTTGTACCATTGTATAAAGGAAAAGATGACTTGAATAATGCAGGGAATTATAGAGGAATTAGATTGTTACCAATTTTAGGTAACATTTATACAGGCATATTAGCCCATAGATTACAGGAATACTTAAGAGGTAGAAAGGGTTATGTGAATATCAGGCAGGATTTAGAAAAGGTAGAAGGGCTGCTGATAACATAATGATAATTCAAACTATAGTAAACAAGTACCTAAGAAACAAAAGAGGTAGAGTGTATGTTCTTTGAAAATTTTGAAAAGGTATTCGATACTATAAGAGATATACTTAAGCATAAAATGAGGTGAAAGGAGTAAGTGAAGAGTTTATTGTAGAGGTTCAAAAGCTGTATGATGGAGTTAAGTTTTGTGTAAAGTGTACAGGAAATGGGAGAGATGGTGGAACAAAAGGTAGGTTTGCAACAAGGCGTAAGTTGCGTAAAGTTTTATTTAATTTGTTTATTGATGATATTATAGAACAAATTTTAAAGGGTAATTCACATGTCCAGTTATTGGAAAGAAAGAAATACTAGGCTTGCTTAAAAGAATAATTGTACTTATGAGGCTGTATACAATGGAGTGGTAATATATTCTACATTAAAGTATTCAAACTGTTCATACCAACTCTATTTACTTATATTACACTCTACAAATGTTATATCAGTAAATGGAGAATGTACAGTTTGAATACTTTAATGTAGAACTAGGCTTACTATTTGCAGATGATTTAATGGTAGGTGCAACTACAGTAATTGAACTGCAACTAGCTATAAATGAGATAAGTGTATTTTGTGCAGAATGAGGATTAACAGTAAATGTTAAGAAATCAAAAATAGTATGTTTAAGAAAGTGGGTAAATTATGAAGGAATGAGAAATGGATCTTGAATGGGGAGCTATTAGAAGGGGTTAGGGAATTTTATTATTTGGGAGTGAGGTTGTCAAGTAGTGTAGGGTGGGAAAAATATTATTAAAGGTAAAATGAGACCAATTAGAATATATTTGAAGAAAATTCCAAATATGTTAATAAATTGGTTGGAGAAATTGTATGAAGTGGTGGTGGAATCAAAAATGTTATATTGGGTAGAAGTATGGGGAACTTTGAAAGGATGATTAAAATTGATTTAATTCATTTAATGTTTCGTAGAGAGGTACTGGGATGCCTAAAGTTTCATTTAAAGGAGTAACTTTAGCAGAGTTAGGAAGAGTAGGGAGGAGAGGTTTGGTGTTGGAGAGAATTTTAAAATACTGGTACAGGATTGCTAAAAGAGTGTATGAAATATCAAAGGAAACAGATGAGAGATAACAGCTGGATGGGAGAAGTGGGGAAAATATTGCAAGACATTGGGCTGGGGGAACTTTGAGAATTTGAAAATAAAAGTAGAGAAGGGCTTTGGAAAAGTAAGGCAAAGAATTGAAGATATAGAGAAACAAGATATTTGGGCTAATTTTAGAGATAAGACTAATATCTAAATCTAATAATCTAATAAGAATAAAAAAGGAGTGGGGGAGAGAGAAATATGTACATTGTTATAATTTTAAGAGGGAAGAACTGGCTTGGATGTGAGCAGGAGCATTGTTTTTAAGGGGTTTCAGAAGAGAAATTGGGAAAGCGTGTTATATGTAGAGAGCCTGAAGGAATATTTCATTAAATTTATCCACATTGTATTAATTAATATATAATATCTTCACTGTAAACAGCTTCAAAATAAACAAATACGAAATATGTCAGTTTATTAGAGTGTGAAGGGGTAAAGAGATAGAGGGAGGATGTATGGGAAGCAAAATGGGATAAATTACAGAAAGAAAGTATAGCACATAGAATGTTGACCAATATGGATACAAACAGAAATAAAATGATAGGGAAATATGTAGAAATAGATTAGAATAGTTAAGAAGATGAGAGAATTGAGGTATGATTGATAAAATAGTGCTAACAAGGAAAACACAAAAAGCAGGGAAGTTTCATTATGCAATAACCTGGGGGCCATGTGTAATGAGGCCTCATATAGATGGATGTTAAATTTATTATCAGTATAATGTAGTATAATATTACATCTAAAAATGTTTAATTGAAACTTTTACAGTGAAGCTATTCATATAATTAAGAATGTTGTATGATCTTAATTATAGTATTATTTGTTTACTGTGTAGGATTTTTTTATCATCTTTCATATGAACGAACATTTTTTCCATTCACATCAATGCTGTATTAACAATAAGGCATTATTAAAATGTGGATATGTATAAAAGGAAATTGGAATAGTTTGAAAACAAAAAAATATTAATGAGAGCAAATCTTACTTATGCAATAAAAGTAATGGCCAACTATAAATATTTTAAGTGAAAAATATATGTCATAAATGTACTTACCATCGGCTTTTTCATCAAAATCATCATCCTCCTTGTCATCATCTGCAAAAAGGTACAAAGTATTACATTAAAAAAGGATTGTAATTATGAGTAGATGGGGTGATGACAGATTGTGGTATCTATTATGTAAAAGCAAATAAATATCTCTAGTTACCAAGAGAATACATTTTTTTTTAAAGTAGATAGAAAATGAGATTTGAGATAAAGATGATCTGAGTAGTAATGTAGAAAGGAGTAAAATGAATTTGCGTGAACAGAAGGTTGGGAGGGGAAAATACAAAGAGCTTTTTTGCAGGAGGATGGATAAACATAATTAATGGAAATAACTATGAAAATCCAGAAAACATAATTTAAATACTATTGAAAGATATTACACAGAAGCAATACAATCATAAGCTTCCAGTATGCTGTGAATATAGCTTTGGAAAAATTACAAGACTTCCCAAATAGTGGTTTCCTTCACACCATTTTTATTCACGTTTTGTATAAATTCACTATAATTATTTGTAAAGCGGATGGTGCTTTCCTTTCTGTAAATACTAAGTGCCATAATCCAGTTATATGTTTTAAATTTAAACATAGTTTTAAACTATTACTGTAACTAATATAGCATCCAGATGTAACTAATGTAATATTAAAATGTTAAGTAAGTCACAACTAATGTTAAATAGTTGTAAGCTAACAGACATACATTTTTACTACCATTATCCTATCATTATGTCACTGAAAGGTGAGTTGTAAGGAATGACAAAGATTTCTAAGGATAGTAAGCGAAAGTTAACAGAAGATATTAAACAGCCAATGTCCATGGTGCACCCATTAAATACTGCAAATATTTGGCAAAGCTGTAAGGAGAGTCATTTCCAGCAAGTCAATGCTGGAAGAAAGCTGTTAATAAACTTGCTATGAAATTTAGTTTGTTGAAAAATGACAAGCACAAACTAAGACAGTGTGTCCTACATCAGAAAAAAGTAAACAGGTACTTGATTTTTATCAACATGACATCTTAAGTCAATGCCCTGGCAAGAAACACTGTAAAAGATCCACAATCAAAAAAGAAGTTAAAGGTTTAGAAATGGATATTTATGTTCACTTTGAAAGAGGTGTTTCAACTATTAAAATTATATTAACCAGATGTATAAATCTTAATCTGTCCTTATTGTGAGAACCTATTATTATGTTAAAAAGTTATATTTTCAAATAAGAAACTAAAACAATTAGAGAATTAATTAGCATGGTCATTTGTAATCAAATACTCAAGAAACAAATAATTTCTGTTGAATGATTTTTTTCACGACGTTAGAGGAAACAAATCTTAATCATTCCTGATCACAATAGTAACATCCAATGATGAGCACTTGCATTGAGAAAACAGAAAAAAACTTGGGAGTGTGAAATAATTGTCTTAACAAATTTTGCCAAAAATTGCCAGATTAAGCATCAGAATGAAGTTATGGCTGCTATTGGACAAAAACTGGCATGATATAAGATAAGATCAATATCAATGATGATTTACTAATTGAAAACTAGGATGTAATTTCGATACAAGATCTCGCACATCAAAAATAAATTTCAACAAAAGGCACGGTCCTGTTCAGAAAGTAATCTTATGGTCTGAAAGTGTTTCAGCTCATTTTAAAAGTTATTAGTCAATGGTAACATTCCCATTAGGTGAAAGATACAGCTAAAACTTTTTGAGTCCTACCATGGAAAGGATCCACACGACGATGGAGCTGTACTGAAGAGTTATATTAGGCAAAACTTTTTTAAGACACAAAAATACTATCAGTAATGCCATGTCCTTTTACGAAAAAGAACTTCTGACATAAAAGTTAACAGCTTATACGCCAGTCTAACTTTGAAATATGTTTGCATTAACTAAAATTGTTAATTGGAATCAGTCGACAATGTGCCTGAAGTGTTCTTGAAACCAGTTCTACATATTTAAACAAGTGGAACAAAAGAGTGTTAGTTTGACTCAATCACACAATGTTTGCATTAATTTAGCCTTAATAATGGCATATCATAATATATAGGTAAAGAATATTTTCACTTTAATGTCTATAGGAATACAGGAGACAAAGAGTCTATTGCAACAGACGTAAAGCTTTATAAAACAGTTAAGAGATTTCATTTTTGAATGGATATTATGCACTATTTATTTTCTGATTAAATATTAATTGTAAAAACATGCAGGTGTGAAACCATAGATGGAATTCTTCATATTCAATAGGAAATTATTTCCAGTAAATGTTTCTTAAATTATCTAAATTGAGTATTTTATAAAGTGGACATTTAAAACATTCCTTTTAATTCCATCAATTTTTTAAAATGTAGTACAGATATTTAGATGATGTATTTACAATAATACCAAAGAAATGATGATCAGATGTTCTAAAACTCTTAAATTTATACAAGAAAAATCCATCAAATTCACCACTAAAACTGAGGAAAATGGAAAATTTCCATTTTTTGACTTAAAACATTAAAAATGCATAAAAACTAAACATTGATATTTAAAGGAAAGCACACATACACATACCTGCATAAAAACAATAGCTACAATCCAATACCACATAAATATGCCATTTTTAATAGTTTGTTACTCAGACTAGTTAATATCCCACTCATAAAAACAGAACACAAAAAATAATTAATATATATATTCAATTCAGCAATGATCAATGAATACGGCACTAATGCAATAGTTAAAAAAATGAACAAGTTCAAAGGACAAAAATCCACTAAAGACATTTTTATATTTAAAAATATCAGAGAGAATTACAAATATAGCAGATTTACTTATCATTCAGAATATCATTATAAGTTTGGGAAGATTTTTAAAGAGCATGGCATAAAATTAGCACCACAAAATAAACACAATATTAAAAACTTATTACATTCTTCGTTAAAAGATAGCACAGCCTCAGAGAATAAAAAGCTGACATATATGCAATAGAATGCTTAGATTGGAATTTAAAATAGATAGGAAAAATGAAAATAAATTTGGAAAGCAGAAAGAAAGAGCATTTTAGCAATGTCCAGCTAAAACAACTGGAAAAATGAGCAGTAGCAAGCAATTCACTTTAAGCAACACAAACATAAAATTAAGAAGTCATTTTGTTAAAAAAAAAAAAAAAAAAAAAAAAAAAAAAAAAAAAAAAAAACATATACTCCAATCAAATTATCCACATGGGAAAAAATGTTTCTTATAAAAATTTGGGGAAAATTGATGGACTTTAATATCACACCTCTGGATGAAAAAATTCCTACTCCAGTCAACAGATATCAACAGAGCAGCAGCTCAGCTCCAGCAATGACCACATCAAGCAACCAAAACTTACCAAGCAATCAGTCACCAGCTGAAGATAGGAATGACAATTTCCAAAACATCTCCTAATTAAAAACTCTGTTAAGTGAAGTTTGTGTCAACATTTGGAAACATGCAACTTTTCTACAACTTCTTCTTAAAATAAGTAGAAGATTTCGGAAATAACATTCCAAAAAGATTCTTTAGTTCTGGCATGGAAGGAGGTGAATCCATTAAAAGAACTAAATGCTAAGATTTTTAACTTGCAATCACTTAAAGCCTACTTTAAGAGCAAAATGACCCTTGTCCACTGCATTCATAGAAGAAAATTAATCCCACCCACACTCTTCAGGCTGAAAGACATTTCCCTACTTGCATTCCATAAACATGTATTTTGTGTAAGAAGAAAAATGCAAGCTGCTCACATGGAGAACTTTATATTCCATATATCACTGGAATCATTCCATTCTAGTCCCTAGAAGATTTCTTCCATGAAAAGAAAAGCAAACTGAAAATCTATTATGAGAAAAAAGATTCATAAAAATGTGAAAATCTGGAGCACAAAACTGTAAAAGGTGTGACTATTACTGCCCATCAAACACTTAATCTTTCAATTAAATGTACTTACGAAGCTGTTGACAATGGAGTGGTATACTATGTTTACACTTAATCTTTGCCTATGTACATTAAATGCCATGAAATATTTTTTGGGATCTTGCAGGTTTTGATAAACAAAAGCATTATCTGCAAAGATATGTTCAAATATAGCTATGAAGAGATGATTTGGAAAAGTGGCCCAGAAAATTCTCATAGACAGTTCACATACATTTAATTCATATTGGAGGTGAAATACTTTGTGTCTGAATAGTTTCATTCTTGAGAATTCATGGCCTACAGAACTCTAGAAGAAAGATCAAAAACATTTAAAAAAATTAAAACAGTTGGAGCACCAATAAATGACAAAAGAGGCAAGAATGAAAATCAATCCAATTGATTTTTTGAAAGTATTTATGAATTAATTTCAAAATGTCATTCCTACTTCAGATGATTAGAAACCTAAATTGTCCGTATTTAGCTACTAAGTAAGAAAGACAGAGAGAGAGAGGGGGGGGAGGAAATATATTATAGTTATCACTCAATTAAATATTAAAATTGTAAGAATCACTGTGACAAGATAGTGCTAACCCATAATATTTTTACATGCATAGTTACATGAATTGCTGTAATAATTTAAACTACAACAATGTGGTATGAAATATGCCTTGGTCATTGTTAAGAAAGAATACTTAACTAAAAAGGTTAAGTCAAATATATGTATAGTAGAAACTTGATTCATCATTTTTGGACGGACCAGGTTAAAAAAAAGGATTAATGGTGATAGATATGGGAAATGCATAAATCATGTTCAAAAATAAATAAAGCAGGTATGTAAGAAAATGCCATATTTTGCATCAATTTTACATGTTATTGTGTACATATTTTATACTTTGTTCTTGGTCCTGGTGGTCTAGTGGTAATCATACATGCCTCGCAGACCCAGGAGAGGTTCAATCCTGGCTAGAGTCGATGATTTTTTTGGGTGTAAAAATCCTATGTGCAATCTCTTCTGAGTCAGATGTTTAAAACACTCTTTATTGTCTCACTTAAATGAGATTTACTCAGGACACATGTTCTGTGGAACTATTGTCCACATCATCATCTGTTAAATGACTCCTGGATCATTTTGTAGGAGCTGGGTAGGTAGGTATCCATCCATATTGTCATTGTCAGGTGCATATAATATGCTAGTACAGTTCCCATGTTCTCAGAGCTTCGGCAAGGCTTCAGCTGTTGCATCATTTTCTCCTTCTCTTCATCACTCCCAGCCCCAGTATCAAAAACACTTATGGCTACAATCATCTTGTTTACACTAAACTCCATTTACATAAAACTAAGACATGTTTTGGGAGTAATCACTCATCTTGACCAACTACTGTTTCATGAAATGGTAGCTAATACCCAGATGCTTCTGTGGCAGTGTCTGGTGGTGGTAGTAGGAACTTGCAGAGTTCATCCATAGGAGGAAAATCGAAGTTCATTAAATTTTGTTTATTTTTTATGATGAAAATTTTTTCCCAAGTGGATAGTTCCATTCCTTGTGAAGCTGTTTCAACAGATTAATATCTCATTTAATATCATGATTTTTGGTCCAAAAGTGAGCTGCTACCACTATTTATCAACCTGCCAAATCATATATTCGTATTCTTTGATTTCTTTTCTCCGAGTTTCCCATTTCTCTTCATTTTTCCAAAGTATCTCCGATCACGATCTGAACTTTTGATTTCATAAATTCCTGATTTCTTCTGTTAGTATGGTGTCTTTTACTGTGCAACCTTATAAATTTTTGATATTATATTTGTTCTTTGGGGCTAAAATTATTCCATATTATTTGAAACTCTTAAATTTGTTGTGGTAAGTTGGAAGGCATGTGACTTTTGAATTCGTATCTTTACTTGGTGTTCTTCAGTGTGGAAACTTCTCTTATTGATTTTTGTCTTTCAAATTCTGGGAGAGGGATGTTGGTTACTCTGCGTGCCAAGCTGTGAAACACTGCAATATGGAATGGGGTTATAACCATAATTTTTTATGTAGTTTTCTGTGCATTTCTTTCCTCTGAATTCCAAAATTTAAATAATCTCCATTTCTTTTGATTTTTAAATCTAGGAATGGGAGCCAACCATTTCTCTTTTCTTCTATGATAAATTGTACAAATTTATATTGTAGATTAAAATGTTTCAGAGCATCTATTGAATGTTTCTCAGATAAAACATGATGCAAACTCTGTACATGCAACAATCACAGCTTCACCATTCCAGTTTCAAAATGATAGATTTATGGTTTTAAGCATTAATTCTTTTTGCTCTAGGTAGAAATATTAAAATTGGTGGTTAGCACTATTTTGTCTCAACCCTTTCAATTTACTATTATTTATTTGATATTTTATACAAACTCAGCTGTTTTAAATTTTCTAAGCTCAGTTTATGCTTAACTTACCTGATGGAGCAGAGAAGTCAGAGTTATAGTCTGAGAGATTTTCTTGCCATGTAGCATCGTCCCTACCCTCCACTGTGCCGTCATTGTAATTCACCTAAATAGACATTAACAGCTCTCAATTATAGGAGCAGGGACACAATCCAGAACTAGGTACAGTTAATAGCTTTTTGTTTAAGAAAATTAAAATAATACACCATAAACTTAAAATTTCAAGTTGCATAATCACATACAACTTTAATGGATGATGATACATTTCTTTTTATAGCCCTTTTTCATTCTCTCATGAAATGTATTGTAAAGCCTCTTTAACAGCTATAATAGACACTACCTGTTTTCAAGTAACTATCATACATAAACACAAAATACACACTAAGGTGGCACATAAAGCAAATGTTTTTAATAGAGTTCATTGCATTAATACTACTTCTACAATATAAATAAAGCAACATATAATAATACAGGATGAACAAGAGATTTTTTCTTCTTCAATTATTATCAAGGGTTCTATGAAAAATATGTGTTATAAATATAATGTCTTCTAAATTAAGACTGCATGAAGTAACATAGTAACTAAAGATGAAAAGAGCTTGCTTCTTTTTTCCATAGCTGATTTTCCATGAGAAACCTCTTAAGCTAAACAATATATATTATTAAACACACAGAAGCAAAACTTTACCTGTTTGCGCACACGTTTGCCCTTGCCCAGTGTTCTGGCCATATCCTCTTGTTGTTGTTCATAATGATGCCTCAGGAGTTTCACCCAATATGCTGGATCTGTGTTCTCTGCTTCCTGTTTAATGATTTCAGTTGGTTCTTCTTCCTGCAACAAATTGTAGGAAATACGAAGTATTATATCGGATTTAAAGTTTTTATTATCAATATAGTATCAAATATATTAAAAAAGAAGCAATATTGCAGTAAGAAATGTAAAATTGTTGCATACATTAAGCAAGTTGTCATGATGCTCATCACTGTAAGCTTCTATACTGTACTACAAAGTAAGCACTGAACAATTTGGTTTAAGCAATAATGCAAAAGGTGCTATTTTCAATATTTCCTTACCTCTTCCCCTTCTTTGGTGACATAGCTGGCTACTTTGAAGGAGGACAAGTACTCATTTGCCCAGTTCTCCTTCTGTTCAATACCTTCCTTTGTTCTATCTAGCAGCTCATCAATGGCCTTATCATCATAATGGATGGCTTCATCTTCCTTTCCCTGAAATGAACAAAAATAATTGTTCGTGCTAATGTAACATTAACTTAATAAAACTAGATAGCCTGAAGTGATAGCCTGTACATCAGCAAACAATGCAGAGGCATCATTGATCCTTTGCTCTTGCAATTTACATCTTAAACCTTTTTTTGAAAATGCCCAATGACCTTCATGTTATTTCGGGTTAGATATTAAAACTGTTACTTCACATGCATTAATTTTACAAATCAAGCATTAACTTCCTATTACATAACCACATCAATTTATTTTTTCTCACTTTATATAGAAATTGTGGAGTGCACACAGATATGGACAATAGTGCAGTTAGTATAAGGTTAATTTGACAGTTCTGACTTAATTTGGCTACTCTGGTTACTAAAGAAAACTACTACTGTGCATTAAATTTAAAGTTAATTTTGTGTCAGAACTATATTATAAGTACTAAATCAACTCACTAGTTAATTAAGAATATACTACTATGCATGTTTACATGTAAGCCAATGAAAAGATTACTTTAAGATTAGACTGGAAGGGATCAGTAGTTTCATATACTCTTCCTTGAGATTACATGTTTTCTATCATAACTGTCCTCATCTCCTTCTAAACAATGTGTTCTTGATTTAAAATGGTATTTGGAGCACGCTGTTTGAAATTATAAATTAGGAAAAGATTTTTTAAAAGAAACATTTCAGGCCTAGTTTAACAGTACCTCCCTGGAATTTGCCATTTACGAGGACAGAGGAAAACCTGGAAAAAAATCAGCCAGGAAGGACCTGGCAGAAATTAAACCCCAAACCTTCTGGTCACGAGTATGTGCTTTCATGACTTCTTGCTTTCTGGTAATTTTTAACATTAGCTATAATTAGCTTTTGTTTCTCTCTAATTTGATTTATATACATCTAAATGAATGTCTTCATAATTTGCCTCTATAAGATGGCAACCCTTCTACAATCTAATGGCATTGGGACATTTTATCTCTCTTTTTCTTTAGTCTTTATAAGTGTATTCCATTAAATATTGTATTTTGCAGGAACACGTTGTTTTGGTTTCATGTGGACTTGACTGCCTCCATGGTCTAGTGGTAGGTAGTATTTGTGACTACTAATATGGAGGTCCTGGGTTCCAATCCCAGTTAGGTCAAGTTTTCTGTTTTTTTCAAATTTTTACTTTTCCTGAGAAAGTGAATGCAAGATAGTTTTATGGTGCCAAAGACTCTGAGCTCATTTGTGCCATCATTAATCCATTTCCTTTAAAACTAGACTTACACCTCTCGACTTTCTTCCATCACAAATTCATATGCTTTGTTCCAGTCTTCACTGCTTAAAAGTTGTATCTTGGTTGGTAATTTTAGTCTTTTCACTTTTTAGGCAGATGTTTTGCCAGATTTGGAAATATATGAGGGATGGACCATATTTAATTTTCACCACTGCCTGGGGATTTTGACTTTCTTGCCTTCAATCACAAATAAATCACTTTTAATAATAAGACCTAAAAAATTATAATCCCAAATATATTTAGAAGTAATTTGTTTGACTTTCCTTGGAATTATTCTTGACTACTGATAAAATTCTGATACCTTATGTGGAGGTTAGAAAAAATATGTAGCATTCAATCACTTATAACCAGACTTAAAAATCTAGAATAAAACAAGATAGAATTTTTTCTACTAACAATAATGTGCATAAAATAATGTATTACTACCTGAATAAAAACATTAATTATCAAGTGCTTTGCAAATTAACAATAAGTCATAATCAGTTGAAATATTGCAATTTTACTTTACTGTAGGTAACCAGGAATTAAATTAGGTTCTGCAGAGATATTCTCATCTTATTTCATTAAAATGCTGCAAAGACATATTTTAAATTTTACCAATCTTTTAATTGCATGAAATGTTAAATTTGTCATAAGTCTTTGTACAATATTGCATCTTACTTGCTTATTTCCGGTGTGCCTAATACCTTCTTACCTCTTCTCCACCCTTGTCCATATCACAATGCTTCATTCACTGGCCTTTTGTTCCCATTAGTTGGGAATGGTAAAGACATTTCTAGAAAAATGTCACATAATCTTTCTGTTTGTTCCTCTTTTCATTGCTAACCATCAGATAACTTTGGTAATGGCAGTTTAATACATTTGTTTTGACTCTTTTCTAAACAGGCAGATCTAAAGCTTTCTTTGCTAGCCCCACCCAGTGACTCAAGTATTATAAGGCTTGTTAATACTTTATTATTGTATGATTAATCTCTTCTTAACATTGACTTTAGGTTTCTTTGGTATTTTATGGTAAAACTTCATTTGACATTATTGTAATTTGAAGATAGCACTGAAAGTCTTTATTTTTTTTTGCTCAATACAAAATTTCATACAGTGTTTCAAACCAGTTAACTGTTTTAAAGCTCTCAAGTAACACCTTATTGTAACCACAGTGTAAGTAAATTTGACTATCTGCACATAACTAAAGATCTTAAAATGTGCCTACATTTGACAATAAGAGAAAATTCCTGTTTCACATACCTCTTCTTCCTTGAATAGTTCTTCTGTTCCAAAGCGCAGAATATCATCTAATTCCTGTTTTGAAAAAGTAGCTCCTCGACCTCCCATACCTGGTCTCACAACCAAATGAGTGAGCATCATTTTTCGTTTTGCTACTTGTGTGACACGTTCTTCTACAGAATTACGGGTTACAAAGCGATAGATCATTACCTGAAATAACAAAGTAAAAGTTAAAAATATGCCACTGCATTTAAACCAATGCTTTATATTGCACATCTTCAGCAAAGGGTAGCTAAAAGCAAACAGTACTATAAGCACTATCAATCTTTTCCGCTGCAATCCATCATACTCATAACCTTGACAAGTATAAAATCAACAGGAAAAACATCTTTGCTATGGTTCAAGCCAAACAATCAAAGTGGTCTTGTTGAATTAAAAGTAAAACTTCTAAAATCATGTCAATATATTAAACTCTCTTGACGTTTCCATTAAAACTTTTTATTAAAATGTTTTAATGTGAAACATCAAGAGAGTTTAATATATTGACATGATTTTAAAAGTTTTACTTTTAATTCAACACGATTATGATAGTTTCACTGTGTGGATTGCTACATTCATTTTTAACTGAATCAAAGTGGTATTATCAAAATAAATTTATAATAAAAATATGGATTTGCTAAAGAGAAGGCAATAAAGTTCTATGGAGGTAATTCACTTGTACATAGTTTTCTGAAACTCATTAGCTAATGTTATTACTTTATCAAACTGTTTTTGGACTATACTAGGTTCCGTATGATTTACTCTTCAAATGATAACTAAAAAGCTGGTTTGTTACTTGTACCTATATAGAAAATATAGTCATAAAAACTAATGAAACCAACCCATTTTTTTTTATAATTTAATACTGTCAGAAATAGTTCTGAATCTTAACATTATATAAATAATTAATGTTCAATTCTCTTTTTTCTGATTTCTTGCACACAATGTAATAAAGTGTCAGGCTATTCTAAAGAGAGAGAGTAGTTTGCCAAGAAATGGGATTTTATTATAACAAGAGCATTATAAAAGAATAACAAGAAAAAGTTAAATCTATTCCTTAGAAGAGCATTTTAGGAACATAAAATATAAACAGACAGATAGATCAGCTGTGGCATATCATTTTTAGATAAAAAAACCATAAGATTGTGAAGAAGGTGGATTTATTGAAATAGACTCAGGGATATATAGAATTGGATACTTGGGAAAACATTTACATTCATAAATACAGAGATCAATTAATGAACTTTGATATTCCAAAGGTAGAAAACACCAATTTTAAATATATAAAAACACCACCAGGGTGGTGCTTCATCTTGACAGAGCCGTTGGATTCTCCAACCAGTCGTACCCTTGGCCGAGGATGAACAGGAAGGTCTTCAAAACCAGTTCCAAATATCACACAAGTAAGTGAAGCAATACGAGTGTTTAGTACGACATATATCACATGATTTTATTCATAGCCAAGTTTTGTTAGTAAGGAATAGGGAGGAAAATTATGCAAATTTAATTATCTTTTATTTTATGAGGAAATTACTGAAATTTCATCATAAAAATTCCTATTTAAAACTAATTAATTACCTTATTTGCTTGGCCAATACGATGAGCTCTTGAAAATGCTTGTATATCATTGTGAGGGTTCCAGTCTGAATCATAGATAATGACTGTATCTGCTGTAGCTAAGTTGATACCTAAACCTCCAGCTCTAAAAGAGGAAACAATGGTTAGTTATTACATTTTGTTTCTTGCATTGAGAAACTTAACATGTTTATGAGGAATAATTGTCAAAATCTTATCAAAATATTTTGTTCTCTCCTCTATTTAATTCCCATGTAAAATGAAACTTCTTTCTGAAGTCTTAGAAAATTTGTTACATTCATGCTGAAGGCTCTATAAAATGTTTAATAATTACCAAAACCTTTCATTAGTTTCATTGTGTATTCAACAATCCATCAACAAATACAAAAGGAAAAAAGCTTTATTTGTTTGATGTGCCTACAAGTTTGCTTGGTTTCTTCAACAATAACAGATAATCAGGGAAATGCCAGTGCAAAAATTTGCCTGAAAAAAGATCACACTATAAAATTCCCCATGTTCCATTTTGATTGCTTATGTTTTTATTGCAAAATAAAGTATTATGGTAAAGTGGTATCATGAAAGCTATCCACCACCATAGCTCAGATGGTTATTAGCCCAGATCTAAGCCCCTGCTAAACATATTGCCCAGGAAAGGTTTTTTTTTCTAAAGTTTTCCCTTACCCTGATAAGGTGAATACCTGGTAGCATTAAGTGCAAAGAACATATTTGAGGTGGCATTTCATCCATTCCATTCTTCTAAAAAGACCTTGGTAGTTGGCAGCACAAATGCTTAAATAATCATCATAGTTTTCAAAAGCCATATATTCATAACATTGCTATTTTAAGACGAATACAAATATTAAATAAGCAATCATTAAT
This sequence comes from Metallyticus violacea, assembly GCA_030762175.1. Taxonomy (NCBI): domain Eukaryota; kingdom Metazoa; phylum Arthropoda; class Insecta; order Mantodea; family Metallyticidae; genus Metallyticus; species Metallyticus violacea. The sequence goes on from CM060836.1 coordinate 27,117,049, forward strand.
TAGCATTAAAAACAAGTCTTGATTTGTTATATGTAAATCTCCCTCCATTTTAGAAAACAATGCTAAAAAGAAATTTTAGAAATTTAGTAGAAGCTTTGGCATTAACATTTTTTATAAATATCATTAGGAAAAAATTAACATTGACAATTTAATGTAAACAAGTTTACATGAATCAAGCAGGCATTTATTGTTAAACTGCAGGTTTCACATATATAACTTTTCTTTCAGATTACAGCAGTAGTTTAATCACTCCTATCATATCCACATTAGTGTGAATGATGCAGTAATGACAAAATGGTGATTTTATTGCTTGATTGTGAATCAATATCTCCTTCATTGTCTGTGAGAAACTGAATATCACATCATTTTGAATGGCTGAAAGCTGGTGACTTTTATGATTAATTTAAAAAGTTCAGAGGCAAGGATAAACAAATATTTAATGACATTTCTTTTGGTGAATATCTTGCAATGAACAGTGGTGGGAGGCAATGTAAGAGAGCAAATTTAAAGTTGCCGATGAATTTCAGCTGCTTTACAGTTTTTTTGCCACAAGAAATCATATAACAAAGCAATCTCATATCCAGCGGGGTTCTAGGTTTGCAGCACACATTTTGAATAAGAGCAGCTCAGAGAACAATAGGTATGTGATTTTCACACTGCTGCTACACCAAGCATGTTAAATCAAGCTGCACAACCTTACATGGCGTTGCTATGGTGATTGCTGTGCCTACTATATGTAAATAGAAATAACTTTATGAATAACCTTTGTATATACTGATCTTTGCCAACTTTCCTATAATGCTTGTACAATAATGATCTGTTAGGAATATACATTATAGGTAATTGTTGCAATATACACATATATGTGTTGAAAAATGCAAAACAGAGTATCATAATCTTTCACTACATTAAGAAGGTGCAAAAGTGACTGAATTCATTGTAACATGAACAACAGGGGACTCTGCCTTAACATTTTTAGAATGGCATTGGAGGTTAAATGAGGTTGCAAGAACTTGGAAGTTATCCTTCAAAGTGGATAGCCCAAATGTGCAACAATGAAAATTATTGAATAAAGTACATAATATGATACAGGTAAATTGCCGATTAAGGCAAGCTATGCATATTTCGCAGAGCAATTAGGAATGAAAGAGATATCTGGGTGCTATGATTTTTAAAACCTTATTAAAAATGAATTAAGATTGCAAATTCCTAAGCAAAATTGGATTCCAGAGCAATCCATTCAATTTCACAGGTCGATTCCTGGCAAATGATGGAACTTGGGTGCGGTGCAGTGTAGTGTATTAGAAATAAAATAGCAGCAAAACAATGGAAACATGATTTCAGTATTCTGGGATTCTTCTTTCAAATTGAAGGTGAAAACTTTACACTAAATTTACTATGAGGACTAACAGAAGGAATACACACTTGAGAAGAAAGTAATTTTTCATCAATGCTCCTTCCTACATTCATTCATTTGATTTTGCTCCATCTCTTCCCAAAGCTGAAAAAGAATTCCTTCACAGTGCAAAATTTTTGACAGATGACTAACTTAAAAGCATATTTTCAGTATTTTACAAGCCTGAAGGAATCCAACCTCTGTAATGATGTGAAACTTTTAGAGTATCACTAGACTAGGGGCATTAGTATCAAGAAAGATTATGGTGAAAAACATGAACATGTTCAAAGAATTATTATTATTATTATTTCCCCCCCCTCACTCTTGAGAACTTTTCAAATCTCCTTTGTATATCACCAATATTGTATTTTAAAAAAAAAATATGTTTTCTTCTTGCAAAGTCGGCCTTCAAAGCATGAACTGCCAAAATAACAAAACACATTTCAACATTAATTCAATTTGGAATCAAACACAAGAAAACACACATTAATAATCAATCTCTTCTGAGTCAAAATATTTAGAACACTCTTTATGGTTTCACTTACATGAGATTAACTCAGAACATGTAAGTGAAACCATAAAGAGTGTTCTAAATATTTTGACTGAGAAGAGATTAACAAAACACAAGCTTATCTTGTTGCTGGCAAACTTTTAAACTCACCTTGTTGAAAGCAAAAAGACAAATTGTTGTGCTCCTGGAGCATTAAACCGATCAATTGCCTCCTGTCGTATGGATCCAGTAATATTACCATCAATCCTCTCATACTTGTAACCTTCACCATCTAAATAGTCTTCTAAAATATCTAACATTTTTGTCATCTGTGAGAAGATTAGTACCCTGAAAAAAGCAACATGACCCTTCTGGTAATATGTCATGAATTTAACTCTTATTTCAGATTCTCTCAGTTTATTATCTTCAACCAATGCAATTATGTACACCAAAATGTAACATATTATTTTCGTATTAACTTAACCTATACTTTCTCTGTGACAATGTAATTTAATTACATTGTATCTTAAGAAAAAAATATAAAAAAGAGCAAAATCTATTACACTTATCTGGACTCTTAGCTAATCTTACATATCTACTTTATGATTACTGTTTCTCCGAGTGATGCATGAGCAATATATTTAAGGCTACGTTAGGCAGCAAAAGTCAGCAAACTGCATGATGGAGCTACTGCAGAATATGTATATACCTAGATAGATACCAAAGTGTGAAAGAAATCACGTTTTATGTTTTGGACTGATCATAGGACCCAAAGTAAAGATAGTAATACTGCTGTTTATTAACGAGAGTGCTATCCATGGAGAGGTAAGATAAGAGATACATATATTTGCCTCATATCAAAAATTGGGATGAGTAAAGAAGGCAAAGGTGTGGTTTGTTTTTTGACTGCAAAGGGAATTGGCAAACAAAATACTCATCATCCAATCCCTTTGTGTACAGCAATCACTGTCATGTTCATGTGTGCTGAAGTGGCATAAGAAATTCTGAAACAAATGTGTGTCACTGCAAGACAATTTGTGCTCAGGACAGACTCATCTTGTCATTATTCCTAATGAGTACTGTGTGGGTGATCTTATCTGGGAAAACTAATGGATTATTAAGGACTACCTGTAGTACCAAAAAATTTGTACACAGTGGGTTCTACATCAACTGACAGAGAAACAAACAGACTCACAAAATGGTTCTATCTCATAAGTAATCTGCAGTGATGACATGAGAATGAGAATGTATTTCTGTCCTGTATCATCACTATGGACAAACCATGGTACTATGAAGCTAGGGTTACTATAGTCCACGGATTATGCAGATTATTATTTTATATGATGTTCAAGATTCTGAATGCAAGTGATTATAAATCTGAAAATTGCAATAGCACTGGTCAGCATTAATTTCCTTCCTTAAAAATAATAGAATAATAGATATCGCAATGCTGAATCAAAATATGGCAACAAAACTGCTCTATCATGTACTATTTTTGAGGGATGTGCCATTAACTCATGATTGCATTTTGAGTGAACATGTGCCATTACTCTTTTATATTTTACTATTAAGCACAAGTATCTGAGAACTACATTGCGCAAGCTTGTGTTACCTCATTGTTGTAGTAGTTTCTAGTACATGTAGAACTTATTGTAAGAAATGTGGCTTAATGCTATGATGTTAGTGAGGTAAGATAAAATTAAATTTTTATTTATTTACTAAAACCATGGTTAAAACTCCCAAAAAAGTTACAATGGTCATCTTTGTTATCATTCTGCTCTCAACAAAATTCTAATTCTGTAAAATATCACAGAAAGAACTAATAGAACAGAATGCTATTTAATGAAGTTGAAATTTATTTTTTCTTCTTAACATGACAATTACACACTTTACCCACATATTTAACAGTTGGTATTATTGGGCTTCATGGAGGTTTAACATGTATTTTATCTGTTAATGTTATAAGTTTCCATTGGATATTACTTGTTTAATTAGCTATGTATAAATTTTGCACTTACGAAGCTGTTGACAATGGAGTGGCAATATAACCTAAACTTCTCTTATTTCCACACTGAAAAACACAAAAGAAGAACACAAATTCAAAAGTTTCACCTACCATCCAATTTACCACAACAAGTTCAAGAAAATCTTCAAAGACCATGAGATAATGTTAGCCCCAAATAACAGATACAACATCAATAATTTATTAGGTTGCACAGTAAGAGACTCCATACCAACAGAACAGAAATCAGGAATTTACAAAATAAAATGTGCAGATTGTGAGCAGAGCTATTACGCAAAACAAAAAGAAATTTGGAAATTCGTAGGAAAGAACATTTTAGGAATAATCGGTTTAAACAGGTGGATAAATCAGCAGTAGCAGCTCACTTTTGGACCAAAAACCATGAAATAAAACCGAGAATTAAACATCTGCTGAAACATTTTCACAACCCATTGGCGTTATCCACTTGGGGAAAAATTTTCATATTAAAAAATAGAGAAAACCCTAATGAATTTCGAGTTTCCTCCTATGAATGAACTCAGCAACTTCCTACTTCAACCAACAGAGGCCACCACAGAAACATCCGATTGTCCAGCCATCGTTTCGAGTAATGGCAATTCAGTGAGCAACTGAAGATGGGAGCAATTCTCCTGAAATGCATCTTACTTTTATGTAAGTAAGTGGAGTTTAGCATAAAAAATGAATACCGAAGTTTAGGTCATATGTATAAATTGTTTATTTAATAACATTTCACATTACTGACTGGATGAAGATAAATGTCTGCAGCCTGTTTTCTCAAGTACTCGAGAAGATAAGTGAGCAGACATTCTCCATTGTGAAGTCAAAATAAAATTAGGTATCTTCGTGGATCATCCTTAGGTGAAACAGATATTTCAAGATCTTGACTTTCACAGATTTTTCCCCCAATAATATAGGTGCAGTTTTAGATGAACATGCAGAAAGATTCCATCAATAGGTAGCTCAAATGAAATATAGAGTTATTGAAAAATATAACAAAAATATGTAAGAAGACTACTGTGGACTCTTATGCCAGACACGCCACAGAAACAGTACAAGAGACAGAAAGGAATAAAAAGAGTTATTCATGATAATTTGTATTGATTGTTATGTAGGATATAGTGAATTAATAACATTTCCATGTTCTGAAAATTGTGTACAAGTGTTAAGTAACTTAGGACAAACAGCACTTTTTACTACTTCAAATCTGCATCTCACAAATATGTTCCTTCATCTCAAAAAAGAGTTTTGGAGCCAGTGAGATCAATGACTGTCATGAAGAAGGTAGAGGCGATTCTGGCTAGTCTTCTGCAAAGTGCTTACAACTTAATGGAGACTGTCTTGAAACAGACCATACCAAACTTGATCCTGCCTAGTGTACTTTGTATGTAAAAAAATTATTTTCAGTCTTTATTGATTAGTACTCTTAGTTCCTACATTAACACTGTGAAGGCATAAGTAAATGCACATGTTTTAAAAACTTCAAGCATAAGCAGGAAGGGAGGAGAGAAAGAAGGAGGGAAAGTATGGAAAGAAATATTCATGAAGAGGCAAACAGTGCATAGGACAACATACCTTGAAAAATAGAGCTGCCTCCTAGAATTACTTTGAAATTATGAATATTAAATGAATTTCTACCAATTGTTCCTCCAAATTAACAATATGTCAGATAGACTGCAATTAACAACCTAATCAAATATGCTGTACTATTTCTGGAAAGCTATTTATTAATTTTTTTTTTAAACAAAGAATGCTCTTTCAATATTTCATCAATATAGCAGATTCAAAAGGATCATATTAGTTATGTACCAAATAATGGTACAGAATTTTTCTATTAATTAAATGCTCAAACTAAACTACCTGTGGCCTTGTTCTTTGAGTTTACGCAACATAGTAGAGAGCAGCACCAGTTTGCCTGATGCTTTAATTAGCGCACTGGTCTCATATGTCCCATTGGGAGTTGTTGGTGCCTCCTGTGCAGCTGCCGGGAAAAGGTAGGGATGATTACAGCACTTCTTCAAGTCCATCATTATGTTCAGCAATGATACCTGCAATTATAATAATGTATCACTATCTTCCATTAAATACAACCAAGTTACCTTATGACAAAGCTATCAAAAACTAAAAACCACTAGTAAGTACTATAACTAATTAATGTTAGCAAGCTAAATTTATTTATGTAATATTAGAACAGTAGAATTTTTTCTGTACTAATTATGTAATAATATACATGAGCATAAGTCCCTAAGTTTCTGGACTAACCATTTTCTAAGTATGATAAAGAGAAAAACTATATTTCACTTTTCAATATAGTTATCATTTATTGCAATGCACTTCTCGTATCTTTCAATTAACATTTCAATCTGCTCCCCCAAATAGAACTCTTGTCTGCAAAATGGGCATAAACAGCATCCATCACTTCTTCTTAACACTAAAGTTCCTTCTTCCAAGGTCCTTCTTGAGTTTTGAGAATAGGAAATAGTCACTGGGAGCTAGATCTGGGCTGTAGGGTGGATGGTCGATCTCCTTGAAGCCTCATGTCTTCACAGTTGCCTTTGCAACAAGAGCTGTCAGCACTGGCCCGTTGTCTTGAAAAAGGTGTGCACCACCACTCAGTTTTTCTCGCCTTTTCTCTTTGATGGAAGCACATAGTCTATGCAGTAGGCCAGCATAGTACTCCCCATTTGCTGTGTGCTCCTCTCCTTGAAGTCAATAAAGAGTATTCCTTCACAGTCCCAAAAGATTGTGGCCATAATCTTGGTTGACTGAGTGACCTTGGCTTTTAGAGGTGGTGCGCCCCAGGTTTACGCCATTCCATTGATTCTCTTTTGGACAAGAGATCATAATAGAGGACCATAGTTTCATCTCCTGTAACAATGGTTTGCAGAACTTCTCTTTCGTTGCCACGGCACAGCTACAAAAATGCCTAACAGAGGACTCGGTGCTTTCGGCACTCATCTTGCACTAACCTTATTCATGTTTAAATGTTCATGAATAATTCGAAGTAAGGCCTATTGTTTTAGAGGCCCAAGGCCCAACCTTGCTGCTATTTCTGTAACTCTGAGCCAGTGGTCTTCCATAATTTCTCCTGCCACAAGAGTGATGTTTTCCAAGGCCGATCAGCAGCATGCTCTTTGTCTTCAATGCTTTCACGACCCATTGGAAAAAGTTTAGCCCATTCTTTTATGATAGAATATGAGGGGGATGCTTCTCCTTATATACAGTCCAATTGCTGTTTAATTTCATTTGGATAAGTCCTTTTGGGAAGAACTTAATAACAGTTCCATACTCCATTTTGAGTATGTCACAATCTTCTACATATAGCCTTTTTTATGCAACTATATGTGAACAACTGAACACAGTGGAGCAGAAGTTACAGCTGCAATTATTTACTTCATAGAGAAGGTATGACATCAGATAAGGCTTTAATGGAGGCGAGAATTCTTATCAGCGAGGCTGGTAACTTATGGACCTATCCTCATATATATAGAGCTGGAAACTTATGGACCTACCCTTGTGTGTGTGTGTGTGTAGAGAGAGGGGGGGGGGATAAATTCCTGAAACATTACTGAATTTACAATATTTGAAGATGCATTTGTAATTCATTCTTCTGTAATTTTCCTAACATTATGTTAATTTTAATGTCAGTAATTGTTAGTATATTTACACATTAATTTTAACTATAGAATATTCCTTCATTGTAACTATGGGGATAGGTTTTCATTTTTTCAAATAAAAGTTCATTTATATACACATATTGCTAAAAATATGTACAAAGAAGTTTTGTAAATAAAAAGGCAGTTTGGCACTAAATATTCTAAGAGAGGGAACAAACTGTCTCAGAAGCTTCAATATGGAGAAAAGGCATGAATGTATCAGTGTGAAAGCTAAGTTGCAATGTAACATGTTCATAACCATTTCAATGTAAATAATTTGCAAAGGTACAGTAATATGAAGGCTGCACCTCAATCTAAATACAGTCGTGCACTGCCACTCAGTATAGATGTATTATTCGAGTGGTAAGGTTTTGAAGAACTATAGTTAAGTTTTACGAACATTACTATACTTGAACTTCAATTATTATGGCATGTATTTGACAGAATAAATTATTTAAGGTAACTATGTATTTTCAGTGTTGTTGACCAACCATTTACTCGTATGTACCTTTTAAGTTAACTATAACAAAGAATCAAAGACCATTTGTACCTTTTATCAGCTTCCTTTCTACTCATAAATTCTTTGTATATAGTTTTTCCATAAATTTTATTATAAAATTATTTGAAAAAAAAAAAAAGTGGAAACTATCTATCTATCTATCTATCTGTTATTATGATGGAGTTTTATGTAGGCAAAATTAATGTGCAAATGTACTAACATTAAACATTATACAATGTAGATGTATTTCAAAAGAAAGAATCATAAATACAAGTCCACACAAGGACAGCCTTAGTGAAGAAATACAAGTCTTTGAAAAGTAAAACCCTCTTTATTTCTATGATATTTAATGAAGGTATTCTAAGCTATCATGTGGATAGCAAGTAATAAGTGAAGTGGTTCTGTCAGGCTCAAAATTATAAGTAGCTCTCATGAAATAATTGTTGAAGATGGACAACAAAACAGCAATATTTTGAGAAATGCAAAATAAAAATCAAAGAGTAAAACTAATGAATACAGTAGGATTTTCACAGTGAAATATATTATATGACAAATTATTGTTACAAAATCACTAAAATTTCACTAATTTTGTTCCACATTTTCAGAGCCGTTGCAAAACGTACAGTAGTTCCTGTAATTCACTGTTTGATTTGGTGGGACGAATTCTTTGTGCACAATCCCATTGGTATCAAAGAAAACGAGGAGCATACTTGACTTTGCTCTTCACTTGTCTCGCTTTTTTTGGTTCTGATGAGTTTGGACTCTTCCACTGGGAGGATTGTTGTTTTGCCTCAGAGTCATAAGCGTACATCCAGCTCTCGTCGCCAGTGATGACCCTGAACAAGAAGGTTGGTCATCAGATATGGTCTGACGAAGCTGCATGCAAACTTCAACACACTGTGCCTACTGATCAGCAATCAGGATCCTTGGCACAAATTTTGCTGCGACACAATGCATGCCCAAATCATCAGTTAAAATTTGTTGGCATGTCCCATAACCAATTCCCACTTCATGAGCAAGGTCTTCAATGTTTTGACATCGACCCTCATGAACCAGTATTGAACTTTGGCAACAATGTCAGGCGTTGTGCAGCTGATGGACCTATCAGTGTGAGCATCATCTTCAGTAGCTCTATGGCACCTTGAACAGAGCATGCTACTCAAACACACATGTATGGCTCATGCTTTGTACCCAAAATACTTGTTCAATCATTGCGAGGGTTCCTGTAGCCTTTTCCCCCGAGATTTGCAAATATTTGATGCACACTTTCTGTTCTAACCTTGGATCCATCGTAAAATCGCTTCACACTACACACAGAGTATCATGAAAAGTACTATAGAATCTCAACATATCTACCCAGCTGCATGAAACTTTAAACACACACCCATCAGATGTGCTAGTATTGCCACCTAGCGGCACAAAACTCTAGGGCAACTATTGTCGAGATGGCAGCACCAGTCCCAAATATTGTGGGTACCACCTTGTATTTCACAGGGTGAAATCATCAATTGTGTGTCGACTGCCACATTCGCTGTTGATTGAATTGACTTCTTAAGTGTTATGGACATTTTATGAACTTTTGGATTACTTTGTCTTCTTGTCTAGGATCTGGAAGTTAACAAACTTATCTTCATGTATAACAAATTCAGCCTAAATAATCTGCTTAACTGCGATAATAATGATAGAATACCTGATTAGAAGAAGCCAGGAATATATCAAATCAACTATTTGGCATGCAACAAAGTATACATTGGCAAAACAAAAAGAAGCATTGAAATTAGACTAAAGGAACACTGGAGAAACATCAGGTACAATCAGAGAGATAAATCAGCAGTTGCACATCACTTCTGGAGAGGTAAACATGATATAGAAACAGAAGTCAAATTACTAAAATTCATAGATAGATCCTTGGAGCTGGGAATATGGGAAAAAAAAAATTTATACCAAAGTATAAAGATAAGGTTATGAACTTTGAGATCCCAACAGATGGCAAATTAATCAGAAAGTTCATAAAATGTCCACGAGAGCTACACCAAGCTCAATGAACCAACAATTAATCCGAAGTAGACACAAAGCTGATGATGTGTGTGAAGGCCTGTGAAACATGTTCTGTATAATTAAATGGTAAGTGGAGCATAAGTGTATTAAATCAACTCACTATCTAATTAAGAATAAATTAATTGCTTCACTGTATAAGTTGAGACATGAAATTAATTTTAAATTTAATGTTATAATATATTCTTAATTATTGACTCACAGCTGATGATGCAGGCAAAAGCCTGTGAAACATGTTCGGTATAAATCAATGGTAAGTTGAGAATAAGAGTATTGAATTGACTAATACAATTAAGAATATATTAGCTGCTTCACTGTATTAGTTCCGACACGAAATTAATTTTAAATTCAATGTTATAATATGCATTCACCTTGCAATTTCCGTTCTTTAATTCACTTGTCATTATACTAATAACTTAGCTTACCTGCTGTCCACCACCTTTAGGATTCAGTGCTTCAAAATTTCTTGTAAGAATGAACTTATAGTATTTTTTCTGCATTGGAGATAACTCCACTCGCACAATGAATTCAGATTTTGAAGGCATGCTCTGTAACACAAACAATGAATTTTCAAAAATGTTCCTTGTTACACAATGAAGAACACAAAATTTTAAATTGAGCTATCAATATAAAATGGTAAGGACATTTAGAAATGATTTGTTCTGATGTCTGCAGTTATAAGTAAACATCCTGTCACTCTTAACATTTATTTTTCTCATAAGAAGGATTTGTAAATTATATCTATAACTGTTATTAGGAGTCTAATTCTGACAGATGCAGAATGCAAGATTTCTTTTGAAAGAGGACGTTTTCCTTGCAGAGATTCATTATACCATCATTACATAGCGAAAAGAAATTTTTTCAGAATCTTACAGTGAAAATATCTTGAAGCTATTTCTTCTGCAGGGCAGCAACTGAGCAGAGTGGCTCATGTAATAACGATTGGGACTCACATTCAGGATTTCAATTCCTGTTGGGCTGGCTATCCTGACCTTTCACTTAGGCATATGCTGGGATCAATATTTATTTTTCCACAAATTTTCAGCTCTCCCATTTCCTTTAATTTCATTCCACAGCATTAGTTACAGGGTCGGAAGTGTCAGGCTGGTGTCTTGTGGTGTGGTAGTGGCTTGCTTTCTGTAAAAGTTTCTGTCCTAGCAACGGTGGAGTCTCCATGGGGCTACCTGGTGCTGGACCAGGTATGGCTCTCTCTCACGGGGACTGCCAGCATCTGGGACTGATCATCTAAGAAATAATTAGAGACTCTATGCTCTGCATCCCCTCCTCAGATCCTTGGCTACTTAGTGTATCCATTTCATCCCTTCTTCCGAAAATGCCCCATCAGATGCATATGTACCATGGGCCCATCTGGGGCCTCTGTGTGCTAGTCTTCCTCGCAAATCACCCTATTCTATCCTATCCTGCAGCATATCAATTCTTAGTTTTTTTAGGGGATGGAAATTTGGAGGAACACTCCTTATGTCATAAATTTCTATTGAGACAATTAGCAATGGCAACAAAGAGTTTTAGAGACATGATCACATAACATAAAGGAAAGGATTTTTAATGTAATACAGCGATAATCATCGATTGAACAATTTACGAAACAATATATTCTTCAAACTGTTGTGAGCCTAATCCTTCCTGCCAAGGCTTTTCCTTTTGTTAATGTTTTTATATGTGTAAATATGAACTGTAGAAACATGGTTTTAAAGGTGCCAGTTCCCTCCCACCCAGTTTAATATCCCCATAACGAACAAAGGTCTAGCCCTTCACACCTCTACTACAAGCTACCTGTCATGTCATTTTCATAAACTATCTTCACATCATAGATTTTTTTTTTTTTACTGCAGGTACCACTTTTCCCTAGCACTGTGGCTCCAGGTTTTAATGAAAGGAATGTTGTCTCTTCTGGAAAACAAACTGCTTTCTTTTTATCAGTGTTATTTGCTAAATAATTGCACTGTTTGTAATTTATACTTTAACACCCCAATCCATCCCTTCCTGGGATGGGATTGCAAGAACTCCTCTGAGCTATAAAGCTCCAACTATAATGCTACAGTTTACTACCCTCTACACTTGGACATTTTGATAACAATTATCTTTGCACAGTTACTGACAAAATATTGAACTTATGTTATATCTTAAACCAACCCAAAATCTAATGCTTACCCACAGAAAAGTTAACTTACCTTCAAGACATCTGTTTTAAGACGTCTCAGCATGTGAGGTCCCAACATTTCATGCAGTTTTTTAACTTGGTCTTCTTTTGAAATATCTGCAAACTCGTTCTGGAATGCTGCCAAGTCATTGAATTTCTCTTTACACAAGAAATTCAACAAATGGAAAAGCTCCTCCAAATTGTTCTGCAGAGGTGTGCCAGTCAATAGGAGCTTGTACTGAATGTTGTATGATGCCAATAGCCTGAAGAACTATGAAAGAAATGAAAAACATAAAAATGTCTATGTAAGAAACACAGATTTATATTTATTAAGGATATGAAAATATCAGTGCTCTAGATACCTTTTTACAGCTTTATTTTTTCGCTTCGTGATAATCAATCAATTATAACTACTGGATTGCCAGGTTAATGTTATATGAAGAAAATTGTATTTTATAATTTATTTTTATTTTTTTTATCTATTGCTCATTAATTCGGCATTCTGCCCTGGCATTGCAGTACTGTAACAGACTTCTGAAGCTGATATGCCCATTGGCTACATTACCTCAATGGAAATATGTTGAAGGCGATTGGTTACGATGCACTAGAGGGAGGTCTTTAAACCTATTCATACCTAATAATTAATGAATGAAATAAATTAATGATGCAAATGAGGTCAGAGTCCTTGGCACCTTAAATTGTCTGGCATTCATCTTCTCAGGTTAAGGAGAAATTCTGAAGAAAATCTTACCCAGTTTCACCTACCAGGAATCAAAATTAGGGCCTCCGGAATAGGTGTTGCAATTACTATCACTAGGCCATGCAGGTGATCCATATTTCATAACTAGAGAGCAGAAAAATATTGAATTTTATATTATAGACCATTAATTGGAGAGTATTGAGATACAAATTTTTATATTTTAGCATGTATAGAATTCAATAAGGGCAATTTCATTTTTTATATTTTATAAGAATATTTATATTTTGAACAAATTTTAATATTTATTAATATTTTCCAATTTAAGTATTTTAAACATAAGTGCTCTTGTACAATTTTAAGATTTTCTCCTTCCACCATTATTTTACATTGTTCAGTAAATTCACTAACATTTATTAAAACCCAAATAGTATTTATGCTTTCTCTTTCAATCCATGTATTCTATACTTCCTACTCAGTTTCTGCCATTCACAATACTCAGCCTAAAGGAATAACCAAAACATCCTCCTATAATGTCTTAACCTGTCAATGAGTTTCAGAGGCAGTAATCTGAACTTTGAAGTTTTTTAAATCTACACAGATTTGGTTTTATGAATGATCACACATGTAAGATCTGCAATACTGACAAGATTCTAAATGGAGAACATCTATTGGATTGCACAGAACTGAGGAAAGCTGCACCTGACGGGAAAATACACAAATTACATTGGCTGGCCAGGGAAAAATTGATCGATCAAAATCCTGCACATTAGATAACAACAGTTTTTTAAATGGCACATACAGAACCAAAAGATATGTGATTATATTCCAAGTTGGATTATGTGATATGCACTTCTGCATTATTTAAAAAATAATATGAAACATATATAAATTTCATTCTTTAAAATTTTCAGAAAAATTTTGCTCTAAGATGAAATTTTAACAAACAAATTCACAGATTTAGAATAACTGAGTCGACTTTGTAACACTTACATTACTAATAGTTTTTTAAAGAGAAAAATTAAGTTTCTGGAGCTAATCGCTCCCATCTTCAGTTTCAGTTCAACTTTGGCATTTTTGGAATGAAAAACATAATATAAACAGGAATCCCAAACTACTTAAAAAATTACAGGGAAAACAGAACTCGCTATCTGGGAAAACATTTATATCTGGAAGAACAAATGTAGCGTTTTCAACTTTGAAATCCCACCAATTGATGTCTTAATACAGAAGTTCATCCAACCGCCACCAGAGACAAACAAACCACCACAAAGAACAAGGCTGGCAGTCAAACTGGAACTGAAGATGGGAGCATTTAGCTCTAGAAACTTAGTTTTTCTCTTTTAAAAACTATTAGTGATGTAAGTGTTACAAAGTCGACTCAGTTATTCTAAACTTATATTAAACACCACTGTTACAAACGTCCACCATATTTAACTAAAATCACAGATATTCTGCTAGGACTCATCATATCCCAATCAGACATAATTCTACGACAATGTTGTAGTGTAGTCTGGTAATTGGTAATACCAGAGCCATCATTCAGATAAATGTCCATTTTGCATCCTGCTTCCTGCAATATTTTAAAGCAATTAAGTCTCCATCAAGATGCTGAAAGAAAGGGCAAGATATATGGGTGCTCCAGTTTCAAGTGTTACACAAATGACGATAAAATTGTGATTAGCAAATGATGCAATAAGAATGCTAATAAACTGATTTATGTGCACATCAATGAAAGTCATTCTAATGGAAAATATAGGTATGCATATTACTAACGTGTGTTTCCTTGTGCCAAAGAATTACATAACTGCCACTTGTATAATTAGTGAAATTTCTAAAAAAATTAATTTTGATATTGTCTAAATAATAAAAATTATTTTGTTGGCAGAATTTATATTTTGTATGAAATGCATGTACTTCCTAACAAACATCACAATGAAATCACATGATGTAAGAAGAAGAGTTCATAAGCTTAAGTTCGTCATTTGGGGACTAAATAAAAATCTAACAACTTTCTCATTAGTTCTGTTCCAGAAAACATGAAGAAAAAATGCTTTTTATTTACTCTCTACAGGTGGACTGTATAGTTTTAATTAGGTTATTGCAACATTTTACTATACAGAAATTAACATATATTAAATCTTATATTATACTTTCAATCTGTATGTGCTAATATTTTTATGAATATTCATATTCATTATGAATCTTGTCAATTTTGTCAAACTTTTCTTCATACTTTTCTGCTCTCTATAAATTGCCAAATTTAAAATAAATTGTCTACAATAATTCCACCACGTTCTGTGAAGTATTATATTAATATAATCATTATACACACAAAAAAGATGGAATTAGGTGATACTATACTTAAAATCTTTTCCCATATTGCTAATTCCTTGGGATTGTTGATAAGTGAAACAAGATGTTCATTTGCAGAGAATGTCAAAATTCATAACACAATGCTTACTTTTTAAAATGAAAATCTTTTCCCATTTTGTTAATTCCTTGGGATTGTTGATAAGTGAAACAAGAAGTCCATTTGCAGAATGTCAAAGTTCATAACACAATGTTTATTTTTTAAATTGAAAATCATTTTCCATATTGCTAATTCCTTGGAATTGTTATGAAGGGAAACAGAAAATCCACTGGCAGAATGCCAAAATTCAAACATGATGCTTATTTTTTAAAATGAAAATCTTGCTAATAATGCTAATTCCTTGGGATTAACAAGGAATTAGCAATATGGGAAAGTTCTTCATTTTAAAAAATAAGCATTGTGTTATGAACTTTGACATCCTGCCAATAAACTTCTTGTCTCACTTCACCAGAGGTCCCATAGTCACCTGCCAGTGTTAGCCAGTTCTCAGCTGAGGATGAGAGCAAAAATGCTCATAAACACCTTGTGATAAAGTAATCAGTTAATGAATTGTTGATTTGGTTTATTTATGGATGCTCTTTAACATCACAGGCCATCAGCGTCCAATTCAATTCAGGACATGAAGCAACCAACAAATTTTGCTCAGGGAGCTCTTCTTTCAGGCTTAAGGTTCTTTTTCATGCCGTAAATCTATAAAATGAGACCCACCGCTTTACCTCCCTTCTGAAGGAAGCTATACTTAGGATTTTTATGCCCAAAAAAATCCATTGATCTTGGTTTCTAGTCAACCAACAGATGACATATATTGCATCTTGTATACGTACAGCTGACTTCTGACAGGAGATTATAAAATTTTGTAACTAAGCCATCATCTGCTGGGTTTTCAAAATTCATTGGGAGGTGTTAATATTTCTTGATGCAGAGCTTTTCCAATAAGCTATGTTCCAATAGAATATGCTTAGTTTAACAATTTTTTTTCTCTATTTCATGATTCATTTCCCAAAAATGGTTGGCCACGGCTGATTTCGTTTGTATCTGATGTTTCTGAAATGTTCTGTAAGTCTGATATTTATATTTCTTTTAGTTTTTCCAGTTAATATTTTATTATATCTGAGAAATCCTCTTTTTTTTTTAATAATGTTTAACGCCTGTTTTAACTACTGAGGGATCACAGGAGGAGGTGGACAATGATGATACATCAGATGAAATGATAATCTGGGAAAGGATTATTTTTTTTTTAAAGGAAAAAAGTATTCGAGGCCTAAGTACCTCCCAGTAGTTGCCATTTATGAGGGCTGAGAAAATCCTGCAGAAAACCTCAGTCAGTAAGGACAGTCCTGGTGAGAATTGAAACCCCGACCTCCCACTCATGAATCCACGCCTTAACAACCTTGGCCACATATGAATAAGTAATCTGGTAGATTACCATAGAAAAGAAATCAAGCTACTACCAGATTAATTCTTCAGCTTGTAATAAAATATTAATTTTTAAAAAACAAAAAGAAATATAAATGTCAGACTTACAGAACATTTAAAGAATATTAGATACAAACAGATCAATTTGCCATGGCCATTTTTGGAAGATGAATTGTGAAATAGTAAAGAAAAGAAAATTGTTAAAATCAGCATACCATTAGAACTTAGCTTATAGGAAAAGATCTACATCAAGAAAATGAAAATTACTTGATCAATTTTGAAATGCCAACAAATGTCTGTTTAATTATAAAATGTAATCTCCTGCCAGAGGTTCGCCTAAAGTGTCCAAAATGCAATATGCACCACTTGTTAGTCAACCAGCAGCTGAGGGTGAGGACAAGGGTTCATGAAACATGTTCTGCCAGTAAACAAGATGTTATAAAATATTCATTGGAAAAACAAAAAGAAATATAAATGTCAAACTTAAAGAGCATTTCAGAAACATCACATACAAACAAAATCAACCCGGCAAACCATTTTTGAGGAGGGAAGAAGAGATAGATAGATTTTGGGGGGATATGATGGAATTTTCAAATCCTCCAGCACATCAGCCTGAAGGTTTATTGTGCTACCCCATTGGGAGGGGTGCCTTCATTGTTTACCAAAATCTGTTCCCTGTAAAGTTGCAGTAATTTGGGTCCAATGTTGGCATCTTTTTCCAGATCTTCCCTGGTTATACAGAGAAGTCTGTAGGGAAGGAGGAGGGAGGGAAAAAAATAAATAAATAAAAATAAACTCAGCATATTGGAAAAGCTCTGCATCAAGGAATATTAAAGAGTTCTCAATGAATTTTGATATCCCTACAGTTGAAGGCTTCGGTTACCAAATGTTATTCCCTGTTAGAAGTTTACGGGCAGAAATAAAATGTGTGTAAATGACTCACCAGCTAAAACTTTTAAAATGGCTTTTAGTTTATAATAATCAGCAAGTATGGAGAAAGTTTCTAAAAGCAATATGTATATTAGTCATGAAGCTGCAGTGTTGATTCTAGTGGACTGCTGCATATTTTCACATAAAATAAGAATCTAATATAATTGATAACATTTATTATTAATAATAAATTAATAATATTAATATATTATATTAAGCATATTTTTATTGCTGTTATGTTTGTCCTAAAATTTTATCAGTCATGAAAAAACTGGATAAAAATACATGAAATGGCAGAATTCATGACTATTAACACTATCGCCATTAAGAAATAATAAAAAGATAAAGGCTCTCTTTTGGGGATATAATTATTTGCAGGTCTACAAATTTATGAAAGCAATGCTTCTGACAAAAGCCTATAAGGTTTTTGGTAAAAAATGCCTTTACCCATTTGACTAACTTTAGCTGATTATGATAATTTTGTAAACCATTCTTTGTAACTCTACTTATCAGATGCTTCTTATAAGCGTCTACTCACATCATCATAATCTGAATGATAGAAGGATGAAAAAAAATTGAATAGATCAACTAAACAGGCAGAGCACATCTGACAATATAATCCAATAATTGTATTTAAGAATTTTAATAACCATAAAATATAGCACAAATTATCATTATTTCTATCCATGTCTTTACACTTTATTCCTAAAGACTATAAGTATTATCATATACCTTAGACTGGTTACTTTTAAGACGATGGGCTTCATCCACAACCAGCACTGCCCAGTCAATGGAACCAAGACAAGCAGCATCAATGGAGATAAGCTCATAACTAGTAAGAAGAACATTAAATTTTATTGTGTTCGCCCTGATACGAGAGGCTCTGCCACCTCTTACAGCTCCCTCTTCAAAAGATAGTTCATTCTCACGAATTACTGCCCTTGAATCCTTGTCACCAACATAGGTTACCACATAGAAATCTGGTGCCCAAGTCTCAAACTCACGTTCCCAGTTGATGATCGTTGACAGAGGCACACTTAACTGAAAAATACAACAATATGATTACACCACGCACACAAGTTAATCTGAAATCACAAATGAGAGATGAAAATCAAGACTTACTTTAGAATTCCATCTTTGATTAAATAGCAATATATTAATGATACAAAGGGTCCTCATTCCACTACCTAATCAGAAATTGATTTTTGCTGATAGGAAGTCACTGCAAAACAGACACGACACTTGCCGAAGTAAATCCTGTCATGAGGCCGAAATCAGTGTGCAGTAGCTGCTCAGCCCTCTTCTGTAAGACAAATCTGAATCCTTTTGAAAAAATTTTGAGATACTTGCTGCAATTCACCCTCTCAATTATTGTAAACTGCCTGCTGGATATTTTGTTTCATTATCTGCATTGGTTTTATTACAAGTACAGCAATAAAAAGATATTTTATTTATATGGATGAAGATTAGGCAGCTGAGTGACTTTATTTGGACTGTCAAAAGATACACCAACTTTAGACTAATCATATCAAAGATTACTGAGAAATTTCTAATCAATATCTTATTTCATCAAGCTTCTTCTCTGTTAACATTTTTGGTCTTCGTTTGTTGTCAGTAAAAATACCATAGTCTGAACCTTTATTCGTCAATTTGAAAATTGCACTTCCAGATGGAGACATTACTCCTGGAAATTGCATGAAATTCTCTCCCAACAACATTTGTACAATTTTTTTTGCACAAACAATTATAATTATATATTTTTCATTCTAGTATATATCTAACTTTCAACATACTCCATAATATACAAATAGCTGATAAACACAACTGAATTCAATTGCCTACATCAGGAGAACTTGCCAGGAATCGTACATCAGTGGTTTCCATTAGTGTATACAAAATCTGATTGAGTAGCATAATGAGAGGATGTTACAAACATATACTAATATTTTGGTCCTTGGTTACCTTCAGGTATTAACTATAAAAAACTGCTCCCACATCTGGCTCTTTTTTTAAGGTGAACATTTGTTTTATCTTACTTAGCTTTCAATCTCTTCTAACAGATTTAAAAATAAAAATGATCCAGCACTTGGCATAAAAATTACAAGAGTTTATTTTATAGTTGCAGACTAACAGAAACATTACAATCAGAAAACTTAAATAAAAAGATATAAAATCCAACTTTCTATCTCAAACAAGCAAAATTTGGATTCACATATTCAAATTAAAGGCATGAAAAGAAAAGAATTAAAAAATTCACAAAAAGGAGTACAAAATGAAAAAATTACTCACCAAAAAGGGACCTTTGCAGTGGCCTTCCTTGTACAAAGAATAGAGGAAGGTAATGGTCTGAATAGTTTTCCCCAGACCCATTTCATCTGCAGATACAAAACAGTTCTATTTATTCTGATTATATGAACTTACACTCTTGAAGCTATTAACAGAGAAGTAATAAAATAATGTTCATAGAGTTGATTTGGTGACACTTATACTTCACATAATTTTTTTTAATTGGACATGTTTTGGGATCCTTTGTTCCTATCACCAGCAGAAGTGTCACCAAATCAACTCATTTCACTCACTACATAGTTATACCAGCTGCATTATTAAATATGCTTCATAACAATAATGTTAATAATTTTAATTTTTTTGGAAAACAGAACAAGCTTTAACTGTAGACATTAAAATATATACTGATTAAAATTTTTTTTTTATTTTCACAAAAATGTTGGGTATTCTAACAATTTATGAGCATTTGATTAAGCCTGGTATTTACCTAAACTTGTACGAATTTCTTTGAATTTTCTGCAAGTTTACTCCAATATATGCATTTACAGTGGAAATAACCCAATTTGAAATTAGCAAAATCTGATTAGGTTACAATACTGCAATTTCTTGAACAATTTAAATCATACCAGATCAATATACATTTACAACTATTTAGAATAATATTACTATTTTTTCAGTTGCTATTATCTATTCCCTAATCACAGCTGGAAGTACACTCATTAACAAATTTCGCTCTGGCAGTCATGATCTAAATAAAAGAACAAATGCATACTAACGAAGGGCAATAAACATCAAATGGTGCATTAAGTACCCCAGACAATGAAGCAAGGAATTTGGTTGTTGCATCTTTGTATTACAGCAGAACTCTTATTCAAAACAATGGGGGCATATCATTTTGGATAAGAATTCTCTGGATAAACCATGAATTCCAGAAATTCTAGTCACATTTCAAAAATGTCAGTTAAATATATGCTTTACTGTCTTTATTAGTATTTTCATTTTTTTAAATAATTAAACTTAAAATCATTTGATGTCTTAAATATAAAACTAATTTTGTGTTGTAACTAATACAGTAAGACAACTAATATATTCATAATCAGCTGGTGAGTCGATTTAATACTCTTATGCTCCACTCACCAATAAATTTACAGAACATGTTTCACAGGCCTTCACCTGCATCATCTGCTGTGAGTAGACTTCCAAATTTGTTGTAGTTGAATATCAACTTTTGGATTAATTTGTTTTCTGTTGGGATTTCAAAGTCAACCTTATCTTCATACTTTTTTATAAAATTTTTCTTCCTATTCCCAGCTCCAAATTTCCATTTCTTTATCATGTTTATCTCTCCAAAAGTGATGTGTAACTGCTGATTTATCTATCTGATAGTACCTGATGTTTCTAGTGTTCCTTTAGCCTAATTCAAGTGGTTTATTTTTTTTTGGGGGGGGTCAATATATACTTTGTTGCATTCAGTTAATTTTATAGATTCTGATATCTTGATTTGAATTTTCTTTTCATAGAAATTTCTTTCTGTTATATTTTGTTACTGCTTAATTCTTTTTGCTTTTTCTAAATAATCAATCAGCCCTGATATTGGTGTTCAATTCTCCAGCTCATTAGTGAAGCACAAATAAATAGCTCATCAAGCTTAACAGTCTTTTGCAGGTTTTGTTTTGTTTTTCTTTTAGGCACCTTAGAACACTGCTCTTGAGTATGAATTTAATTTTACCTAGTCTGAAACAGTCCAGATCTTAACACCATAACCTGCTGCAATATTTCAGATAATTTAAACTTTTTTTGTATTCTTCTAACTGCTTCGAAGCTTTCTTCAATTTTTACCAGCACACATTTCTGTTTGCTTGTCATTTCATTCATAACTTAATATGAATGGTAACAAAGATTTGCATAATTGACAGTAAGGTTTCAAACTGCAGATAACTAGCAATTCTTACTGAAATTCCACATTAGTTGTCCTTATTCTTTTGTTTAGTAACGTAACATTTGGAAGCCATATGAGTTACTTAATAAGGATTCCCTTGTTCTATTGCACTGCAACCGAGTTGTCTGCTGATAATTAGCACATATATGCAGCAAGAGGGAAGGAGGGGTGAGCATCAAACAGTTGCAGGAAAATTACGTTCTACCTTCATTTTGTATGGAGGAGGAGGGGTGAGCAAAGGGGGCATTTTCGTTAATGTAAGTTTTGGTTGATCAAAGTTTGGATAATAGAGTGCTTTATAAGCTTGTAGAACCAGAGTAGTGCCATTTGGATGCCAGTTCTTTTTCACTCTTAAAAATATCAGTTGCCTATTTGAGGGCACCAGAAATTTGATTACCTTTCCCATCAGCTCGTTATCATAGTCGTCTAACTTTTCATTGTGTTCCATCATGCTGATAATTCTTGTTTCAGTGTTTTGTTCAAACTAATACTATGATCACTTCTTTTCACATGTTCTAATGCATTTGCTGCATTTATTGTTTGTAGAATTTTGAAGCCTCCTGCTGCAAAACATCTGCTGATCAAAAGTATGCACTAGTACAGATTTAACCAGTGCATGATTCAAAAATACCTGATGTATTTCTTCAGAGCTTTTTTAATATCTGCCCATTTATCAGTACAAATACCATATGTTTCTTTTTTTATAAAATGTTCAGATGTAACAATTTTTCCTGAATCTCTTGTCAGTATATTTTCAGCCATTTTACTGTCATCAGGAAATTTTATAGTGACTATTATTCACTAAAACCCAGTTTTCATCAATATGGTGAGTAGTCTGTGTCAGATTTAGTACTTTATTGCATACGTCTGATCACATATCAGCCACTGCTGTGCAATATTTCCAATTAAATGCAGCTGTAACAGAAGGTTGCATATTTTCTCAGCCTCTTTTGCCACATGCCTACTTAGGTATAGGGATGTGGCAATAATCTTTTAACATCCACTTTCCCACAAGAGATACATTTATTCTTGTCCAAGTTGCCTGAAACCTTGCCTGGCAATGTCTCAAGTCTTTGGTACATAATTGTACACACTTGTTTACGTCACTCTTTTAAAACCAGTGGGCAATTCTACTACTGATTGAACTACATTTGTTTGACTTTTCTTTCAGATGAGTAGTGCCAGAAGGAAAAATTAGTAATGTTGAATATTTACAATAACATACATATCCAACAGGAATCACCATGGGCGACCAAGGTCATTTAGGTGCAGACTCGTGAGTGGGAGGTCTGAGGTTCCAACCCCACTGGAACTGTCCTTCCTGACTGAGGGTTTCTCCAGGTTTTCCTCAGTCCTCATAAATGGTAAATGCCGGAGAGATACTCTACACTTAGGCCTGGGACATTTCCTTCTAAATTATTAAAATGGGTCATATAAATATATACGGAACAAAATTTACCATATATACTTATTTTCTTTTAGCTGGCATTAATCATTATCAACCTCAGTATTTCATAAAAAACATACTTTCCTACTAGTATTGAACTAAATACTAAAAGCTTACTAAACAATAAACACATCCTTAATGCCAAAATCTGCATTGTTGCAATATAAAATGATACCCGTTTTGCCTGCAGATGCTCTAGCTATACTGTTGCATTATTTGGTGACAAATAAGGACGATTTTTAAACAGTATACAATATTAATTAAAATGTTAATTGGAACCTGCACATAGAAGCCAATCATGTAATTGATATTATTGTATGGTTTAGCTGAACTACACACTCTTGATGCTTCACTTTTAATGAATACAGATAAATAACAGAAACAGTGGTTAAAAATGGTTTTAAAAAAGAATTAGTATACAAAAAGGTACAGAAATTCAAGAGACAAAAAAGTATTAAAGAAACCACAACATTTTCAGCAAGGAAAGTTATGTTAATTTTTAAAAATTCACATATCATCCATGGGTTACAAAAAATATCAGAATATTCTTATAAAATTTGATATCAGTTTGGCACTGGTCAACAGATTTAATGTTTTAAAGCTTTCCTGGCATAGATATGAAAATAACTTTTCTCGGGCTATCATCATTCCCTGAAGATGAGAGCGACGTTAGCTCTTGAAATCTTGCAACTTCTTCCAGAATTCACCTGGCTGATAGCCCGAGAAAAGTTATTTTCAGATTTAATGTTAAAAACCTACTACTGATAGACAATGTTAATGACAGTATTCCACAAGAGGAAAAAGAAGGTATTTACAAAATGAATTTTGCAGAATGTGAAAAATTTTACATTGGAAAAACAAAGAGAAACAAGAGGCACACGGTTAAAGGAACATTTCAGGAACATAAAGTACAAGCAAACAGAAAAATCAGCAGTAGCATATCACTTTTGAACAGAAAATCATGATGTAGTGAATAAAGCAAAATTATTAAAATCAGTACAAGGACCTACAGAATTATCAACTATTAGCAATATAATATATAATAAATATAGCAATATAATAAATATATAATATAATAAATATAGCTATAGAAAATGGTTTCAAACAAGAAGTGGTATATAAGAAAATAAACAGAGCTAGGAAGAAAAAAAGAATCAAAGATATCAGTACTCTTATTCCTAACAAGGAAGAAAATAGAATGTACCAAAAATTCACATACCGCATCAACCTTCTACAAATTTCAAAAGATTTTCAAAAAACAAAACATTATTTTAACTCCAAAAAACAGTTACTCCATAAAAAATATACTAAATTCTAAACTAAAAGAGGACATTCCTCAAGAGAAAAAATCAGGAATATATTAGATGAAATGTATCGATTGTGGAAAAATTTACTTAGGAAAGACTAAAAGAAACATTAAAACACGAGCAAAAGAACACATCAGGAACATAAAACAAAGACAGGAAGAAAAATCAGCAGTAGCATGGCATTTTTGGAATGAAAAACATCATATAAACAAGAATCCCAAACTACTTTACATTACAGGGAAAACAGAACTAGCCGTCTGGGAAAACATTTATATCTGGAAGAACAAATGTAGCATTTTCAACTTTGAAATCCCACCAAGTGACGTCTTAAAACAGAAATTCATCCAACTGCCACCAGAGACAAACCAAACCACCACGAAGAACATGGCCGGCAGTCAAACCGGAACTGAAGATGGGAGCGATTAGCTCCAGAAACTTAGTTTTCCTCTTTTAAAAACTATTAGTGATGTATTACAAAGTCGACTCAGTTATTCTAAATATTATATAAGTTATCACATTTTTATTTTGAATTTTGTATTACTTTAGCATTAAAATTGTAAACAAAGTACGCTACTCAGATAAAATTTTTCCTCTCAAGCACATATTTAAAATTAAGTGTTATCAAAAGGAAAATCCTTAGACTACTATAACTAGAGCTGAATATGAAATAGAACTTCTAGGAGAGGATTCAAAGAAAATCATTATGCTGCACTGTTTCACACCATAAAGTGATCCACATGTATTTGGCTTGAGAAATAAATGCATGATGCTGTTAATACATGATCTTGTAATCAAATATGCTTTTATTTCACTTGCCACCACTATTATCTTTTAATTTTAATTTCCCTCCCAGTTATCCATCAATCTTATCCTCTCCACAAAAACTTTCACCTATTTTCCACCTCCCATCTACAGAATAATTTCACTTCCTCTCATATACTTCCATTCATGTTCTATTCTTCCCTGTCAGAATAATCATACTATAATTGTTACATTGCAATTACCATCCTTTCCTGTATTTTCTATTTCATTTGTTGCAATAAGAACAGCATAACAATGATGACCCAATGGTACTTACTGTCTGCAGGGGAATAAAATTTAAAATATGATTCTACACTAACCTGCCAGGATAGTATCAATTCCTTGCCCCCAGCAATATCGCAACCAATTCAAACCCTCAAGCTGGTATGGATGCAATTGCATGCCTGTGTGATCTATGTACTCTGGTTGTTTATCTAGCTTCTTCTTAAGATCTGTCAAGGGCTTCTCTGGTGGAGGGGTATATCTTCGACTAAAACAATTCATTAGCTTGCTAGTATTCGGAGAACTGTATGCAATTGAAAATAAAAGAAAAAATGTTACGTTCAACTCTTCATATTCTCACAGCTACAATGGCACCTAACCAAACAATTAACAGAGAACTGGTAAAGGTTAAAGTAAAATCAGAATTTCCACTAAGTTATCATTAGGCCTTTGTGTAGCCATAATGATCAATATCTCAAATTCTGCATTTTAATATTTTATGCTATAAAGTGTTCAAAAGATTGCTGCACAATAAACACTCATAAATATACATACAATATGAAAAGGGCAAAACATAACTGCTATATGATACATCACCACCTTTATGTGGCTAATAAATTCAATGAAAAATGTCTGTATTATTCCATTATTACACTTAGTACATTCAATGTTCAGTGATTTTTTGAACACTCTGTAGAAGAAGATATATTTAATATATTGTTAAATCACATAAGCTGTTCAAACCTTTGGAAAAGGCCCATCAACTAGTCCTATGAATTATGTGAAGAACCCTAAACATATATTTCATCTTATACTTACGGAGTTCTGTCGCCTTCTTCGTCTTGCAATTCCTTTGTCTTTGTTTTTTTCCCTTTGCCTTTCTTTCCTTTCTTTCCTGAGCCATCCATGTTGCACGATGCCCTTAAATCCTGAAATCAAAATGTTAATGTAATATCCTTATTCATAACAGTAAAACATGACAGCAATCATCACAAAATCAGAGACTAACTTACCATGTAAAACTCGATAGCTTGCTTGAGGCCAAGAATAGTATTATTTTCATCTTCCCATGTAGCCTGATCATAAGATAGATCCCTCCATTTTACAAGATACAATGTTCTACCATCACGCATTGTTCTGTGATTAATTATTCTATGAACAATCATCCACTCTGGTTTAATTCCATACCTGAAAATAATCAATATAGATAATATTAAACCTAATAAATTTAACTTAAAACAAAAACCATCAAATAGGATTTCCGAATATAGTGTATGATATAGATACACTGATCCTGAATTTTTCACCATTTGGTAGGTTTGACAACTAGTACAGTGATAAAACCTATTTATGTTGTATCATCCTCTGTTCTAAGTTCTAACATCAAATAAATACACTAGTAACTTCAACATTTTCTAACAAATAAGTTATAAAACTCTAGTAATGGAAAAGCAATTGTCAATTATTAATTTCATTAATTTTTCCCCTTTAAATAATCAACAACTCCTACAGCTTTGGTTTGCATCAAACCTAACTCCAGAGGCCACTACACCAAAATATGCACAGAATCTCATAATCCCTATCATTATCATTAATAGAAAAGCAATTTTAAGATTCCTAAAACAAAAGAAAATTAAACAAATTACTACTCTGATTGCCTTATCAAAAGAAAAACTTACAAAAAGTGCACTTACTACCCACAAAATAATAATAAACTTCAAAAATGTTTCAAACAGTATAACATCACATTAGCATCCCATAACAGATAGTGTTCGCAAATTACTCAAGTTAAATAAAGCAAGATTCCAGGCCCAAAGAGGAAAAATCAGGTATATACCAGATCAATTGTAAAGACTGTGAAAAAATATACATAGGCAAGATCAAGAGAAATATAGGCATCAGATTGAAGGAACACTCGAAAAATATTCATTATAAACAAGACAGAAAAATCAGCTGTAGCAGCACATTTTTGGAATGGACATCACGAAATAGAAAAAGGCATTACTTTATTAAAATCTGTTCACCATTCCAAGGAACTTTACATATGGGAAGATTTTTATAAAGAAATATGAACATAAACTCATGAATTTCGATATTCTGTACAACTTCATCAACACACCATCAGAGTCCTCACAGTTGCCTACCTTTCTAACCTAGCATGACTGCCAGTTGTTTGCAAGTTAACAATGTGAGCAAAGGTCTCACGAAACATGTCCTCAATTTTTAAACTTTGAGAGTGAAATGCTTTATTATTATATTAATATTTTAAATGTTTGTTTTTAGCTCATCCGTTTCCTTGTTCATTTAGAGTGAGGCCACGAAGGTGTTTTTAAGCATTTTAAAATATTTTATCTACTGGAGAGAAAAACAATTAGCCTGAAAGAAAATATTAGTACCATATGCTTCTAAAACCTATACTTTACCTATAAAATTTGTCCTCTAGTGACTGATCATCAGCATTGGCCTCTCTTATTCTCTTCATTCTTGTATCCAGCTCATCAATGGGTTCTTCAAGCTTGGGGGGCTCATCCATATCATACTTTCGCATGTAGTTGCGGATCATTAGGGGATGAAACACATCCATCTGCAAATGTTATTTCATTTTTTGAAAACTTCTTACTGGATACCTCAACCAGTACTCAAAAGTTACTTCAAAAATAAACTTATTACACATATACAGAGCTTTCACATAAAAACCATCCCACAAATGCAGTGTTTTGCATCTTGGCAGCTGGACATGTCATAGTCACCAGAGAATGAACTTTAACTTCACTTCTAAATTTATGTACAAAATCTTAAAACATGCTGGAAAGAAGATGCTGGAAATGTCATACTCCTTCAATTAAACATTCTGATTGACATGTTTAAGCTCGTTAATGTTTCTGATTTCATTTTGATATCTTCCTTTAGTTCCTCCAGTGTGTGAGGGTTTGTTTTATTTTGGCGAGAATGTTCAAGGTTTATACAATTTCATCTAGTTTCTCCTCTGTTAAAATTGTACATTTCCAAACATGTATTTTTGTTATGCACTGATCCAGTAGAATCAAATTTATTCATAATATCGTGAATTGCTTTTCTGGAAGGAGACAACCAGGTAACTGCAAATGAAATTCTGCATGAACACCATGCACTGACTCATATTTATGATAACATTTACACATGAACTCTGGAGTCAAATGTCACATCTTGAGGAATCTCAACTATTGCTGTGAAGCAACGTTCAAGGAGAAGACTGACTCATATGGGAAAGAGTGGGGAGCACCATTCAAATACTGCATGTGCAGTATAGATTTTACGTGAATGCTTTGTATATTACAGATATATGAAAATGTTCAAATCTTTGGTTTTTATTTCATCTCATCACACTTGCTAAAATTAAAAAGAGAAAAAACACTACTGTTTTCACTATTTGCTATTCATATCTCCAAGACATGCAAAATGAAATATATTTCTAACCTGTAACTCTGAAACCCATTCACAATGCCAGTAGGATTTTTCATGCCACTTTACAAAAAACTCTCGCTGAGGCTTGGGCTGCCGAGGTGGTTTTTTGCTAGTTGATGGCTCATCAGATGGCTTATCTTCTTCTTCTCTATTGCATTTCTTTGGGTCTGCCCAGCGCCAAGTAAGAATCTTCTGAACCTTTCCTGGCAGTGGTTTTGCCTACACAAACAATAAATTATTACATTACCTTCATATCAGATTGTTGGTTATAAAGACTTAACAGTAAAGTTTTTTTAAATTAAAATCCAACCAAATATTATGAAATAACATCTCATTAACATAATAATCTGGTAATACTCACTGAACATCTTGGGCATTTCCAATCCCCATCAGGAATGTCTGTCAATGGAGGGTTTAAGCAGAATGTATGATAGGCAGATGGACAAGAATCACAGCACAGAAGTTCTCCACCATCTTTACAGACCCTAAAATAATAAAATCCGTTGCACTCTTTGTACATATTTCAGATTATTTTTTATATAAGAAAGATTTGATGTGGAACATTGGAAATAAAATTGTGAAGAGCTCACACTGCCTTTGGGGATTACATAAACTATGATGAAAAAAGTCATAACCATGGAAATTAAAGAGACAAAAGACCATTTTGTAATGTGGGATCAAAAAAGAGAGAGAGGGGAGGAACCAACTTCCACCTTTCTTTTTTAGAGAATAATAAATGTAGGCTGTTATGAATAAATACTATAAGCAGAAAGTAGTATATTAATAATTAATATATCATATTTTTCTGTTGCATGCACCCTAAAACCAACAAAATAAAAGTTGAGTCCAGAAGGTGAAGTTTGTTTCTCTTGTGACTGTTGGCACATGTGCATGTGATTGTTGCACCCAATGCAGTGTTTTGGCAGTATTGCTACAAATGTGTAAAGTGTGAGACATTTCTTTCACAGACAGTGATGTCAAACTAATAGTTAACGAAAGTGCTTGCCTAAATTATTTTGAAGTAATATGTACAGCTCTTGAAAACACCAGATGAATTTATTAATGGAGAAAAAGACAGAGAACCAGAAACTTGCTAGTGATCTCAAAAAATGGGTTCGTGTTAAGACTTTTAACGCAAAATTAATAGAAATGGGTGTTCATTGTCCATTTATGATGCCAACTGCAGAAGTTGGTGAAAGCTATGGTAGCATATTAAACCATGGACTGTGGAAAAACAGTCCAGAAGATTTTAACTGTTTTAATCCAATAATAAGTTCATTTATACAGTAGAACCTCAATTCATATTTTGTAAGGACTATGTTAAAATACGATAAATATGGGAAGTGCATAAATCATGTTCAAAAATAAATAAAGCTAATTTATAAGCAAACAACACATTTTGCATCTATTTTGCATGTTATCATGTACATATTTCACTTTGTTGGTCCTGGTAGTCTAGTAATAACCATACTTATATCATAGATGCATAATTGCAGGTTCAAACCTGGCCAGAGTTGATGAATTTTTTGGCGTAAAAACCTTAAGTAGGGTTCCTTTGGAAGGGAAGCAAAGCCGAGGGTCTCTCATGTTCTGGATTTCTGGCACATAAGAGAACCTCAAGCCTGAAAGCAAAGGTCTCTTAAGCAAAATTTATCACTTATTTCATGCCCTGAAAATTGAATGGGATGCTGATGACCTGAGAAGTTAAAGAGCAACCTAAAACAAATCAACAAAAACCAACCAGTTTGTCAATTTCTTTGAAAAAGGCTGTTAACTGACATTTGTTTCTTTGCTGCTTTTCTTTTTTTATTTTCCATATTCAATGCATTCTGTTGCTCAATACCGTCCATATCGTCATTGTCATGTGCACAGAATATGCTCATATTTTCACATGCTCTCAGAGCTTCAGCAAACATTCACCTCCCCCCTCTGCCTCACTTCCCTTCCCCACATAAAAAAAACATTTGCCATTCCTCCCACTTCGTCACGCACTTCTCAACACTTTAAATGCCATGTGTGACAATTTCCTCATCCACTGCCTCCTAGGTATCAAAAGTGATGGAAATGGCAACTCTGGCCCATTCTTCATATTGACTATTATCAACATCCTGCAAGCTTGATCAAGCTTCGCATCAAGCTTGATGCGAACACTGTACATGTGATGATCACTGCTTCATTATTCCAGTTTGAAAACGATCGTTCAAGGATAGAATTTCTTTAGAACTGAACTTTTTGAATGAATAATGCAAGAAAATGATACTTCCAGAAACGATGAATGCAGACTTTATATACATAAGATATAAGGTAAAACATTTGGGGCTGCATAATTAATTGAATGATGCATTCAGGAAAACGATGGTTCTTGGAACAATAGATCAAGATTCCACTGTTTTTCCTTTTTAGTTTTCATTTAAAAACGGCTATTATTTTCCTAATTATTTTATCTTTTTTGTAGGTGCATAAATACCTTAAAATTGAAATGATCCTTTGCAATTGGAAGTTATATTATCATGTATATACTAAACATTTTTACTTGCAAAAATTAAAAAACAAGTTGTGTACTGATAGAATTCAAACTTTGGTAGTTTTCTTTGCAAGACACTTGCTTTCAACCACTTGACCTTTACCATACATCTGCCATGGAAAACTTTATATGATTGCCAATGGAATGAGGCTAAAGGCTGTTAAGATCTGTATGCAGCTAAGCTTAACTAGACAAATTAATGCTTAAAGAGCATGCTCATTTTTTATCTTAGGGTATACACATAGCATGCTTTGGTTAATTAAATCAAATTCTTGCAAAAACTGTGTTTTATACTTTAAAAACTAAACCTCAATTTAGTGTAAAAAAATGTTGAATCCTTAGTAAAATGTTAAGAGTTCTTTTGCACTGTATATTAATGAATTAGAAAGCACTGACATTTTGTTCTGAAGAGAGATGAAAACTCACCTGCAGAATTCCATATGTTCATCATCTTCCTGCTCCTGTATGCCTTCACCCTCACAGTGGGGACAAGACCATTTGCCTTCTGGTGTCTCCTCTAGTTCAGGATCCAGACACACTAAGTGGTATGCTCTTGGACATGTGTCACAAAGTATGATTTCTCCACCTTGCTGGCATACTTCACAATAGTCCTGGTGATCAGTCTGCAAAACAATCATTCATAGTTTCATGATTCTATTAACACCGGGCTAACAATATTTAATTCCTTAGGAGTTTTCCTCTTACCTCATAGCCATCTTCACCTTCACCCCCAGGAAACTTGGATGTTGTTTTTGTCTTTTTCTTCTTTTTGCTTTTATTTCCAATTTTGGTTTTGGCTTTACGTCTAACTGGAGCCTGGTTTGGAGTCTGGCTAGAAGAAGGTGTGTCATTACTGCCCCCACTTTCCTCCTCTGCATTAGAATCAGCTGCTTCCTCCTCATCAGCTTCTGCACCAGGTTTGTTGGCCTCTTCTGCTTCTGCCAGCATCTGTTCAAACTCTGCATCAGAATCTCTATCAGTTCCACCTGCACTTGCCTCACCTTCATCTTCCTGTAACAATCACATAGCAAAATTTGCAATTTTTCATTTGATAAAATAGCAAATCCCACTGTAGAAATTCTGCATTACAAATGAATAAAATTAAAAATGTTATTAGAAATGAATCAACTTATCTCCTTAAATTTTTTGTTCTAATTAGAAAATTACCACAAAGTGAAGCACTAGTCTTAACTAATATAGAGCACAGAAAATGAACTGGGATAGATAAAAATATAAAGATGAAAAGAAAATTAAAAAACAATTAACTGTATTTACTACTGATGAATACATTTAGTAATTATTTGAGAAATTTAAAAAAAAAAACAATCTAGATATTTTGCAACATTCTTCTGTAAATATTGCTAAAACTGAAATTCTCCAGTTTGTTATGCCGCGGTTGGTGCTGCATTTTTAGAACAAAAGCTTTTGCTAACTATTTTGAGCTATTTAGCATCTTCAGTGGAGATGTGCAATTGATGCAGTCCCCATGACATTGCAGTCTTTGAGGAAATGCCAAGGTGCAGTAGGGTTTGTGTTGATATTGAGAATGAGGGATATGAAGGACAATTGTGTGTGTAAGATGGTGGAAGTTGTAGCACTGCATTCACCATCAGGACTGCATCAGTTCCACATCTCCACTTATGAAGCTAACCGAAGTTGTTAACAGAAGCTTTTGTACCTAAATGCACCAATGACCATGGTATAACAGCTCAAAAAGTTGTAATTTTAGCAATATTAATGCCAGCCATGAAAGTCTTAAAAACATTATTCTTCTGTAAATTCTTCATTGTAGATAAATAATGATTAAGAAATTTATGCATCAACTATTTTTAAAATCATGTAACATTAGTACAAATACACCATAAAGTCACTCATTTATATTATATTTAAGAAACTATCTAAAAACAGAATTGTGCAACCTGTTAGTTCCAATGTTTGGAATAATATATTATATTATGCTATACAAATACATGCGTGTGCACACATACACTAAAAGTAGATATATGCTTAATCCTTTGACTGCTGAGACTGAGTTAACTTGACCTGACATTTGCACTGCTATGGCGCTAACAAGGGAAGTATCCAAGGTTTTCATGACGAAGCGTGCCTCTGATTTAGATGGTTCATTTCGCGTGTTGGGGAGGGGCTTGCAAAATATGAGCTGCTACTTTCTACAACACCCAAAAACCAAGTTGGAATCCTGTATATCATTTACCTTCTTGATGATTAGAATAAATGTTTTTATCCATAAATAGCACAAGATGCAAAAACAACAAAAATTTGATAGCATGTTAACAACAATTCTAACATTGATGGCCTTTACTGATACAGCATGAGAGGACCAAATTCCAACACCTTTAGCATTTTATAATTAAGTTTTAAAGTATAACCAGTGTACTAAAACTTTTTCACACTAACTCCATTCATTTACATAAAAATTAGACATATGTTTTGGGAGTGATCCCTTCCATCTTCAGCCTGTAGACAAACCGTTGTTAGAAGTGGCAGTTGGGTCTTTTGATGTTCTTGTGGCGGCATCTGTTGGTTCTATTAGGAACTTGCTGAGTTCGTCCATTGGAGGGAAATTGAAATTCATTAAGTTTTCCTTGTTTTTTGTAATGAAAAATTTTTAAGTGGAAAGTTCTATTGCATTGTGAAATTGTTACAGTGGTTTTGTCTCTGGTTTAATTTCAGGATTTTTATTCCAAAAGTGCACTGCTATAGCTGTTTTATGAATTTGTTTTAAGCGAATATTTCTAAAGTGTTCTTTTTTCTAGATTTCCAAATTCCTCTTTGTTTTTCCAATGTATTTTTTATCACACTCAACACATTTTATCTCATAAAATATACCTGACTTTTGTTCTGTTGGTATGTTGTCCTTTACTCTGCAACCTGTTCTTTATATTAAAATTGTTCTTTAAGGCTAACATAATTCCTTGTTCTTTGAATATTTGTTTGAATTTATTGTGGTAAACTGGGTAGTATGTGAAACTTTTGAATTTGTACCTTTCTTTTGGGCTTTTAAGTGTGGAAACATCTCTTATTGTTTTTTGATTTTATTGATGATTTTTATTACTGTGTCTTTACTGTAGTCATTAGTTTCTGCTATCTTTATGATTTGTTGGTATTCCAATTTGTACTCTGTTACTGTGAGTGGGATGTTAATTAATCTGTGTGCTAAACTATAAAACACTGCATATTTATGTGGAATGGTGTTAAAACTGTAATTTTTTATGTAATTTTCTTTGTGCATATGTTTTCTATCTATTCCGAAGGTAAGATAGTCTTCATTCCTTATGATTTTTACATCTAGGAAGGGGAGATATTCATTTCTTTATTCCTATATGGTGAACTTTATAGATTTGTATTGCAAATTCAGAAGTTTTAGTGCATCCGCTGTATGTTTTTTTGGAATTATTGCAAATATGCCATTCACATACCTATACCATGGTTTGAAGATTAGAGGGAAGGCTTTGGTGATATGCATTTCAAACAAACTCATTAAAAAATCTGCTAGAAATGGAGATAGGGGGTTCCCTTCCTAGATGTAAAAATCATGAGAAATGAAGACTATCTGAATAAATGAAGTCAGGCTGAAGATGGGAGGGATCACTCCCGAAACATATGTCCAATTTTTATGTTAAGTGAATGGAGTTAGTGTGAACCAATTTTAGTACATTTAAAAAATTAGTTTAAAGTATTACAGCACTTTATTTTGAATCATTTGACAATCTCCACCTACAGGTTTCAAAACACATGTAGCGAAAGACTCCGCCTCAGCTGATTGCAGTATATCTCCTCTTTGGTTGGCTCTCCAGTAGGGATGTCCAGCCAAGCTACATTGTTTCTGTGATGTTCAGAATTCCAACTTCCATTTTGGGATGTTTGAGTAGAAAGGAGCAGCTTATTTTTTGCATTCCCCCCCCCATAACACACAGAACAAACCATCAAAATCAGAGGCCCACCTCAGCATGCAAACCTTTGATACTTCCATCATAAGATCCAGTATACTTGAACACAGCAAAATGGATGTTTTTAAATGTGGTATCTTTGGAACCACTTGCCATAAAGCCTTCAACCTGCAGTGATTTACTGTGAACATTTCTTGGCTACACCTAGAGATCAGTCAAAGAAAACATCCAGCCTTGGGTTATGTCTGCAGAAAAATTTATGAAACTGTGCACAAACTCATTTGTTCACTACGTGGAAGTACAGCAGATCAATGTAATCTGAAATGTCAGCTTTTGGTTTGCACACCATGGTTACAGAAGGGAAGATTCTAAATTTTTTACACTACTGCAGTCAGATGAACAGTTTAAATATTTTATCTATTGAATCAAAAACTGAGTAACAGTGCGGGTCTACTCAGGTTAACTGCATTTTACATACAATGCACTGACATTGTTAATTTCCTTAGCTAATGTACAGTAGTTAAGCAGTAACTTGACAGCAAAATAAGCAGTTATTCAACGAGTATTTGCTCACTATATGTATATGCAAATTTGGGTTGCTATTTGGTAGCCCAAGCAGCACTTACCGAGCTCCCTCGTTTGCGCTTTCCTAGTTTGATCTTTAGAGTTGGTACTTTGCTTGCACTCTTTTTATTACTAGCAACTCCACTTTTTTTGTTACTTCTGCTGCCACGTTTCTTCTTTTTTTCCTCCCTTTCTTCATCCTCATCATCATCCAGACCTAAATCTGTGTCAACCTATTCACATAAAAGTCAATTAGAAAAATTACTGTATTTGGCAAGTAAACAGCTTCCATTTCCTAAAAGATAACTGAATATAACAAATAGTGTATTGTGCATACAATTATTTCTATATGTATATGTAATACAGTGGAGCCTTTATCCATCGTTTTCCCAGATGTATCATTCAATTTTTTGGTCCCAAATGTTTTACCTTATATCTTATGTAAACAAAACCTGTATTCATCATTCCTCGAATTATCGTTTTCTCATATTTTGGCTTCTATGAGGGCAATGTAACATGTTCAAAGTGTTGATGAGGTGTGGAACAAAGTGGGAGGAGTCACACATAGTTTTGATATGGAGGAGGGGAATGACGTAGAGGGGGAAGATGATGCAACAACTGAAGCCGTACCATGTTTGCCGAAGCTCAGAGAGCATGTGAAGCTGTTTTTTTATTGATTTATTTATGGACGCTCTTTAACATCTCAGGTCATCAGCGTCCCATTCAACTCAGGGTCTGAAATGGCAGACAAATTTTGCTCAGAGGACTCTCTTTCAGGCTTGAGGTTCTTTTTCGTGCCGTAAATGTACTACATGGGGCCCATGGCTTTACTTCCCTTCCGAAGGAAGCCTTACTTAGGATTTTTACGCTCTAAAAAAAATCTAACAATGCTAGCCAGGATTGAACCTGTGATCTTGGGTCTATGATGCAAGTATAGTTACCTACCACTAGACACCAGGGGCAATGACAAAGTGTAAAATATGTACATGGTATTATGTAAAATTGAAGCAAAATATAGTGTTTGTTTATATACTAGCCTATTTATTTTTAAACATGATTTATGCACGTTCCTATCTATCGTTTTCTCATATCTATTGTTTTTTTAATCTGCTCTCTCCAAAAACAATGAATTGAGGTTTTACTGTATTTGCTTGTATACTAATCCATGCCTAAATTTATATATATATAGTTTTAATTTAGCTAGTTAATCATATAATGCTTTTGCCATCAGACAATGTGAACAATGTCTGTGATGAGTACAATATTAATTATTATAATTAGGAATTAAATAAATAAAAAAATGCACCTCACCATAAAAAGTATTTCAGAAGTAGCTACAACTAACCCTCAAGCACACAAACTGCACTATGCTACTACCTTTGTACCACTATTACAAGGACCTTTCAAAACAGTTATCATAAATATTGCTTTTCATTAAAAAAAGTATATTTTCTTCATTTCTTTCACTTTACATTCATTAAAGAAAGTTCATCAATAACACAATACACAATATATTTTCATTTAAGAACTTTCGAAAAATAAGACATTTTTAAAAAATTCTGTTTTGGAACTCACGCAGTGAAGCTTGTTAAATGTAAATTATATCTAATCTGTTGTCTTACACACTCTTATGCATCACTTACTTTTAAATACGGTGGGACCGTTTCGAAGAGATCTTCAACCAACTTGACGACTGAGTTGGTTGAAGATGGAGAGGAGGCATTGGTGTGGTTAATTTCAAATCACATTTGGGAACTGGGAATACTACATAGCCTTTGATGGTGAAGATGGGAATGAAGGTGTTTGTTATATTTATTTATTTATGGACGCTCTTTAACATCTCAGGTCATCAGCATCCCATTTAAATTCGGGCGTGAAATGGTTGACAAATTTTGCTCAAAGATCTTTTTTTTCAGGCTAGAGGTTCTTTATCATGACGTAAATGTACAACACAGCTTTACTTCCCATATGAAGGAAGCCGTACTTAGGATTTTTACTCTTGGGGGGGGGGGGAATAAATAAATAAATAAATCCACAGGTCATGGCTGGGATCGAACCTGCAATCATGGATTTATGAGGCAAGTAATGACAAGCGTGATGTTGGAGCAGTATATTTAGATTTATTCTTTCAAGTCTTCACTTAGCTTCTGTATTGCAGATCCACTTAGTTGAAACAATTGTCCCATCACCACAATGAATGGGGAAAGCTAGAACTTTTATCTTTTTATAACCTTAAATTAATAACTTATCTAAGAAAGAAAAATAAAAGTTGGGATGCAGCACCTCTTCTACCTTTGAGCTATCCTTCGGAGTGCGACTTCGATTTGGCTTGCGAGAGTAGCTGTCTTCGCTGCCTGGCTCTGGTTCTTGTTCTGTGTTTGGATTTATATTTGTGAAATCACGCCACTTTGCTGCTACCAACATCATCAATTTTGACATGGGTACCTTGAAAGGATAGAAAACATTTAGCATTTCAAATGG
Source organism: Metallyticus violacea (assembly GCA_030762175.1). NCBI lineage: Eukaryota > Metazoa > Arthropoda > Insecta > Mantodea > Metallyticidae > Metallyticus > Metallyticus violacea. The sequence goes on from CM060836.1 coordinate 27,155,669, forward strand.
AACCAATGCTAATTACAAGAGTACTACATCATTACTTTTGAAAATGAGTATAAATAATCTTTCTACACTTTTTAATGGTGCCATAATCTACACCAAACACCAAATATACTCAATATTTGTTGACTGCATAAACACATTATAAAAACGGACAAACAGAAGCTGCCTAACAATAATTAAGCAAGAGGCAAAGTTCCCAAAAGCTTCTTCTTCCTCCTCCTTCTCCTCTTTCTTCACCTCCTGCTTCTCCTTCCATGTTAGTAGCATATGCCATACACCAGATACTTTCTAAGTATGCCATTTAAAACATTTAATATATTTTAAAGTTAAAATTAAAACATTTATAAACACAATTCCTGCTAGCTATCTGCTGTATTTCGATTAGACGTTACTTTAGTTTTAAAAATGTTCAAAAGTCCTGTTCTAAGTGCTGACAACCCACATTGCCAGAGCTACCGAATATTAATACCTTCTGAATCATTCATTTTCAATAAAATTTAATGGAGTTTTTATTAAACAGAATGCCAAAGAATGTAACAAACAACGATAAGAACTTGGCACAACTATATAACATAACTGATAAATCTGTTACTGTCTATATTTTCACTAGTTTGCCACAGCTCAAGCAGACTTTCTTGAGCTCAATGAGATTATTTTACATTATCGGTGCCCAGCATTACTAAGAGTTAATCTGTTCTGTTTTGATATTCACTTCGTGAAAACTGTGATTAATAATATCTTATTCCACAGTACCACTATTGAACTCAATTTTATATGCTTTCACCTCAATTAAAACATATTTTTTAAAAAGAAACTTATTTTAAAAAACATTGGAACTAACACAGTGAAGCCAAGTCATATGAATAAAATCATGTGATATATATTTATATATATAGTTGTACTAAACACTCATATTGCTTCACTTACTCATGTCATATTTGGAAATCACACAAGTGAAGAAATATGAGTGTTTAGTATGACATATATCACATGATTTTATACATAAGCTTTAACCAGTTTACCAATTAGAAAAGCTTGTGATAACAAAAAAAGGTTTCTTGAAAGCTTGACTAACAAATGCTAAATTTCAAAACTAAACCAAGAACCAATCATACTTTTGAATATGTTCCTATGGGCAATTGACATGATTAGTTGAAATTTCATTGCAAGTGCCCTACTGAGTCAATACTCTGATTATAATAATTCCATGGTTTCCAGATATCAATGCTTATTGTAACCAACAGTTTGTGAATAAACATACAGTGAACTACAATTGACAAACTTATAAAGTGCTGGAAGGAAATAGTACTGCCGACAGAACAGTTTTACGTAGATATTACTATTAAAAACATCTAAATATAATTAAGATCATTGTATAATCAGTCGAAATACACACTTAACACTTCAACCTAAACATAATTTTGTACATGTTTCTTTATTGTATTACAAATTCTGTTTCTTTACCTGCATTAAAACAAATGTTTTAAGATGAATAAATTGTCATTATTACTATCCCAAAAGCAAATATATATTGTAATGCAAGTGGTACTGTTAACTTACCTTAGGGTTTTCCTTAGCTAAAAGAGGTCGCACATGCTGTTGAAACAGTTTATAAGTTGTAAGATTTTGGAAGTCAGCCTCTGTATACTCCACATCTACATCTGTCAGACCAAATGTTTCACACACTTCCTCAACGGTTGGCATACCTGTGACAGAAAAAATGTAAAACATCACAAATTACTGTGTTTTCTGTGCTCTAAGCTGTTACTGTTGCTTTCTACAAAGATTTAATTAATATCAAAACACTGATTACTTGAGGCAGTGTATCATTCATGATAAAAGCAAAAATTTGCAAACATTAAATCATGCCTCCCCTTGGGTATATTCTGGTCATTTTGAGCATACTGATAGTGAAATAAATAAAACTTCATTTAATTTTAACATTACTCATACATGTACTTCAGTCATTATAGTTACTGGTATAGAAAAACATCTATATGTAAAACCTATTTCTCATTAAATTAACATATTACACTAGTCATTATTTTTAAATACAATTTTTAATTTGCAGCCAAACAAACCAGTTTAAATTAATACTATTATATTTACAATTTTTTCCAAGTTAGCAACTTACGAAATTGCAAAAAAATTTAATATGTGAGGAAAGTGGATAAAAGCATTCTTAGGACAATATTGGGGTACTGAGTACATTTTCAGCCCTGAATTATTTGTGAATATTCAAAAATTTGCCTCAATTTGCAAATTTTTACCTTTACTCTTGAAAAAACTTAAATCATTTCAAACAATTAATGCTTTTTGGCAATTAAGACTGAAAACTTTTGGTAAAAAACATTTCCTGATGTTCATTTCACTGCCTAGTGATTTTCTATGTTCAGGGATTGGTAACACTTTTGGTATACATGGATGAGAACATCACGAATATTCAGTTCCCACGAGGATCCTATCATCAACATATGTTTACTTTTGTTACTTTTGTACTCATTGAGAATGCTACATACCTATGTCCTCCATAACTGGAATAGCCTATACAGACTGATGCAATAAGTCTCGTGGTCTGCAATTTCTTTGCAGGTACAACAGATTTTTTTCTAATGCCACCCAAAATTAGCATCAAGGAGTATGGCAATTTGCTACTGATGGTATGAAATGATCAGGAAACATAATGTTGTGCAGCATTTGCAATAAGTGTGTTTCCCAGGAAACTTCAGACAGCATTCAGAAGCATGTGGCAAGTACGATTCATGCTGAAGCAGTAAAGACTTGCAAATGACAACAAACAATGTTCAAAGCAATGGAAGGTGAAAAAAAGCCAAGGTATGTTGTTTTCTAATTAATTTAAAAAATTTCATACCTATTTTGTATGTTTATGTACAATAAAGCAGAGATAATTTTGCATCATGTCTATGATCACCCATTATGCATTTACAGTAAATGAAGTGTCCTTTGAATGTACTTTACATTTCTAATAATTTGTTGGTTACTTTTCTATGCTGCTTAAGTCAATTTTATTACGTCAACTTTGGAGACGATAGTTGCTGCAAATATAACACTTGAAAAGGCAGACTACCCAACATTCAGAGGCTGGATTACAATGTCATTTGGAGTTGGAAATTTACTACCAGTAAAACACACTAATGACAATACTTGTCATCTCTGTCAAAAAGAAGATGCAAGATCTGCTGTAAAAGGGAAGCAGGTTGTCGTGTTATCCAAAGAGTCAACAGATAAGATGGGGGAGGGCTACATATATTGTGCTTTAGTCTATAGTGGAAGCTTTCCCAATCTCAGGGTCAATATACGGTAACAGTTACATCTCTAGAAGCACTGAATGGTAGAACTTGTGCCAGAGCTGTAACTGAAATTCTTCAAGACATGGAAGTAGGCTTTGAGAAATGGTGGCATGTTTAAATGTAGTTTCCTAGAATGGTTTTTCCCTCTCCCAGAAGAGGCTCTACATGCGCAGTATTGGGTTCATCAATCTTTTGAGTAATGTCATCAAAGGAGAGGTTTGGCATTTCAGACATTCCTCAAGGAAAAGGGATCATCAGTTGGGTTCCTTCCCATCCCAGTTCTAACTCAAAATTGATGGTTTGATGACTGTGGAGTGGCTGGCAAAGAACTGGCACATTATCTTTGATTTTTTACACTTGCAGACTGGCAGATGGTGTTTTGAAAGTGCATCATATCTCCAGGGATATTCTGATTATGATCTAAAAGTACTGCAAATTGATGGTCTATCCTCACTAGTCTATCCTAAAACAAATTCAAAGCCTGTAGCACATGAGGTGTGTCCTAAGCTATAACATTTCAAAGACCAGATTACAAACATTTGTTGGGGTATCTTCTGCAAAAGGTCATGATGATTCAGTAAACTAATATTATTTTTAATTTCCTGTGGTACTTTTTCAGATGTTTTTCTAACCAAATTTTTATCTGTTATGTTCAAATGATCTATTGCCAGCTCTATTTCTGCTATATATTCATCCAGTTTGCACGAATCTGCACAAGTGTTAATACCTTATACCTTTGTTAAGGGATTCCATTTCTTCTTAAGTAACACTATTGTTTGAAAAGGTTCATGACGTTGAGGTTAGAAAATTCAAAATAATAATTTGGGCTCGTATCTTGTAAAACTAACAAAGGCTCTGAATAAAAATGCAATTTACACAATGGCTGATAGGGGAAACAAAATTGTGATTTTAGATTAAAAAAAAAAAAAAAAGACTATAAACACGAGGCAAATACTATTAAAAAGTGTGAATTTGTAAAATTAAAATGGACTCATTGAATAACTGCATTAAATCCACAGAAGCATCCTTGAAAATAGTATCCTGTTTCCAAAAACAATACTATATAAAATTGTGAACAAGGCAACTCTATAATGGCGCTGGGATGGATATGAAAGATCAAAAAATATTTAAGATATTTGCTCATGTCACAGAATTAGTTAGCCACATGACAACATTGCCCTGGAGATGAAAATCCTGCAGATTGTCTCACATGGGGAGATGTGGACCAGTTCCATTGTTAGAATCATAGTGGTTTTCCTTAGCTAACTTGCATGAAAGATGCCTAGCCAGTTGATATAACTGTACATTTGTAACTACCATAGGTCAGAAAAATGCAAGAAGTTCTTGTAATTACCATGACTGAACCAATCTTGGATGCTTCAAGGTTTGGTACATACTGGAGATTACTACATGTTACATTGGATTCTTGGATTCAAACTGTGAAAGAGAAATCTACCCAACCCCCAAGCATTGATAGCTGAAATTGCGCTCTACTTGCATGTATTGGATCAAAAATGTACAACAAAAAAGATTTCCTCCTGAGGCAGAAACACTATAATGAGGTGAACCGATGCTCAACACATCAAAACTTGTATAATACGATCCATTCCTAAATAAAGATGTAATTTGACTAGGAGGGAGACTTACCATTCTGAGTTGTCCACCATGCAGAAGAACCGAATAATACTAGATGGTCAACAACACTTCACACTACTGCTGATCAGAGACACCCACATAAGACTCCATCATTTAGAACTACACATAGTGTTAGAAGAGCTATGTGAAGAATTCTGGATTCTCTGAGCAAAACAAGCCATTAAGAAGGTACTGTATTCATGCCTCCCCTGCAAAATAGCACACAACACCAGTTCATAGTGACTGAGGCCCCTCAATCATTTGATGAGTACAACCTTCACAAATATTTGCTGTAACTGGTGTTGACTTTGCTGATCCACTTTATGAAATGTAGAAGTGATGTTAAAAAATCATACATAGTTTTGTTCATATGTGCAACTGCTGATGTACTCCACATGGAATTATCTACGGATATATCTAACACCAAACTTTTATGACTTTGCAGTGGTTTGTCTGCAGATGGGGCATTCATATACAATATATACTCTGACAACACTCGCACCTTCTCTGCGGTCAATAGAAAATTCATGGAACTGGAAGAAAAGATATTAGTAGACTCCAGCATACCACTGCATGTACCATGTAACATCTTGGAAGTTTATCCAGCAATGGGCGGCTCGATGGGGAGGATTCTGGGAGAGGATGGTTGGTTCCACCAAATGCTGCCTGCAAAAGTTTCTAGGACATTCCCAGATGGAAGAAGAAGGCCTCTATACCATATTTGTCAGCAGTGAAGCTGCCCTCAACATCATACCAATCACTGCTGACACAAACGCTGGTGATGTGCTAATCCCATCTTACTTCCTAATGGGGAGGAAGCTAACAGCCATCCCATTTGGAGAGGAACCAGCAATAGGAAAAAATATGGCCTTAGAATTTCAATTCAGGCAGAAGGCTCTTCAACATTTTTGGAAGGAGTGGAAAGGAGACTATCTGCTTCAGCTGAGGAGTTGTCATTAAATGAAAACACCGCAAAGAGCACGGATAGAGCAAATAGGACCTGAGAGATGGAAGAATCAGGATGACCATCCTTACCAGATGGTAGAAGAAGCAGGCTCATGCATTTCGTTATCCCATTGGAGATTAGACCAGGGTGGGGATGACAAATGTTGAGGGGGGGGGGAGAGTTTATAAGTATCGCTGAATAATGAGAAGGATTTCCTTTCACACAACACTTCCATATTTATTGGTACATATATAAATCACACGTTTTACAACTGACAAGCCTGCTCCCCGATGGCAGGCTCTAGAAATACAAATATTGTGACTAGTCTAAAGAGCAAGTGTCTATTCCACTATGGTTTCTCGAAACTCCTCTTACATCCAGACTATGATTGTTTCTTATTTCACTATAGGGTTCCCTTCAACAAATTGTTAAAAGTTATACTGGTGAAAACTGTACCTTTCTGTGGGATGAATCCATACTGGTTTGTCACTTAACAAGGCATTAGAAAATATGTGGAAAATATCCTATCCATCATTGATTTTCCCAACATTTATTAGACTTATCGGTGGGTATTTCTACATGTTATAACTCACCCTTTGCAGATTGAATTATTGATATGTTTCGAGTGTGTATGTATGTGTGTGTATAAACCTCTCATGTCATGCATTATCAGTATTTGCTACTTGTAATGCACAGCAGTAAAAATGAGCATTAAGCTATTACAAAAAAGGGGGCCAACCCAGAATTGGGAAGCCTTAATCTGGATTTCAGTCATTTACTCTATAGAACATTAGACTGCAAATATGCATCTATGCACATACTAACATGGATTCTGGAATATTCTTCTAAAACTTTATTATACTTCTGTCATTAATAGTACTAAAGTTCATTGCAATCTGATACCTCTTGAGAAAAAGTTTCAATACTTTCTCAAAACATAAGCACATTTTTAACAGCAAAGAACAAAATAGTAATGAATGACAGAAGAATTTAAAAGAAGTAGACAATAAATGTGTGAACTGACATACCCGAATTTGAATCTTGTACAGGTGTGGATTGTTGAGGAGTGTGTTTTTGGCTTCCACGTGATTTCCGTGACTTGCGACTACTGCTTCCACTGCCTACAAAGTCAGAGTCATTTCCTCCTCCATCATCATCAAATGCATAATCACTTTCCTGAAAAGTGAACAAATTACATTCTTTAATCATTTACAACATTTTAATTTTGCCCCCGAGATCAACTTTCCTATTAAAAAGTTAAAAACAACAGTAGAATAATGATCCCTTAAAAGAGTACTATAATATAAGACTGACCCTATGCTCTTCCTTGCACTATATACGGTGAAAACTGAAGAAAGAAAAAAAAACTATAGTTTAATATGCATTACATAAGACCATTAAGCAGTGTAAAGTGTGGCATTTTGTACAGAATGAGCTAAATAGGATCAGTAGATATAAAAATTAATAGAAAATGTAATTTATGCGGAATATACCACAAAAATGACTATGTATGAAGGTCATTCTGAAAGTTTTGTGGTATTTACTATTAAAATAAAGTAATTAAATATTCCATATCACCAATAAACAAAAAAATAATTAAAAATTTAAAATATTATTTACATGTTGAGCAATAGATTATACAAAATCCCAGAAGAGAGTATACACAAATCAAATGGGCTGAGCCCATGGCTAGCCTACACAGTAATGAAAAATTCATGAAAGACCGCCCCCTCACCTTTCCTTGGCAGTCATTTGAAAGATTACTATTAAGCTTGAACAAGGCAGGTTGAGCCTTCAAATGTATTATTAGTGATTGGCTATGTCTCATATAGTGACTATTTAAATAAAGAAATATTTCAATTATCAAAAAAAATTAAAACATTTGCCCGATACATATGGGTAGGCTTAGGCTAAGGTCTTAATGTACACTTCATTCCTGCCATGAAGATATTATCATTATTACAGTAACTGCATACTTACATCCCCACTATCTGCTTTTTTCTTCTTTTTTTTCCGCTTGGCTTTCTTATCTTCACTTCTAGCCTTTCTTTTTTTACCTTTCTTTCTTTTATTGCGACCATCCTCAGGTTCATAGTCATCATCATCCTCCTGCTATTATAAAAATACAAACATTGAAAACCGCAGTTCATCAGTATTTTAACAATACATATAAACAAATGCATGCTCACCAACTTAAGCTATTCTTTTCCACTTCTTATTTGTGTTGAAAAGTTGGAAGTGGCAGGACGTTATCTTATGGAGTTTAATACATCAAAAGATAAAAAACCAAAATCTATGCTGATCTGCCAATGGTTAACATAATTTCCACACTTCACTTATAATGGAAAATTGAAATCTGCAAGATTTGTAGCTAACAGGTATGTAACAATAGTTGAAATATATTTTAATGAATGGGCCTATATATTTATACATCTTACTAAGCGGAAATTCTTTTAAATATAACTACCATTAAGCTTTAAATTTTTATAGTTAAAATATTTACGGATCATTGAGATTTGGGATGTTTGAACCAAGTAATTGTACTTTGTGATAGAAATATGGCAATTCAACATTTAGGATTTTAATTCAAGTAACTTCTATACTTTTTAGATTTTGGAAGGAAAAAAAATGCTGCGTCAGCTTGTGCAAGGGGCTGTACAAAGGCAAAAGCTCAGCAGAAAAATCAAAGCAAACAAACCCTACTGACACAGGTTACTTCAACTGACCTCAGCAACAATTTCTATGCAGCCTTAACCAGGGCATTTGTTGCCGTCAACATTTCATGGAATGCAATTGAAAATTCAGTTTTAAGAGAATTTTTACAAAAATGCTGCAAACAAAATATCCCCTATGAATCTACCCTAAGAAAAAATTATTTCGAGATAGAATTTACAATGAAACTTTAGGATCTATTCTGGAGGATATAGGCAATTCTTATATATGGTTCTCTGTAGATGAAACCTCAGATTCTATGAATGATATATAGCAAATATGATGCTAGGGAAACTTGACCTGATGAGCCTCGGTTCCGCTTCTTGTATGTATTAAACTTCTGAAAGTAAATAGGGAAACCATTCCAATAAAATGTTTCCGGGCTTGGGAAACCATTGCTTATTTTGTAAACAAAGGCCTACAGTCGTTATATTATAAAGGATGCTAATGTTCTGTTGTTTTGAGCAGATGCTACCTCACACACATTTGTTGCAGCTCCATTTCTTAAAATGTTTATCCTAACATCATTCATGTAACCTTTTTTTAATCATCCCTTCATAGGGTTTCTAAAAACAATCTGGAACAAATTCCCTCTTGCCATTTGTTCATTTTGAACATGACAAAAATGTTTTTTCAAATTTCCATCCAGGATTTCAATGTTCAGAGAGAAATGCCCAAATATCCCACTACCACCTCAGCCTGTTGTAACAAGATGGGGAATATAGATTCAGTCATTCATATATTACTCTAAATGCTTTAAAGTAGTGGTCACAATTATTGAAAAATTACCTGAATCCGATACTGCAGCATGTGTAAAAGCAGTGAAAAAGTGTCTGAATGACCCTGATTGAAAAAAGATATTGTCTATATAACATCAAATTTTTCACTCATATCTGCAAGCATTGATCACTTAAAGAAAAATCAATCTCTATGTAGTCAAATAGCAATATTGAGGGATGCCCAGTAGAAAATAAGTGGGAAAAAAGTTAAAAGTGGGACAATTTACTAAATAAGAATGTCGGATTTTCATTGTTGGAAAAAGGATCAAGAGTGATACTGGGGAAAATGTATATGTTCCCATAAGTACTGATGTTTTACTATAGCTAATTTAGGATTTGCTCCTCTAGCATTTGTTGCAATAGAAAGAAGATTTTTCTGCTTTCAAAATGATTCTCAGACAAAAGGCAAAGATTAACTGGAGAATTTAGAAAAAATTGTGGTGATACACTATGCAGAGATAATTACGAAAGAGAATGAGCTTGAAAGTGAATTTCAAAAACTTAAAAAATATATAATTTTTTTCAGCACATTGAATTTGTGCATCAGTATATAATAAATAGGGATGGTAGATTTTCGCAATCTCATAATCCGCAATAAAATATGAAATATAGGAGTTTATGTAAATGCGAAATTATGATTTTCTTTTTAATTCTGCATAACTTTGCTCAGCCCTTATATTTTTCTTGTGTTTAGGCATCCCTTGCTTCCATTCACTCTTTATCTGCCTTTTCATTATTGTGGAAGAAATTTAAACTGAACTGAAAGTAATTGTTGACATGTTTGCTTCTCTGTCATTGCCATGCACAGAAAGAAGATAGGCCAAGACAAAATCACTATTAACGAGTGGAAAGCATACAACCGAGTAGCCATTATATAACCGATTCAGATATTTTAATGTGCTAATTGTGTAATAAGAGGGTGTTATGGAAAAAAAGATATGTATTGGAAAAACACATAAAATTCAATCAAGTACATAAAATACATAAAAACAACTGAAGACATGACAGGTGACAATTTCAGAACTCAAAAGCAAAGAATGTTCATGAAGAAAAAAATTATTTTTTTTAAAACACAGTGAAGATGTTTTTACAAGCCCAACATTCCAATGAATAACTGCATCATCCAGTCATGTGTGAATCTTTGAAAAAAGTAAGTTTTGCATTTAAATCTGAATGTTAGGGTTTAAAAATATTTTAAGTTGTTAAAACTTATTGTTTTGTTCAATATTTAATTCTAGTATATATATCACACATTTTACTGCTTTGTTTGTTTTATAGATATTAGGCCTACAAAAAGTATATTAATATACACCTAAATAAAAGTAATTCCATTATTTCTATATTTAAAGATAAGTACCAGGCTCAAGTGAACTACCTACATGTTCAAGATTGAGAAATGAGTATATGCCTCAATGTGGAACAGCAATACACGACAACATTAAAATGACTTTGGATGGTAAACTGATCGTCATTGTCACAGATGAGACTTAAGATAGGGAGGATAATGTGTCTTCAATGTGTACTTTCGAATGATATTATCTGGTAAAAACCAGGATGTGCATCTGGTAAATGTCTTGTTTTCCTGATGCCGCAAAGGGTACAACCTGTAATAGAGCTTTTATTAATGCCTTGAAAGATTGCACTATTGAGTTCGATAACGTAACTGGGTTTGGTTTCAGATTTAGCTACATAAATGACATGTTTTTGGGCTTTAAGAACAATTATTGGAGATCATTTGTTACATTTTCAAAGTTTTGCACACAAGTAAACTTGATAGGAGATGTCAAAATTGAATACCTGTGTCCAAGCTTAAGCTTGCCATTTTGCACTCTACAAAAATGACAGATATGTATTTAAATTATCTTCAGGAAAAGTGACCAGATCTAGTTCCTGTTCTGTTTCCTAGTTAGTTATAATATGCTGGAATTCATGGTTTCATAGCATAGTGTATTTAGACAAATATTTTTGATTTTGAAAGACTTCTTCCTATCACTTGAGGAAAACATGTTAAACAGTAGTTCCTCCTGCATTGTAGGTATTTTGAAAGATGAAATTAGATCCAATGTAAATTTGTCAAGCAAATTAGTAAGTTAATAACACAACTTAAAGGATGTGAGTACCCTTTTGTGGGATGAGCATAATTCATTAAATTTAGGATTAGGGAGATATGCTACTGGGTGGTTGCCATCTAACTCTTACGAAATCTCAAAAGCATGTTTCCAACGAAAAAGCCAAGAAACCTATTACAGAAAAGATATTGTATGTTAGAAAAAGTGTGAAGTAAAATTGTCTAAACAAATGGCAGAAAATAAAATAAATAATGTGCTTTTCCAAGCTCTCAATGAGCTCTTCAGTTCACCAGAGTTATGATGTAAATCCTTAGAAAGTGCTAACTTACAAGTCAAAGATATCTTATTTTAATAAGCTAGATGCAGATAATTTTTACGTGTTTATGAACATTTTTACAAAAACCTCAAGAGTAGCTGTTGAAGGTAAAAGTAATCCAAAAGTAGATTGCCTTCAAATGTTACTAGCACTGAAATTCTTTGTGAAGTAGCCATTCAGTCCATCTAGGCACCCACAAACAGCATCGATGCAGAATAATTTTTTTGCAAGTATAATTTAACTGGCACAGACAGATGAAACAGATAACAGAAGAGCAATATTGTAATTTGTTCTATATTAAATTTCCAGTGATTTCAGATTAATTGAAGGAGGGGATATTCATTTTTTTTAATGGTAACGCCTGTTTTTATTACTGTGACACCATAGGCAGTGGGATATTCAATATATAGATAGATATATTATGCATGTAATGTGAATGCTTTCAAAGTGATTCTGGTTGATTGAATTGATAATCTATGACTACGTCATATTTGTTTCATAACTATACTTTCTGTTTATTTGTTTTTCACAAAAAATATAAAATCAGAAAACAATAAAGCTTAGTTAATTTTCCACCATAAATATCCTCTCAAACAAGAAAGTTTTGCCAAAAATGCTAAACACTAACATAAATGCTATAAAATGCTAAATGCTTCTTTATTTCATTTTTAAAACATGATTTCCTTAATTTTAATATGCTAAAATCTACCGTCTCTAATAATAAAATTAAAAATGGTTATACTAAGGGGATATGCCCTGTGTGTGAAAAATCAGACAGTACTTGGCATTGTATATTAGAATGTAAGCCAACCAAGTTTTGGAGGGAACAGTTTTTATTATGAAAAGTGAGAAAATGAAATAATTCATGAAAATGAAATAAGAGACAGAAGAATTTTAAATTTAAAATAGACAAAAATATTAAGGAACTGGGAAAGTACATTAGCAAGGTGAGACAAAAATGGTTATGGAAAGTGGGTAAGATAAGTGGAAATAACAATGCTGACAATTGAAGTATTGAGTAATTTTGATCACATTACATACTCAACCTGGGGTTAATTGTAATCGGGTACTGAAGGAATCCAGCTCCATAAAGTCAGAGTAAGCAAGAGGGAAAATTTAACTTTATTCATGTAGTAACTTTACATGAACTGAGATCACGGAAAGGAAAACTGTTTACTTTGATTTTAATATGTTTACTTGTTTGTTTATGTATTAGCTTCCAAGGAATAAGCAATTTTCAAGGATTGAAATTTAGCTAAATGGTTTTAATTGGAAAAGGAGAAAGATTCATTATTGCATAAAATGTAATTTACTATTGTATTGAATGTATTATTTATTTATGTGTTCTTTGGTTGGATCAGAACCTGGTCCCCTGGATATTCCAGTAGGTAGCTGCTGATGAACCGGGGACTGGGGGCTGAGCCAATCAAATTGGAATAAATTGGAATTAGTGCCTTCTGGAATTGCCAAAGGCACTGATCATATTAGATATGTTTAAAATTAATGTTTTTTTCTTTATTTGTGTTCAATTTGTTAAAAACTATTGTATGCTAAAATATGAGAAATAAAACAATAAAATTTTTTCTGCCTTCATTTCTAAAATACATTTTTTGTGCCATGTATTCATATTTCAGTATACCGTTTGTTAATTTCAGTGAAATAAATAAGTTTTAAGTCCTAGTCATATGTGCCTAAAATGCCTTGTTTTACTGAAATAGGGGTTAATTTATTACATTTTGAGCTTAGTTTGGCACTTAATATCACAATTTTTAGTGGCCAAGAATCCAATGTCTATTCATAAACATACAAATTATTAGCTCGTAATGGGCTGGATTTGCTATATCTTTCATTTGGCTCATTAACACAAAAGTATGATTAATGACTTATTCAAAATCATTTAGAATGATAAAAATTAGTACGGGTAATAATAATAATAATAATTTAGAGCTAACAAAAATAAATAAGTATATAGTTTATTTTCTTTTGTGTTAGTAAATATTTTAGTTATGAGAATGTGACAATTGGCTTAAAAACAGCAACATCAAAATCAAAATTCTTACCCCGCCAGGCTGGCCTTCCTCAGATTCTGGTGAATTTTCCTCTGTTGTACCATCAGGTCTTGACATACTAGTACCACCTTCATCTCCTAAATCATCTTCAGCACCTACAAATCACATTATACCTATTATTTTACACAGCTTCAGTGATGGTGGTTCTTCTAGCAATAGACATATATTCACACCTAGCACATATACTCTATTATGCACTTATTTGCATTAGCTCAAAAGTTTGTTGGTTTGTGTAATATATAAAGCACATCATATTTATTTCCATGTCATAATGGCTCTTCTATATTTACCAGTAGTTCACTAGGTCTTTAAAAAAATTAGTTCTCAACCGCAATAGTGTTTAAATTTCCTGAATACTAAATATAACAAAAAAGATTAAAATACTGTCAAATATGCATATTTTTCACATAAATAACAGTTAAATGCTAGAAAAAATCTATAATTGCAGAACTTTATTCTTCTCATCTACAATAAGATGAATAATTTTAAGTATGAGATATCACGCTTTTGCCCCACTCTGTGATAATAATCCATTCTGTTGCCAACAATTTATATATAAAGATATTAGCACAATCCACTAGCTAGTTTTCAATGCAGGTTTTAGTTAACCACAAAATATTTCATATTTTACCTATTTTTGCTACATTGTTCTTTTGCATATTCCAAATGTTATGCTTATATCAGTTCTCAAAATAACTTCTTTTTACTCATGAGAGAAATTAAATCCACAACTGGTGACTCAAAGGACCTCTTGAGACTCTTAATATTTGGGTGCATATTGCAAACCATACCCTCAAGCACTGACCACAGTTTGTAGTCCAGGAGGTTCACATACAAGCTGCTAGAAGAAAATCTGAATATTTCTCTCAAGCCAAGTCTGGGTGGACCTTGCCTTGTGGGTTGGAGCTAAATCTTGCTGAAAGTGTCAATGCCTATTCTAGAAAGACAAAGTCATGTTTCCATTTTTCACCAAAGATTCCAGAATAATGATATCATACACTATGGAAATCCCTTTTGACAGAAATGAGTGGCATCATCATAGCTCACTCTCTACCAAAATATCATCGAGGCAGGATGGTAGCATTTGTGAACCTTCAAAACCCTTTCACAAGCTTCTTGTGAAGTCGAGGCATCCACCCTCGTCATTTTGAGAGTTGTAGCTTTCTTCAATATTGAATATTTTCTCATTAGTACAAAAATTTTTCTGGTGAGCAGTGATAGCATAACACTGTGGCAGTCATTTGATCTCAACACTCCTACAATTCTATAAATAAAGCTATGATCCTCACAGATCTGGTCTCAGCAAAAGCATTTGATGGTATGGTACACAAATCTTATGCTAAATTCCAGCTTTTAAAGCATCTAGAAAATGTTTCTCAGTGATTTTCTAGCCCTATGAACAGCTATCAAAACAACACAATTTTCATAATCTTCCCACTCCTTAGTTAAACTTAGTAATGCATTTTTTCTGCTGAACATCAACTTAACAATGAGGGTGACAATGTCTGGTAGCACAATTGTTATTGATTTACATACTGATGGTTTCATATCAGACATCTTGTGAATAAATTGATTAGATTTTCTAGCTTTAGGCTGTAGTCTTGTGGAATATATGAATCCTAACATTTTGCCAGAATATGTGTAAGGATTCATACAATCTGCTAAGCCACAGCCTACAAGCTGGAAAATCACATCAACTTATATGACCGCTAAATATTTGGTGCAATTATTGTTGAAATAGTCTCATAAAGATCAATTTCAATAATAACAATGCTGGCATGAAAGCCTAAAGAATGCTATCTGGTATTAAAATAGAATTCTAAAAGATTTTAGGTGCAATTATAACAATTATAGCTAAATACTATTTTAATCAAATCAAGAATACTGTTTTTAGCACTCTACCAACAACTATAATGGAAAGCAAAAATAACTATTAACTTTTGAACTTTTACCCTTTCACCCTAAAGATATACAAGATTATGGACAAGACCTGAGCGATTAAGCTGCAAAACAGGAAGTACAGGTTTGAACCTTGTATTTCATGCTTCCATTCTTTATTTTTGTTTCAAATAATTGGTTTGATTCACTGCTACTTATTCCTCGTTAGTTAACAATGTAAAGCTTATACTTTAAAGTACTAATTCAATACTGATGTCTAGCTGATTCCAAGTAAAGCCTGGGTGGTATTTTTGTTCAGTTTCCTTTATTTTGAAGAGGCAAATTGCCAGGTAATTTTAGATGCCACATATTTTTCCTATTACACATAGGAAAATTAAAAACTTTTTCCTTATATTGTTCAGCAACTTTTGGTGTATATGAAAAGATGAAAAATATCCATTTGTGAAATTTCATTGGCTTTCTAACATTTAAATATCTCACCCAATGCCACAATACTTCAATAATTTTTATTCCACATATATCTCTTTTAATTGCTTCTAATACTACACTGCAATTGTCATATGATTAATTAATAAAATGAATTCTTTATGTTGTAGATTAGCCTCGTGTTCCCTGTCATTAGCCATTTACCTGGTTTTAAACCATCAGGCTACAGGAAAACCCAGAAAAATCTTGAAACCATACTGCTGTTTTGATGATGTGCATTAAAAGACCAAACTTGTAATTCTTCATTGGCTTATTATTATGAGGGTTTGAAAACATAACTAAGCTTAACTGTTCATATGAAATTGCTAACACTTAAAATCAGCAATATAACCTGCAGAAATTAATGTTACAGATTACACAAAACATTTTACACAGCTTTTTGTTTTCAAAAAAGCTTACATAAAGTTATTTTATCAAAATATTTGCTTTTTAAACATTCACCATTATCTGCAAAAGCATTTATGGTAAAAAGTTGTGATTATTCGCCAACGCTACATTCTCAATATTGTAAATAATGGCAACATGACCTCCTTCCGTATCAACATCATTTTATTGGGCAGTTCTGTTACTGGAGCAAATACAACTTCTCAACCACAAAACAAACCCAAGCAAATTAATAAATGAATAATTTACAAAAACTTAAATTTCTGTTTTAGATATATTTAATTACTTAATGCACAGTTTTTGTATCCTTCAGCAAAAAGAAGAAGAAGAAGAAGAAGAAGAAGAAGAAGAAGAAGAAGAAGAAGAAGAAGAAGAAGAAGAAGAAGAAGAAGTTATACATAAACTTTCAAGTATAAAAATAACAAATCTACTCTTTTTTTATTTGAAGAGCTTTGCTGGCTGATTTACAATCATCTGCAGCACTGAGGCTTGACAAGTTTTATTCTTTCTGCCATAATCCAGGATAATTGTGCACATTTGATACAAAAGTATTAATTTCCACACCTCTGTAAACATATAGTGTTGTTTTATGCTTTGCAAATATTCTGATAGCATATCTATCATGTACTTGTCACCTGATATGTACATAAGTTAGTGTGCAGGTAAAAACAGACTCTGCAGATCACTTTCAAGTGCCCAGCCTCTCATTATATACCATACACAAAGCTGAGCCTCATCAGTAGCACAGTTCATTTGAATAAAGTTGTGTCGTATGTTTAGTAATGTTGGTAGCGATTTATACCTAGTACATAGGGTGTTAATGAACTAGATCAAAATAATTTCAAAGAGTCTGGAGGTGTCTTAGACAGGTAATTCAAGATAGAAAACATAATGCCTATTTGTCAGATTTTCAAGCTATGGTTATTAAGTTTCAAAAGTACCAGTACATCACTAGCTAATGAAGATGCCTCAAAAGCATACAGCACAATAATGAAGTTTTAGAATGTATCACAGTGGAGCAAGGGTTATGACATTAGATTTTGAATAAAAGGTAGTAATTTATTTTTGAGTTTGATTCTCGTTTATCAATTTTTGTTTTCTAAGTCCTGCTTTTAACCTACGTTTTAAGTTGATGTCTCAAGTTATACACTTAAATCTTACATACAAATTCATATAATTACAATCCTTACTGATCAGAATTTTGTCCCGAGTATGTGTTAGGTACATTAAGTTTTAGACGTCATATTAGTAGTAAGCTTATTAGCCTTTGTTATGTTGGTAATACATTCATTGTTGAGAAAGAGAATACAGCTTAAAAGCATTAAGTAAATTTCATTCATAATTCTTTAGTATGCATACCGCAGCACTTCATTCATATTAAAGAAAAAAATAATAAAAATTACTGCATGACAAGAATTGAACCTGCAGCCTGTGGAACATCAGTTTATGCATTACGCCACACATGCGGTTAAAAGAGCTCCCTCTAGAGTAGATTACATTTACATTAATTTAGTCGCTCTTAGCTACATAATGCAAGAAGACAGTTCAAATAATTAGTTCAAGATTTAAGGGATATTTATGGTACTAAATCTTGAAAATGCTGATAACAAGCTGCGGAAAATTGATATTTTTATCTCACATGGCAGTTTTAAAGAGATTCTAAACCAATTTTTCACCGGGCTTGGTTTTAACACAGACTTATCAGCATTTGATGCCAAAATGTTTAAGAACATAAAACTGCATTATGTTTAGTTGTGAACCATACATTGCTTATCTCAAAGTGCTTATTTACAACGTCTCTGTACCCTTGAAATTAATATTATTATTACATGTTCCTTAAAATAAAATCTTATAGCAGAACAAATATATAAATTTGGCAAAAATTTGTGATACAGCAGTCCCAACCACAAATGCACATAAAGGGCATACCACATGACACAACAGTAATAAAAGGAGTTATATTTTCAGAACAAAATTAAATGAGATAGGTACAAAATTAGAACACACTCCAAAGAACTCTCTCAGACATTTGCCACAAGAGATTGGAATATCAAAGAGTTCAGAAAGAAGAGTAACAAAATTTCTTTAAATGAAAGCTTACAGAATCTCGGAGTAGAGCAATTACAAGTGTAATCATGCTGGCAGACTTATTTTTGTAATTGCACTTAACAGCATTTGTAGTGGGAAAAATGTATTGAAAATTAATTCTTTTCACAATGAAGCTTGGGTCTATCTTAATGGACAAGTAACACTGAAAAATATATGGATATTTCACAGCATGCCAGCCGATGCTGATGATATATGTGGAAAAGATGCTGCCAATCTTCCATGCAAAGCATACAAACCTAAGCTAATAAATTAATAGTATTTTTTAAAATAATTATATATATATTTCTTACCCCTTCATTCTATATCTCATTTCAACTGAAACTCTGACAGAATATTAATGTGTTAAAATCAATAACATTCCAAAAGCTTAAATACGATCATAATTTTTTTCAAATATCTACAGAAAAATGTGTCAAAAATAAAGCAACTGCATGAATAAAGAATAAATCATCATTCTTGTAAGAAGCAAGAACAGAGTAGGTGAAAGCTAGTAGCATCAGGGATTGTTCTGAAGCACTTCTGATTATGTTATCAAACATGAGTTATCTAACAATATAACCTGCACTAACAATTATAGAAAGCATTCCTCCCTAACCATTTTATACCCGGGCATCAGAAACTTTGCACTTTACAGCATCAGTTCTTGTAATATTGGCTATGCTGCAGTTGCAAGGTTGCAATTTCCACCACTGCTTAACAGCTGGTATTGTTGAGTTTTCAATTTCACCTTGTAAACACACATATTAAATATCTGTGTAATACTTTGATGCAAAGAATTAGGTATCACTTCTTGAATGAACCAGTCCAATTAATCACAGTAACTTAATTGTGAACATATGATAGAATTCAGCGGCACACAGAATCAGAAAAACTAGCAACAAAGCAGCTAACAGGTAGGATTCCTCATTTGTTAATCTGTAGTATTGCCAACTGAAAAGGTAGCTGTCAATGCAAAGGTTCAGTGACCTACGTATATAATATATATCTTTAATTGAATTCATATAGTGCATATATTCCAGGAGTTGCAAAACAATGTGCAATGATCATCTATATCACAAGCAAGCTGGCTCTACTACCTGTCAAAGTCTTTTCTACTTTTTATACCGGGTCTTTCATGTTTTGACACCAATCACAAAGCCAATGGACAGTCAGAACAATAACTCCTAATGAAGAAGATGCTATATTTGCACAACTGATTCAGTTTTCACAATTACTATTATAATGAAAATGAGTATGTAACTTATGATAAGAGATATTGGAAATTCTGTTCTGCCTATCTACATATTTCTGGCATCTTTTTAGAAAATGTTTATTCACATGCATCAGTTTATGTTAAAAATATTGCGTCATTTCTCTTCTTTCTGTTCTTATAATGTGTGCAGATTTATTTCATGCACATTTTTTTAATTTCCCCTATAAATAAACATAACATACTGTCACATTAGAACGCCATGAGGAGCCATATTCTCCTACTAATTACCCTCTGATTTATATTTTCCTGAATTAAACTTAATGACTCATTTGCTTTATGGGCAGTGGCAGGGACTCAATGAAAATACCTATCAATATCAGTTAGTTGTTTAAAAATGGTGTTCCTGTATATTTGTGCATTTATAGTATTTTCAAAATGATGGACCCTAATGTGTTTGCATTTACTACCCACCATACAATAATTTTCTCACCATGCAAGTTGGTTTTATGTATAAAATTGGGTTTTTCTGTACTCCAATACCTTTTATTTTTCATTGAACATGACCATTTAAATTTAACTATTCACTAGTAAACAATATATACTGCTTACTCAGCAGTAAGCAACTGAAGATGGGAGAGATTCTCCCGAAAACCCGTCTTACTTTTGTGTAAGTGAATGGAGTAAAGTGCAAAAAAGTGAATACATAAGTTGAAGTTATATTGCCACTCCATTGTCAACAGCTTCGTAAGTACAATATTCTTCTTTTTGTTTTTCTCATTTGGCACTACAGCCTGGGGTGAGCCTTGACCTGCTGCGACAACCTCTATTTCCTCTACCTCCATCTTATGACTTTATTGATAGAGGGCAGTATTTAAGGGGGGCATGTGATCAGCATGCTGGCATCCCACTGGTTGCCTATCAAGCAGCTTTCATGATCAAAGAACACCACCTCTCCATCAGGCAGTTTCCCAATTGTCCTCACAAAGCTGGGTGGACCCCATTCCAGACCTCCCTAACTTACTGGGAGGGAGGGAAAAAAACTGCAACTGCATTGACTAACCACAACTGTTTCACAACTCTTTATTGGATAAAAGAAAAAAAATTGCAATGCATTATAAGGTGCATGCTAAAATACTTGCATGAATAGAACAAACAATTGTTGAAGTTACCCTATATTGAATAAAAAGATATTTAGTTATATAACTTAGAGACATTCTGTACAAAATAAATCTACAGCAGCAGAACTAGACAATGTACATAAACATATCACAGCCTTCACAGTGCCTTATAAACCACATAACATATTCAATCCTGGCCAGAGTGTAAGGATTTTTTCTAAATATAGTTTCCTTCAGAAGTAAAGCCATGGACCCATGTCATAGATTTACGGCATGTAAAAGAACCTCATGCATGAAAGAAGAAGCCTCTGAGAAAAATTTATTGCTATTCCACACCTTGAATTAAATGGGATGCTGATGACAAAATATGTTAAAGATCGCCCATAAATAAACGAAATCAACAACAAATTCACAGAGCCAATATAAAACAACGTAGCAAAACTCCTAAAAAAAAATATCCTCTAAACATGGAGTAACTGATGATACAAATGCTGTATAAGAAAAAGGAGATCAAACAACTCAAATAAAGGTATTGTCCCCTAAAGCAACTTAAGGAAAATCCTAAGAAAATTGCTACACAAGATTAACCGGGGGGAGGGGATAAACTACATGCTTACAGAACAAATGTATAGCTTCTATGACACTAGAATGGGCAGATGTCCTGAAAAACTGGGATAGTGCTGGTTTTTCAGCTTCCTGAGATACTACTTTGGGGCGCAGAATTGTTCCAGTTTCTTGTTACACCAATACAATCGTAGCAAAGTAATTTCTAGATGCTAAAACAACGGTAATAGCAACAGTACAATTTGTACAAATGTTTTTGCAATTCCATCTAACAATGCAAACTTGAGAAGATATTCCCTATGTGAATATTCAATGGTCAGCAGAAAAAGAAAGAAAAAAAAGAGAGACTGGAAACCGGAACACTATGAGCTATATTAAAAGTGCTGTAAATTTGTAATTTTTTATGTGCAAACACTTATCAGTTTAGTCCCAAGATAGAGAATTCATCAAGAAATATTGGAATGAAAAACATAAGCACAGGTCTTGTTCTGTGAACATATGATTTGCCTGGTATAAATGTATATATGTATAGTATACAGTACACTACAAGCTGTTACAAACCCCCTAACATTTACATCAATGAAGCATTATAGTCCCTAAAGGAAAATTTCATCGATTTCATCAAAGCCTTTGGCAGACATCAAATAAATAGCAATCATAGCCAGGTACTTTGTGTCTAGCCATCATTTCAAGTTCATAGCCAAGTTCAGTGAGCAACTGAAGACGGGAGAGATTCTCCCAAAAAGCGTCTTACTTTTATGTAAGTGGAGTTAAGTGTAAAAAATTAATACCTAATTTTAGGATATATTACACTCTATTGTCAACAGCTTTGTAAGTAAAATATTTATACTTTAATGTTATTATGCAATATGCCCAATGAACCAACTTCATAATAATTTGTCTCCATCAGAGGCCATCTGGCAAATAGAATGACTTCAGGGTAATCAAATATATCCCTTCATATGTATCAGAGCCTCCCATGATGTTCAGAAAGAAATTATAGACAGAGTTAAGTTAACTACTACTGAGTTCTAACAATCAATATGGATTTTCAAAAGATGTAGACCATTACAAAGAATAAATGCCTTTAAATATATGAAAGCAAACATGCAAACCTGAATAATATCATCTGCAATCTACATCAGTGTTATCAATGTAATATAGTTAAAAAAATTATCATTTATAATAGCAATGACGCTTTTCTACACAAAATTCATCCTGATACATACATGTGGCCTACATATTCTGAGCAACAGAGACATGAAGACTTCTGGAAAACCTGAAAGGCATGACTTGAGCTACCATAGGTGCCATCTAGATTGGCATATGAGCTGGCAAAAGAAACCATTTTAACTGAAGACCTCCACACACTACCCTGCCATTTACAAGAACCACTGAACTGTTAAAGAGGAGAAAACTGTAAAAAGAATAAGAATTTATGGGATTTTACTCCTGGAAGTCATGGCAAATAGGACATGGTCCAATACCAAGACCTACACTGTGTCATCACAAGAATGCGACCCACAAATACAACATGAAAAAAATAGTTCTATTATAATCCATATCAACACTACATTGATTGTATATGTAATAAGTAACACATCATCGTGAGTAAAAATAAGAGTGAAATCAATCAGCAAAATGTGTAAAACTCATGCATAGCTGTATTATTATTATTAATTGAATTATTTTTATTAATGGAAAAAGTCTTGAACTACACAGCAGTCTTATTGGTTCATTCTACTGAAACTCTTGCAAGGCTTAGGTATATATTTCTATTCACCAACCATGTCAACAAGAATACCAGATCTCAATAGGAATTACACAGAACTTGTTCATGACCTAAACCTAACCTATTGCACATTCCATATCAGAGAAAATCATTAAGATGCTTACAATATTTTTCTTTTAATACCATTTCCATTTCAAAAAATTCACTTTTATTGAATACATTATAGAAAACATCATTTCAGCAAAACAACAATACCAAAAGTGTAATCGTATTTAATGATCATAAAATAGCATATCTATGTATCTTAGAATCTCATAACATGCCATGCTTTTAGAACAAATACAATAACCGTTTCTTTTCTACATTTAAATTTTAAATGTTTAAATCAATTATTACATATGAGTTTATTTTATGCTTTGTTATCTAGCTATCTTTTCCATTTTTCTCAATAACCTTGCTGAAATAGATTGATTTGAGATCTTCATTATGTCAGCTGTTGTTAATGTTTCATTGCTGCATGTTGATGAAAAGATTCCTCAATTGTGAGAGTATTATCTAAGCCATCAAATGGATGTCAATGATTTCATAATTCTTGCATGCTGAAGTAAAAACTTGAGGAATTCTTTAGTTATGGACCTTAAAAAAAGTACAAATGTGATACAAACCACAACATGCTTCATTTTTTTCCAAGACATTGTTAATCTGCTACTACAATCCTAACCTAGAAGTATTCCTAATTTTTTTTCGGATATTTATTAGTGTACAACTGAAACTATTATAACCTAAACTCTACTATTAGTGTAATCTTTAAGCAAATACACGAAAGGCTATCCAGCTATCAAGATGCATAAACTAACCTAATAAGAACATGTGTTTATGTTTGCTACAAACGCTTTTGGTTTACCCCAACGTAAATGTTTAAGTATTTTATTGCGAAAAAGATAATCAATACATAAATGAGACCTAATTCATTAACGAGAGCTATCATTCAGTGATGCACTTGGTGCAGTAGAGTTTTGGGTTATTTCAAATGTGAAGTCATACTTTTGGTGAATTCGAATGGATTTGACATAAAATCAAATTTTTATAGAAAATTCTCATGTCAATCTCTTTGTTTGATGGCCTCCATTTTGTTAAGGGGTCAGGATAAGCCCGCGCGGCTGTCAGAAAAATAATGACGTCCCCCCTTCCCGCACCAATCTAGATTTTTAATTTCCCATTTTAAATTTTAAAAAAATTATAAGTAGATATTTCAAATGGGGATCGCTACATTGCCTTTCAACACCTTATGAACTTTTAAAGATTAACTTGTAAGTGCAATGCACACAAATAATAGCTACACTTAAGCACATGTTTTGTATACGCGCTCCGGCGACCTATGACTATCTCCCAAAACACAAAAGCATGACAAATCTTACCTCCAAAAGATTCGTCATCCACTTCGTCAGATGCCATAGAAGCGGCCTAACGATTCTAGTAGCCTATTATAAAACCTCAATAACTTCAGTTTGTAAATACAAATACTCAATAAGCAAGAAATATCATTATATTCTCACAACCAACGACTCGTAACCAGCACCTTGAAGACCGAAGTATCGACTGTTCTGCGCACGCGCAGAATACTCCATCCGTAGCCAGGTTTTTACAATGGCGGGATACCAAGCAATTTAAATGGTACGCTATTTTAAACAACAATTCTTATTATGTATTTACGTATGCATGCTTTTTGTTTAGTATTGTGAAACTGTTTGGTAGTTATGAGAAGATATTACATTCGAGAGAATATTTGTCATTAAGAAATTAAGTAATTTTTGATTAAAACTAAAGTCACTTCCTGCTTCCTCACTCCTACCCAATTTACACCCACCGCCGCGTAGCACTATTTTTCCTGGGCTAGGTCAAATATTGATTGATTCCAAAAGGAAACGAGTTGCTCTGCATATGGGTATTAAAGAGCAGCTAACTAACGCAAATGATAATTGTAGATTATAAATATTAAAAGCATAGTAGCGAATCTGATGACAGCAAAACGTTGGTCATTAGCTGCACTTGACTGCTCAAATATAATAATTGAGCGCTCTGTGAAATCGCTTAAATTGTCTTGAATGTGACCACCATAACCAATGTAATACCAGAATATACTCATTATCTTGGCAATAGGAATAATAAATAAATGCGTTGGTGTGTATTGTACAAAAAATAAGAAAGCCGGGAAAAAATGAAATTAAATAATCAGAGATAGTGCCAATAAACCATCTATTTTATTCAATTCAATATATTTAAATTAAATACTGTGCTCTTCGGATGATATAGTTACTTAATGTCTTTAGAAAAAAACTATTACTATCCGTATTTTTATTTTCCTATATTAACTAACATAGGTGAAACATCATTGTGAACTAGATTTGTTGATTGCACATATTGGGCTTGGTATTTCTTGATTTTATACCTTCTTTATAGCTTATTGTGCTATAGGATTTAATGAAAGAGGTAAGTGGTTTTTTGGCTATATAATACATATTAGGCATGACTTAGAAAGCCAGCGTTTATTATAGAAACACCTTTCTTAAAATTAAAGAAGAAATTAATAAGCTCAAGACTAATGAGGACAAAAAAGTGGCAGTTAAGGTACCAGCTTGCTGCCTAATACTTTCAGTATCTAGCATTATTACATTAAGAGTCCAGAGACATCTAAACGACCTGTTAGATGCTGTAAATGTCTATCGCGTGTTAACTTAGATATTATAGAATTATGATCTATAATGTAACATGAAATAAAAAAAAAAATGAAGCGAACAAGCCTAATTTGTTGGTACGTTATTTCCTCTAATATGGCATTCACATATATATTTTATCTTCATATGTGCCATCATAAATTAGTTTTAATCCTAACCAGGACTATTTCAAGCTAACTTTAAAATATTTCATTATTCTCCTGGGTTAACCATTGGGCCTGCATACCGTTATTTTTTCTTTTTGTATAGACGTACATTACTGGAACGTTTAATTGTGTTATGATAATACAAACACGGTTCGCTTTAGTGACAAATATATAATATTTGGTAATGTAATGCTTTATTATTTCCGAAACAAATCTCAATTACGGCTATCAATATACAGAAGGCAAAAAAGCAATAAACAATAAATTAGGATAGGAAAAGTTTAAAATTAAAATATATTTGCTGGTAAAAAATAAGAACCAATTACAAAAATACTTCAATAGTTAATAATTATTATATAGGTATTATAATTAACGCATCAAAGCAATGTCCGCCAACCCACTGCCCTGTGACGTCAGCATTTCAGTCCCGCGATATAAGAAACGCATGTTTAGGGCATTGCCTGGCATTGAACCGTCTCGGGTTGCGGTGCGGCCACGAAACACGCTTCTGGGATGGAACAGTGGCGACATTCACACACATCACGAATCTATCGCATATTGTTTTATTTAGCGTGGTTTCTTTAGAAATATTTCAGGTGAAACAGTTGGAATGCTTTGATTTCATTGCTAAATAAATATGCCCTAATGCTGTGAGGATGTTCCAAAAGTTCTCAGCCTGACTCAATGTGTGAAGATGGCCAAATTACTATGATGATTGTGAAGTATCATCCTTTAAGTTAAATTTTAGAGCATAAGTGTTGTCACTTGTTTGTAACTATCGTTTAAACAAACCCATGTCAACACTTACTATAAAATGGATAAAACTAAATTACGAGCTGGATAAAGTACTTCGTTTTGAAGGGTTTAATCCCATCAAAAGTACTAAAGGAGTTAGAGTTCACATTAAAGTATTCTTCTTCGTTTTCGACGGTTAAAAAGTGAGCTGAAGCGTGTCGTACATCCATTCAAATGATGAGTGCTCAGTGCGTCCCAAAACTGCTATATACCGACGTGGTTTTGACAAAAATGCACAATATCGTACTCAGTGATCGCCAATTGAAGGAATGCGGGTTGCTGATATTGCAAATACTTCGATAGGCCGTGTCTACTACATTTTACACGAACTTTTGGCTATGAGAAACCTTTCAGCTTGATGGTGCCGCTTTTGTTAACAATGCACTAAAAGCGCGTACGAAAGAACATTGCTCAAGAGTGTTTAGACTTGTTTAAACGCAATTGTAATGCGTTTATCCGACGTTTCATAACAGTAGATGAAATATGGTTTCACCACTATACGCTAGAGATGAACGAACAGTCCAAACAATTGGTGGCAATAGGTGAAAGTGCACCAAAGACAGCAAAAAACGGTTCCATCTGCAGGAAAAATCAAGGCTACGGTTATCTGCGATTCATAGTATGGTGCTCATTTACTACTTCAGAAAGGCAGCACCATTACCGAGGAGTATTACGCTTCACTACTGGACCAACTGAAGGATACTATTCAGGCTAAATGTCCAAACATTGCAAAAAGAAAATTCTCTTTCATCACGGTAATGCACCTAAACACGCGTCAGAGTTTGTTGTTGCAAAACTGCATGACCTTCGCTTTCCACATCCGCCATATTCCCCGAATTTGGCTCCCAACGATTACTTTTTGTTCCCAAACCTGAAGAAATGGCAAGGTGGAGAAGATTCATATCAAATGATGTCCAGCTTGAAGCTGAGACAAACGCTTATTTTTCGCAATTGGGCAAATCTTATATTACTAAGGGAATTAAAAAGATGGAAAGTCCTTGGATTAAATGTATTGATTTACAAGGTGACTGTTAATAAATAAAATAATAATAATAATAATAATAATAATAATAATAATAATAATAACAATAACAATTTTTCTTGGTCAGGTCGTGAACTTTCAAAATTATTACATTTAAAAGCAGTTAATACTAATGCCCCACATAAAATTGTTTATTTGCAACATTTATGATATGAAGACAACAAATACCTAAATATTTATTACATAAATTTAATTTTAATTTAATTTAATTTTAAGTTTAATGCAAATTCTTTACTGTTATCTACATATAGTTAAGTTACACTCTTCCGCTTAATTAATAGTTTACGTAAATAATATGCTTTATGGATTAACACAAAATATACATTGTTATTCACAAATGAACACAAAAAAGTGTAGAAAAAGATTGTTCCACAAATTACAGCTCTTCTGATTATAAACATTATTACACCAAATATATAAGTATACATATTAGCAAAATAATAACAACTTTCAATACTGTGCATGCTACTGCAACTTATGTTATTTTTATAATGCATTTATTATTTATTTATAACACCAGAATGTAATCTAACTAATAAATCCAGAAATCTTAAACCATGTACGAACCTTTTAGTAAATCATAATAATGGAAAATAAGTCCAATAACTTTTATAACAGTAAATAGTAAAGTTTTAGGGAAAGTAATGGCCGTTCCATTAAAACGGGAAAAATAGAATTGCAAAATTAGACTTTTGGTATCCAGAACATAGTACACTTGTAGAACAGTTCCTCCCAAACAAGCAAAAATGTCGGCGTTGATCGCCTCGCACTAGGATCGCTCATGATGCATACACACTCAACCCTCTGCCTCGATACTACCACCTGACGCAAATGCCCTGCAAGCATTGCCCGGAAAGTGAAAGCAGGCCCTTTCGTGAATCGGAGCGACACTGAACTAAAGTAACTAAGATTTGCTTGCATACAGTACAGGCTGGTCCAGGAATACTACCTGTCAGCCATAAGTAAGCCAAGCCATAGTGTAAGAAAGATTAGCGTTTATTTCAAAACTTGCATTGTAACGTTAAGCAGCGTACGGTTAGTAAGTGCAAGAAGAAGATAGCGCGACAAATGCCGTCTCCATGCCTCACGGCATATCGAGTCATCGAATTATCTGATGATAGACATGGCGGCAGGGATTGCATCGGTCAATAAGCCAACTCTCGCCGCCAGTCATGCTAAACTAGACGTGGGGCAGCACAAGAAATACTAGAGTAGCAATCTTAATAGTTAAATAGCCATGAATTCATCTATGTCTTATAAGGAGATATGGGAACTATCTCCTTCATTTGCCACACATATCCGGCACCTGATTATGAAATTAATCCGTGTTCTTAGCTTTCCGTTTCGGATATTTATTAGGTATTTATAAAATTCCTCTAGGACTTGGAATTTGGTCCCTGTAAATTCCTCTTAAAATACTCTTCTGATAGCACAAGCTACTCGGTACGGATATATAATTATAGGCAAATACTCGTTGCGGAATAGTATAATTATCTAGAATTTGCCATTTAGTATTCTTAGCAAACTTTGCTCTCGATTAGAGTAAGTGGCGCGAGACTCAAGGCCAACATAACAGTTCGGTAAACCTTGCCCGTTCGCACCTAATCGATAGCCCTGCTGTTCTTGAGCAATAGCAGCCCATGCAGTCTTCCGCCATCAAATAAGTGGATGATCGATATTAGCGAATATTGAAGAAAGTAAGCTATTGCGGTTGGTCTCGTGAAACATCTATTTTATTTATTTATTTTAGCGATTTCCGAAGGAATGTACATAAGCTGCTATTAATAATCTATCCAAATCTGCATCGATCGTACCTACTAGGCACCTACAATAAAAGAATAAAAGAATAATAAATTATATATAAACTATAGTTTAGTTTTGTGTGAGTGTGTGTGTGTGTCTAATAGTTAACGCTTTAGCGGTCGCAATTTTTGTTTTGTTTTTTCTCAAAGAAACTTGGTATATAACAATCAATTAACAAACGATTCGTCGAGTTCGTTAAGCATCAAAACTGGATCATTGGGGTTGAGAGTTTACTTGACGCGGGGGTAAAAAAAATGAAAAAATGAAAAATCCTTCTAATGGTCGTAATTTTGTTTGTTTGTTCTCAAGAAAACTTGGTACATTTCTTTACAAAAAAATTATAAGAGTAGTTTTCGAAAATCAGGGCAATCGAGCCATTAGGAGTGTGGGTATACTTGGAAAACTAGTGGGTGTTTAAAGAAAAAGTTTAAAATCACTCTAGTGACCGCAGTACATTTTTTAAAGGAAATTCGGTATATGCCATTAAAATAAAATGAAACAAATATTTTCAGAGAAAAAGTGAAATCGTACTATTATTAAGGAGAATTACCCGAAAACTCAAATTTAAAATCGCTCTAGCAGCACCAAACAAAAAGAAAGAAAAATGTTTTTTCACAACAAAACTCGGCATATACCATTTAAATCGAATAAGAATTTTTTTCTGAAAATCTTTGAACTCGGACTATTAGTACAGGAAGGAGGTTAGCAGTATTAATGTTTGCTTTTTCACAATCAAACTCTATATATAATATTTAAATAAAACAAGAAAAATAGTTTCTGAAATTTTGGGAAATCGGACTATTAGCAACGGAGCGAGGTTACCGAAAATTTAAAAATTGGTCTAGCAGTGTTAATATTTGTTTTTTCACAACGAAATTACGCATACTCCATTTAAATAAAACAAGAAAAATAGTTTCTGAAAATTTGGGAAATTGGGCCATAAGTAGGGGAGTTCACCTGAAACCCAAAATTTAAAACTTCGGTGTATATTATTTAAATAAAATAAGAACATTAATTTTTTAAAAATTAGGAAAATTGGACCATTAGGAGTAGGGATATACTTGGAGACCGAAATTTAAAAAGCGCTCCTGCGTTTAATGTTCTCCCTATTGTTTTAAAACAAAAGAACATATTAATTCAGCATAAAACTGTATTTATAATGACGCATAAATTTTATGTTTCACTAAAGCATCGTAGTGAAAACACCAAAAGTGAAATATTAATATAAGAAGTGTGTGAAAATTATATTTGTATGTAAGAGCGCTCAGTAGTAGCCTTCAGAAAACGTTTTCGTTATATGTTTTTACTACAATAACATTTAAATTCAATTTCATTGTCAATGAAAATAGATGTAACTTTCGATTGTTTTTATTTTCTTTGTACACTGTACTTTTTTCTGAATACTAAGATGCTTTTGTTTTATTGAAACACATATTCTACTAAATAAACAATGTAACTCGAAACTTTCTGTTATTTCTCTCTTTTTAGTGACTGTAAAGGTGATACAAGGACTCATAAGGGATCATAATCATGGGTAAAATTAAAAAGGTTTAAAAACACTGACACATTATAGCTTTATTTACCAGTGGTCATACATTTAATTTAATTAATGGTATGCCAGTATTGTTTTTAACCTCAATAATAATAATAATAATAATAATAATAATAATAATAATAATAATAATAATAATAATAATAATTCTAAAACTTTGGTTTTTCTGCTGTAATATAGGTTGCAAGAATTCTAATTTTCTTCCCCTATAAATCACACAGTAATGCCATAACTTATTTCATTTCATTGATTAATAAGACCTGATTTGGATGTTGTATTTATTTTTATTAAAAGGTATACTCTTTGAGGATTTCACTTAGTTTACGCAACTCCTGCGTGATGGACTTTCGCGTAATTCCCCCTTAAGCAATGTAATATGTGATACAAAATAAACATTCAGCAGAATATTAACAAAGACGCCTAAGTAACTGTCTGCAACAAATGCAACAATTTCTAGCCTACAGCGACTCGGGTCTTTCAAAACTACAGTTCTTCCTTTGGTTTTTCTCGATCAGCCCTGCTTCCTTCCTATTAAAACGTTGGAAAACCGCGTGTCTACGCTAAGCTCCCGAGCTCTTTAAAATGACTCACAATTAAAATGTCATAAACTGAGATTTTAGTTGGTTTGTTTAGATCGTGCTTTTGCATTAGTTTTTAGTCACTTTTCGATTCTGTGGGGAAATGCACCCCGCATACGCCTGCATTAAAAATCTAACAGATAAACCGACGAATTGTTGGAAACTATCCAATCACAAGTAACTTTGTGACAATACCAAAAAGTCATCTAGTAATTAGTATTTTGGTAGGCATATAAAATCGTGTTCCTGCTTCCATCTTGCGCAGGTCAAGGAACAAAGATTTTTGAGAGCCAAGGATTAAGAACAACACTCTTTAATTGTTATTTAAAAGAACTGGAAACAGTTTGACTTATCTGAGTATGCACTGAACTCAGAAAACATGCTTATTTCTGGGTATTTTGATAAATCAGTATAAAATTGTTGCTATAATATTAGTATATGCAACATTCACCTTTGGGATTTTCATGTTTATATGTATTATAGTTTGTCTAAAAAAAAATAAGTTGAAAAATATTTTAAAAAATGTGTTTTTCTCTTCAAGTTACTACTTGAAGCTGAGATTATAATTTTTTCTGTAATATTTAAATATTGTACTTCATGCCACTAAACTACAGAAATTTTATTTGCCAACTGCATTCCGGTTTTTACATTTCCTTTTCTCTACGAAGAAAATTAAGTAAAATTACAAATGTTAATACAAAATATTAACTCTTATAAAAATCTGTTAAACTGTTAAATATAATTTCACTTCAGTGCATTTAACAATAATTTTACATAAGTGCGCAAAATTTCAATTTGCAGCTAAAACAGTGTATGATAAAAAGAAACACATGTTTAAAATTTCGTTTCAAGATAATTTCATTTGAAATTTAAATTAAAAACCACAACTCATCCTAATGCATACAAGTAATCATGAACGCATCCTCTTTTGTTATGTGGTTGGCTAGCCTGCATTTTTGACTAGAGATTCTTTTGATGAGAAAATAACAAAATTTACCTGAAAAACTTATTTACAGAACTACTTGAAACGTTAAGAATTTAAGTGCAATTGGCGTGGTATATCAGCATTTAAAGGTATGCACAACCCATTTTCATGTCTTTTTAAAGCGTTAAATGTCTGAGATTACCTAACATATTCTGAATGAGATAGATTCACAGCATTTATTTTCATCAAGAACAGAAAATATCAAATTTGGTTACGTTACACTTCCCATTTTCCTTAATTTCAATCCTGAACCACATGTAGGATCCTGATTGCTGTTAGAAAGATGTTCTGTATTTAATACTTGATCCCGGAAAAGATAGCTAGACATTAAGTCCACAAGCTGTGCGGACGGTTCTGAAATCCCAGGTGAATCAACAAACGTTTTGTTAATTTATTATTTTTAACTTTCAAACCGTATTGAAGTATCCTAGTTATTCTACAATGCAAGTGATATGCTTTCCTAAACTGCTTTAAGTGGCGTGATGTATTTGCCAGTACAGAAGATAGGAAAGATGTTGAGATATTGTAGAAGTTTTCCCATAACCTTTGATACCACAATTTCCCTTTCTGGTCCTTGGATTAAAACGTTGCTTAGCTACCACGAGCTCATGAAGTTCTTAGTGCCCTTTTCAACAGTATACCTGGGTTCTGAAGTTGTGGTCTCCCAAAACAAACACTGGAAGAGGTTGCATGAGAGTTCAACTTGAGGCTAACACTGTGTAAAAATCGCGTAATATAAGAAAATTGGTTTCAATTTGTAGGCATTAGTAACAAATAACTTGTATTTTTAAAGTTACTGTACTAGGTGAGGAACTCGCTTAGTTTACGCAGCTCCTGCATTACGGACTTTTCTATAATCGCAATCAAATACTTTAAAAGAAACTATTTGTTTTCAGTTATAGTAATAAATTGTTTTAAGAGACCAGAATGGCTCACTTATAACAGTGGCTCAATATTCCTTTAAAGTTCGGCCTTTCATTAAAAATGATGAGATTTATGATGCATTTTTCACTTTGAACCTATTCTTGAGCAGTTCTATAGTAAAAAGGGGGGGGGGGAAAGAAAAGAATAAACAATAGTGAGAAATTAAGCACTATGTCCGAATTTCTAGCAAGGATACAAATTAACTTAATTCCAAATATATACAGCATTTGTTACTTTACCAGAGTAATTATTCCAGTACTGAATACACATTTAGAAGGTTTATTTTTTCCTTTCTTTTGGCACATTCTAATGTGCAATAAGGCGATAGGTAATTTACTGTTTTACAAATATGAAATTTAAATCAAATGCTATCTCACTAGAATGTCGTGTTTCTAATGTTATAATTGCAACTCCAGAATTAAATAAATGTCAATAGCTATTCATTCCAATCAAATGTATGATAATGGTTACCAGAAAGGTTTAATATTTGTTATTGTTTGCCGCTGCATCTCAGACATTCTTTCCGAACTTAAAGTTGAAAAATGTTCATATAAGTAATGCCTACAGTGATTAACCACATGTCTTAATCATTATCAAAATTGCCAACCGTCACCAACCCATTGACTTTAACTTTAGCGTCAATAGTAAACACTTGGAATTCTTACATTCGATGAGGATGATGATGATGATGGTGATGATGATAATAATAACAACAACAACAACAATAATAATAATAATAATAATAATAATAATAATAATAATAATATTTGACGCTAAAGTAAAAGTCACCAGGTTCGTGGCGGTTGGCGATTATGTTGGCACTGCCCCTCTTGTAAATTAAAGCCTACGATAATTTTCAAATTGCATACTTGAACTGGTTACAGCAATAATACAAATAATGGTAATTTTTGAATATACGACACCCAACTCATTTGTTTTATATTTCCCATAATGCACGAGGGTTGCATGTGGGTTTATGGGAATGAAACTGCTGGAGTCAAAGTAAAATATACTTTTTGTAACAAGAAATTGAAAACAGGCGGGAAATGTCCCGAAAATCCGCGAAAGGAACTGTTTGTGTTGTCATTCTGCCGTACGGTCTGTGTTGTAGGGAAGGTTATCTGTGGCTGTTACTTTGATGCATTTAATTCGACAGTTCATATTATTATTATTATTATTATTATTATTATTATTATTATTATTATTATTATTATTATCATCATCATTATCATTATTATTATTATTATTATTATTATTATTATTATTATTATTATTATTATTATTATTATTATTATTTCGAATGGGTGTGCGGCATACGGTAACATTTCAGCCATCGATGGGGAGATTTATGAACATGATGTAATTGTTCATGAGAAAATTTTTGTGAACCCGAACAATGATGAAATGCACACCCAAAAGGAGAAAACAAGTGGATGAGGGCTAAGCGTAAGATTATGAAGCGTAAGATTAAGTATGAAAATTCGGATGCACTCTGCACATCTTATCTTCACGAATTCCTGCGGAGAAATTCAACCAAATATACAAATGCATTTACAACATTTATCACATGTATTGCGAATATCTACAATGTGGAGTAAATCCTAGATTCGATAAAACATCCTAAATTCCCTTTTGGTTAGAAAGAAATTGAAAATTACTGCCATCACTCCAGCAAATTACCATTTCTGCAGCGACAAATCATCTTCCAAGAGGCCACCTGCAACTGCGGGAAAAACGGCTCCTTCAGGAGTCACCAAATATATCACAACAAAAGAGAATCGGTCAAATGGAACGTGACCCACAGTGCAGGCACCTTTAGTGCTTGTGTTTTGCGATTTTGATCTGCATGTGTGTTTTAATGGGTTTGCTGCATCGATAGCAATCATGTGTAGTTGTGCTCGGTTACACTACCGATACATAATGAAAAGAAAAAAAAAGTGTTTTCACTCCGGTGGTTCTGTTAAAAAGACAATACTGACATATGTATTTGGTCACTGTTTCTACTAATTAAATGAGTTTCTGAATAATATTGACGGTACTTACACGATATGAAATAAACTTTATTTTCTCAAAATAGTTAATAACCACATTTATAATATTGTTGAAGTTAATCCATGTATTTTGCTTTTGATAAATCAGTTGATCTAGGGTATCTGAACAGGTTTTTAATGATTTATTTAATCAATGGCATAGCATGTGATTACTTAGCATGTTATTACTAGCCTTGTGTGGTTTTGAATGTTGTATGAATTCAAAGATTTTCTGAAAACTTTGGCAGATATAAGGTATCATTCTATAGCTAAGTTTGTATATATTTAATCCTTGTGTGCATATTTTCTTTTCTTCTTTTACTTCAGCTTTCTTTCAAACTATTGACATGACCTATATCATTGTACTTTGTACATGTATATAATTTAACAGGAGAATAAAACATAAAATCCGCGCACCCTTTGAGAAACAAAACAAATGAGCTGGGTATTGTATATTCAAAGATTACTCAAATTATTTTGATGTTGTATCGAATTCTTGAGCTTAGTTCTGACCAAATGATCCTAGAATTTATGTTCCAGAATAGGTCGCCTAATTCATTTTCCTTTTCTTAGTCTGTTCTAGTGGTGTAGTGGTTACCATACTTGCCTCCTACACCCGAAACGCGGGTTCGAATCCGGCCAGGATCGATGGATTTTTTTTCGGGCGTAAAAATCCTAAGTATGGCTTCCTTCGGAAGGGAAGTAAAGCCGTGGGTCCCGTGTCGTACATTTACGGCACGAAAAAGAACCTCAAGCCTGAAAGAAGAGGCCTCTGAGCAAAATTTGTCGGCCTTTTCACGCCCTGAGTTGAATGGGACGCTGATGACCAGAGATATTAATGAACATCCATAAATAAAGCACCTTTCTCTCCCAATCAATTCAGAGTAAAAGCTTCACCGTAGTCTCGTAGCAGATATTATAACATCCCAAGTTTTAGTTGGTTGTCATGGCAACCAGGCATAAACACATGCATCAGAGAGTAGTAAAGAGCTGCAGCAGCCCTATAGCTGCATTTGGATAAGTGACTTCACATCTTGAAAGAAAAGAGACCTTGCTAACCACCCCTTCCTTTGTCGGAGGAATTTTCATCTTTCTCTGTTTCTGTCGCTAACTTCTTCTGGACTGATGACATAAAATGATTAAAAAAAAAAAAAAAAAAAAAAACACGTTCCTGTATGAATAATGAAATATTTGAAAATAAAAAGATTAAAATATAAAGCAAAATTTGTTGGAATGTATTTAGTTAAAAAGCAGGTAAAGGTGCGCTTCATTAGCTTTATGTGAAGAACCGCCACCGGTATAAGTGATGTTCTGCAAAATTAGCATATAAAATATGTCATTATCCCAGGGCACAAATATCACCTCGATTTGTTAATTCAATTTCCATGCAATAAAATCAACGCGTGATAAAATGGGATTCAATAAAGTTTAAATGTACCTAAAAATCTCATTTTATAATAAAGAACAACATATTGCAGCCAGAAAGCTGAAAAGTCTAATCTCATACTTATAGATGTATGCAATCCTTACTATCAGTTTTGTGTTATATTTGTGTGAAATATGTACGCCTAATTTTTTTTTTTTGAGCAGTGTTTAACGCCCGTTTTCACTACTGAGGCATCACAGGCGGTGGACACTGATGATACATGAAATGAAATGATAAATTGGGAAAGGATTTTTTTTAAGGAAGGAAGCGTTCCAGGCCTAAGTTTAGGTACCTCCCCGGCATTTGCCAGTTATGAAGACTGAGGAAAACCTGGAAAAAACCGCAGTCAGGGAGGACGGTCCTGGGGGGATTCGAACCGCAGACCTCCCGCTCACGAGTCCGTGCCTTAATGACCTCGGCCATCCGTGGCGGTATACGCCTAATGTATAGGAAAATGCGGCAAAAGTGTTTTACATAACGCGCTGATTTTATTTCAGACTTATTCCAACTTGTACTATGTTTTTCATGTTTATTTTCCAACGAAAATCTGGACCGAACTATCCCCTGCAGGAGGATTCAACTGGAATGACAAATTTGGAATCGCGTTTCATTGTCCTATTCGTCGCTTTAAAAAAAAAAAAAAGGTTAGAAGTTTCTAGTATTTTTAAGTATCATTTTCAGTGCAGCATAATAAAAATATTTAAATAATAAAAACTGTAGGTAGGTAATCTGTGATTCCGCGTAAGCCTGCGGTATATGTTGCCAAATTTACAACTTGGAATCCTATAGTAGTACCCTTTGGGAGACATACATAGTGCCATCTAGCGGCAGAAATCACAAGCTTGACTTGGAAGTACTGGAGCCAAGAAGTAACATGTAGGAAAACGTACTGTTTTGACCAAAAAAGAGGGTACAACGTTGTTCTGGAGCGTTTAAAATATTGGAAATCAGTAATGTGTGTTGTA
This sequence comes from Metallyticus violacea, assembly GCA_030762175.1. Lineage (NCBI taxonomy): Eukaryota > Metazoa > Arthropoda > Insecta > Mantodea > Metallyticidae > Metallyticus > Metallyticus violacea. The sequence goes on from CM060836.1 coordinate 27,193,968, forward strand.
TTTGTTGAAATGTGTACGCCTAATGTATTGGATAGTGCGCGACCATTTCTTCGTAGCTATTATTATTATTATTATTATTATTATTATTATTATTATTATTATTATTATTATTATTATTATTATTATTATTATTATTATTATTATTATTATTATTATTATTATTATTATTATTATTATTATTTAAATTGTTTTAGGTTGTTAATGCTGACAAGAAAATGAATGAAAATATATTAACGGTATATCTGCAATAAAATCAATGTATTATACAAATCGACATCTCACTTCTATACACGGATTTGTTGTCATAAAGGAATATTCTGTGTGCGAAAGTATACGGACTTATTGGCATTATAACATCACTAACAGACCATAACACTGAAACACGTGCCTCACAACGTTCAACTCTTGTACAGCACAAAGATTTAATGTCAGCATACGGAGTGGCGGGAAAGTGGAAGGGGACAGAACCGGTTAGAAGCAGATCAGACAAAGCCCTGTTAAGTCGGCCAAGCGTCCAATTGAAGGTTCTGTGCATACTCTCGAACATAATTTTGATTTCTATTTTAACTATTTTATTTTCAAATGTCCCAATATTAATATGGAACACTTTTTTTTTTTTTTTTTTTTTTTTTGAATCATCGTGTAAAGCGAGAAAGTCCATCTTGAAGTTATCGCGACAGAAACAGATAAAGGTGAAACATTCCTCTGACAAGCAAGCGAAAGGTAGTTTCTTTTCTTTCAAGACATAAAGCCGATTGTCCAAGTGTAGGTATAAGGCTAATGCAGCTCTTATCCGCTCTATGATGTTCAACTGCATGTTTCTGTCTGGTTACCGTGACAACCAAACAAAACTTAGGCTGTTGGTGTTATTATTACCTCTTTCGAGGCTACGGTGAAGCGTTCGCCCTGAATTTTTTGGAGGAGAAAGGCACCTTATATAGGCTATTCAATGGTTCATTGACACTCTTAAAACTTTTTGCCAAACTTGCAAACCGCCTCTCCCCGTGGGTAACGGAATGTTTCTCGTCCTCTTAACACCACTTTTGGTCACTTCTGTTCAGTATGTGAAAACAACTTGTATAACGTGGTTAATGGTGAGTTTATTAAAATTAACCGTTATGGTTTGCAATGAATCCGCAAAATGACATACTTTTGTTTTATTTGTGGACACTCTTTAACATCTTAGGTCATCAGCGTCCCATTCTATTCAGGGCGTGAAACGGCCGACAAATTTTGCTCAGAGGCCTCTTCTTTCAGGCTTGAGGTTCTTTATCGTGCCGTAAATGTACGACACGGGGACCACGGCTTTACTTCCCTTCCGAAGGAAGTCATACTTTGGATTTTTACGTCCGAAAAAATCCATCGATCCTGACCAGGTTTGAACCCGCGACCTTGGGTTTAAAGGCAAGTATGGTTACCACTACACCACCAGGACCGACATGACATAGTGTGTAGTGTGGTACAAACACTATTTTCACGGTGGACTGGGGGTAATAAAAGAGATGTGTTACTAACCAAAGTCAATTCTTAATGCATCGACGCAAAAAGTGGAAAGGAAAGGAGTGAAATGCTACAATTATTATGTTAACTCTTTTCCATGAAATTATTTATATAAACTATACTGCACAATTCAAGCTTACCTCTAAAAGTTGCAATCTGTATGTTACACTTGAAAACTGGATAAGTACATAAGGGTACATCTATACAATCACTGCAAATCACATTGGTTTTCTTACATATTCTCCATTTTGGCATACCATGCACTCTGAAATAGATTCAACTTTTTGGCTGTGGAAGGATCCTTTTAGGAAAGTTTTTCTGTTAATCTAAAGGTTACAGGTTTGTTTCGAATTTTTTAGTTTCATTAAAATATTTTAACAAATGTAATTAAAAGTAACTAGAGATTAGTTATCATTTCTGTTGCATTAAAACAACCTCAGATTACGTGCAAAAACCACCGAACCTATGGCAACATCGTGAAATAATAGGGAAAATTACTGTTTACAGCTAGTTGATGTTCAACTCTTTACCTGAGAAAATCAATAATAATTCAGTTTTCCAGCCTCCTAGATATGTTTTTTTTTTCTTTATATATTTTCAAACATGGATAAGCAAAAGTCAAAGCGAATGCGAAAGGCAAATTATAGCAGAGGTGAAAGGATATTATTATTGATCTGGTGCTAAAAAATCAGGGAATAACTGAAAAAAAAAAGTAATTCGATCTCAAATAAGGAACGCACACGGAGAAATTGTCAAAGAGTATAATGATTCTTTTCTGAAGACTTTTGCATTATAACCCCTATGCGATATAATGGGTATGTGTATGCTCTATGCAGTCTACAGCACCTAAAACTTCAGGAAAGTTGCGAATGTTATAGAATCCTAGCATCACTTTTTTACATTACCCTCTTCGATTGGAATTTTAATGAACTGAGGTCTCAGAGCTGCTATTGCTTTAGTAACTTTATGGAAGATTCTATTGGTCGTTCCTTTTTCCACTTTGAATATACCTACAATAACTATTTGGAAACTCCCTTCGCATATAACCTTAAAGTTAGTGGTATGCTTTTGCTTAGTTTGTGATTGTAATCAGGAACGTAACATCTATTTCAATTTTTGGCATCTTTTGCTAAACGAAATCGCATTTTGAATTTTTTATCCTTCAGTTCCAGGAACGGACTTTCTCTCTCATGAAGTACATGAAAATCACGGTGGATTTAATCTTCGATGAGGTGTCGGAAATCATAAATCTGTACTATATACCGCTTGTAAGGTTAACCTAACAACTAAGCGCAACTCTGTTGTTATTACGCGGAAATGAAAAGTGAAACACTAAAGAAACTTCATCTAACGAAATCAAAATAAACATAACTCACTATTTTATTTATAAATGAAGTTGTTGTGCTTTTTTACTCTGAGAAAATTTAAATTTAATAATTACTAAATCTAGTTAATGCTTTAACTTGTAAAATTTCGCGAGTTACATTCAATTTGAGGATAAGACGAAATAGTATATTAACGTTTATACAACCAAAATTTCCAAGTTAAGTATAATTGATGATTAATTTCATACCGTAAACTCAAGTTAATCTTTATGCAACTAGCCCATAGAGTCAGTGCTCTAAATAGTTTATCTAGAAAATTGCTGTATAAATAATTCATTTTTGAAACAACAGACATTACTAATTAAATGTGATATTTCATAGGCATGTCATTCAATAGAACCTTTAATATTGTCACCATCAATTAATTACATTTCTGACCACTGCAATTTTTTAAGAAGCAGAAAAACATAGATATACTTAACTTTAATATTTTCAAGTAACCTTACACTTAAACAAGACTCCATTTATTTGCAAATGTCTCTTGCAAATATAATTCAAACTTTTAAGTGAAAATAATAAAATTGCTCTCCTGTTGATCAATGAACTCCATATGAAGCCAAAATGCATTACAAGAATGGGAAGCATTAGACATATAATAGGATTAGGGTGAGAGATTTATATAAATACAAAAATGAGACAAACAGCTTCAAAAAGGAGGACTTTGTTAGAAAAAAGAGGACAGAAAATATTCATTTAGATGTAGGCTTTTATTCTACTAGGTAAGCAGATCATGAGCTTGTCACGTGTTGCAGTTGGACTACATGAGCTGCATAGCCTGTACTCTACGTTGTATGGCACAAACAACACTTTCAATACTGGAGGCACTGGCTAAAATATAACCCCAGAGATAATGATAACAAAGGGTTAGGTCGAGAGAGTAGATGGGCCAAATATTCTTACTGATAATTCTATTTTCAAACGCTTCTTCAATTGCTCACAATGAAACGTAGACCGAACGAGCCATTGTATAATCTAATTTATGAATTACAGCATGACTTGGAGTTCGATCTCTTGAAACTACGAGTCGATTCTGTATGCACATACAAACTGTAAATAAGCATTCATTGTGCGATAGAATACTTAAGCCTTTATTAGATATAGATTTCTTAGCATTCGCTGTGCATGTGCGGTTTCACAGTCATTTAGCTGAGACTGGTGACATGTTCTCACAGAACTTGTGTTTCCTGGCCATGACCTTGGCCGAATTCCCAGTTGAACTGACTGACGACTCATATACAGGCAGGAAACTCATAATCTGCTCACCAAGTGCTTAAAATTATATCCATATCTATTTTGTGCAAAATATGTATATTATAACTTAACAATATTTATTATTATTATTATTATTATTATTATTATTATTATTATTATTTTACGGTTAGCTACATGTCAAAGGTAAGGAAAATATTATGCTAAATATTAAGGGAAGTATTAAAAGGAAACGGGGAGAGGATCAAACTCATATTTTTATTTTTTGTACCATTTTAATTTTTGGAATTTTCCGCTTATTTTTATATGATTTTCATTAATGTTCCTATATTATAAGTATTATTTAAAATGTTTATTTATGTCACTGTAGAAGCCTTTTTTTTTTTATTTCGCGAGCACTTGTTTAGTTAAAGTTTTATATCTCAGGAACTATTTGCTCTAGAAGACTGTGGTTGGTTTTGAATGATGGAAAAAGTTATATTTCCCATAATTTTGTAGCATTCGTTTCATTGATATCATTCTTTGTTCTTTTACAATGTTGGAGGTTTTATTTGGCGTTTCCTTCAAAAAGTTAGTTTTTCTGTAAGGCATTTTTGGGTGCAAATATTGAAAAACTACATTTTTCGCATATGTTTCCCATTCTTTTAGGATTTGTATGAGCTATCACTTTGAAAATTTTACCACTTATTCATGATATTATGTATATTTATATATACCATAAAATAAAAAAATAATGTAACTCTATTAATAATGTAACTAAATTAACAATAATTAGAAACACAGAAAAGGATAAAACATTAAGAAAAAGTCAGTTGTAATCCCTATATTTCGAACTTAACCCATATATATATATATATATATATATATATATATATATATATATATATATATATATATTATGGTAGAGCTAGGGCAAAATGTGACAATATAAAAGAAATAAAATGTTGGGAAAAACAGACACAAGCAAACAATTATAAATTATTTATAATTTGCTTCAGATTCATGGTATGCAGTGAAAATATATCAGCAAATTTCAATTATGTGCATCTGTATGCTGCAAAAGTTTAATTTTATTAGCGTTAATAGTCTTTGAAGTTGATAAAATTGACAGGCGTTTCATACTCCCATTTAAAAAAAGAAAAAGAAAGAAAGTAAAGAAAAAGAAAAGAAATACCAGCACTAGTTGTGAATTTAATATAACTTTTTAATATGTCTCGGATATATTAGTTGTGGATCCATTAATTTTACATCAAATTTCAAATTCATATCTTTCTCCTCTGAATACAAAAAGTATGTAGGCTAGGACATTGTTAAACTTTAGCATTTTGAATATATGAATGATAATATCTAACTAACTTTATAACCACACAGTCAGGGAAAATTATACAAAAGAACCCTTCCACACATGCATACAAAGTAGAATGGGCAGACTATGAGAATATGGCAAGGTAACTACATCTGCGTTGATCTCTGAATTTACTAAATATCTGTGAGCAAAGAATATATTCGGTTGATGTGTTGCTAACTACCGGAAAATTATTTTTAAAAAGACTTCAAAAACAGATAATTTCAAGCAAACAATTGTAAAATGGAGAGTATTTTCAGGGGTTTTAAAAAATCTGCCCTGGTTCCGGACAAAAATTTAAAAAAGAGAACATGTACGGAAAAAAGAGGATGTCTAGCACTCTAAATAGGGTTTAATATTCATCTGTCCTCTGTGTTTATGGTTGGCAGTTTTGACACACAATAACTCGTCCTCCTCATGAAAACATTCAAGCCAATATCAATGGCAATTTGAAGTTGAAAGCTAAGTTTTTCAATGTTTGGTATTGTTTTGATAACAACGGCATAAATTAAAAAAGCAATGACATATTTTGGTGACCCTTCAAATTTGAAAATGAAATATTACCCAATTCTGATAAGGAAATATCCTTTGTGTTTGAAACTACATACCTTCTAATGTGCATTTAGAATAATTGGGTAAATCAGAATAAAAATGGATTAAACATTCAGATTTCAGCAGTGAATTATAAAGCGGCGTTTACAGCTTTAAACTCTTTTAAAATTCCTTTATAAGTTTTGAAAAGGCAATGTTTTGGTATTTGCTATCAAATTGTCTCTAAAAGTACTATATTTGCCAAACATGGAAAGACAAAATAACAATTAATATTGTTGTGTGATAGAGTCGAAATACAATCACTTTTTTAAATGTAGAACATGTTTCGCAGACCATCGTCCACATCCTTAGCTAACTGTCGACTGCTGGACTGTCAAATGACCCTGTTGCTTTGGGGATGCATATTTTGCTCTGGTGTAGGTGTGATCAACTTAAAGTTTATGCTTTCATCCCCGGAAGTGTTGAAGTTCATTAATGTATCTCTGTATTTATAAATGTAAATGTTCTCTCATGTTCCTAACTCTGTAGGTCCTTGTACTGATTTTAATAATTATGTTTTTTTTTCCTCTATGTCGTTATTTTCTATCCAGAAATGATATGTTACCGCTGGTTTCTCCATTTGTGTACTTCATTTTCTTAAAGTGTTCATTTAACCGTATTCCTATATTTCTCTTTGTTTTTCCAATACACACATTTTTCACATTGTGCATATCTTATTTGGTATATACCTGTTTTTTCTCCCGTCGAACACTGTCATAATATTGCTATTCAGAAGATATTTAACACTAAATCTATTTACACGAATAAATAGATTTAATATTAAATGTTAAAATGTTAAAAGTCTCCTGAATGACAATATTAATGGCAGTATTACACCGGAGAAAAAAGCAGGTAATTACCAAATAAGATATGCCGAATGCGGAAAAATCTATATTGAAAAAACAAAGAGAAACACAGGCACACGGTTAAGAGGACATTCCAGGAGCATAAAATGCAAACAAATGAACAAATCAGCGGTAGCATCTCGTATCTGGATAGAAAACTATGACGTGGTGGTAAAAGCAACATTATTTAAATCAGCACAGGGATTTACAGAGATAGATTAATGAACTTCGACACTTCTGAGAATGAAAACATAAACTTTAAGTTCATCACATCTCCACCAGAGCAGAATTGCATTCCAGAAGCAACGCGATGAATTATCCAGCAATCGACAGCTAGTTGAGAATGCGGGCGATGGTCTGCGAAACATGTTCTACGTTTAAAAAAGTAAGATGAGCCAATAAATGTGTGTATTTTGACTCAATCATACATCAATCTTAATTATACAATTAGCTTCACTGTTCAAGTTCCAATTAGCATTCCAAGACAAAATATGAAACTTGCCCTTCATATTTTTCTAGCTGTTAGTGAATTAGATCCCAAAGCATTGAAGACTATTTATTACTAAATAAATAAGTTTAAACATGATCATACATCCATCAAAGACATGTACTCTAGACTCCAATTGAGATCACAACTAACAATATCACTGGAAAAAATACATTGTATTATAATGGAAGGCCGCTGAGTGAAAATGCAATAGATGGCTAAGGTTATCAGCCATTTCATCTTGAGTGCACAGTATTCAGCACGAACAATTGTATTTGAAAAGTTGTGTACACCATGGGTGTAGCAATTGTCGACTGTGTCCCAATTTTCTGTAAAAGGACATTTTAATGCAATGTTTGGCAAAGTTTAATCACAAACTAGAAACTTTTTTGTTTCAACTTGTGAACAAAATTTGCATTCACTATTAAAGCACCAATCAAAGAAATGGATAACGACTGAAGAAGGTGAAGAGATATTTTGTCAGCTGGGAAGCTGATAACATTTCTTTTTAATTCCCGAGAGATGAGCTTGAGGAACTACTTTAAAAGGGGTAATTAATAATCACAGCATTGTTGAGCCATTTGACAGATGAAATGAAAGGGAAAAAAATGGCTAATATTGACACACAAAAAAGGGTTATTTCTTCAGAATCCACACATCAACTGTCACAATGGCAAAAATGCAGAGATTGGGCTTGAAATTCATGCTTCATCCACATATAGTAAAACTCCATTAATTCAAACTCGGTTAAGTCGAAATCACATATAATTCAAAGCATTCAGTGCTTCCCAGACTTTTTACATGTTTAGAGTTTAGTTATTTCGAAATAGGGTTAATTTGTATTTCGAACACGTGTGCTCATATCTAAAAGCGAATCGGTTATTCAAGTTTTTCATTAAAAAAACCGCTTTGATTGGCGGCTGAAGTGCTAAGGACGGAAATATGATTATAATTCCGCTTTAATTGAAATATTTTGTCATTTCAAGTTGCGTCTCTGCGTTGAGAAGCTGAGTTGTGATTACACAAACAGTTACATATACAACTGTTCGTGAGTAATCCATTTCGCGTGTTTTCACAATCTATAAACGATATGATGTTTCAAAGACACTGAATGAATACTGGAAATAATCAAGGAAGTGAAGTAAAAATAAAAAACATGACATTGCGAAGATTTATTCTAGCTTGTGTACCTATTTGAAACAACGTGAGAGTATTGAAACCCGGGTAATTCAGGGAGCAGAGGTGAGCAAAAGATAACGAATCAGGAGCGCAAAATATAGCGATGTGGAAGACAACCTTATGGACTGGTTTCACACGTTCACATTAACAATAATCCAACCGCTGGGGAGCAAATGAAGGCTAACAGCAGACGAACTGGTACTGAAACTAAGTATAAAAGTTCATTGTTCAAATGGTTCAAGATACGCCATAACATCATGTGACAAGCTGTTGGAGGAGAGGCAGGTACAGTGAATGCAGATTCTATCAGCCAGTGAAGAGAAAATGTGGCATCAGTAATCGTTGAGTGCAAAGTTCGGAATATTTTCAACGTCGAACGAGAGAGTGCTAGGTTTTTTTTTTTTTTTTTTTTTTTTTTTTAAATTACGCGCAAGTGAACGTTAGCAATCAATGTCATGGAGGTGAAGTCTACAAAAACCGGTTGACGGTGATGCTATGCTGCAACGCCGATGGCTGAACAAAATTACTGCCACTTTTGTTATCGGCAAACTTGAAAAACCTCGTTGTTTTGAAAGGAGTGTTGTTTATAGTGTGTACAAGTTTTCCAAAAATGCTCGGATGACTGGAAAACTGTTCCGGGACTGTGCTGGCTCTGGAGAGGAAAATGACGTACTCCTTGATCATGTGGAATCATGTAACCAAGACAACACTGCACTGCACTGCACTGCACATGTGCAGCTCCTCTATTTATCGCCGAATACACAAGTCATAAACAAACTCTCGATCAAGGAAGTTTCAAGAGTGCATATCGAAAAAGATATGTGCGGTTTTTCCCGCGAGAAATTTACAGAAATGTTGTAGCATCTGAAATTAGGAAATGAAACATGAGGTTGGCGACGACTTGGGAACGGAGTGATGGTCATAAAGAACTGTTTTGCCAAATGCCGCTTCGGCATTGAAATCAGGATGGCAATAAGGAAAGTGAAGTTAATTGGACGGAAATGCTAGAAGTCATAGAAGTAGAAGGGAGTTTCGAAGTCTTCGTGAGTTGATAAAACAACACCGACAACAGAAGCAGCTTTATCTCACTTTGGATAATCCTGATGAGAATTCACAGAACGAGCGCTTGGCTGCAAAACGGGTAATGGCTGCTGAAGAGGAAGAAGGGGACGAAGAAAGGGAAAAGAAATCCGTTACTCTCTCACCATGCAAGGACGCATTACAGTTGGACTGGAAGTCGTTGTCGGGCTAGTGATGCGGATCTTGAAATTGTATACACATTAAAGAACATTGTAGTAAGCACGTGTAGGAAGAATATACTGAAATGTTTTAAACGACAATAAAGTAAGATGTATATATGTTTTGGTAAAAAAAATATTTCCCGCAGCACGTGTTCGTGCGTGCATTGAAAGTTCGGGATGTCATGCAAACTAGGCATTTTTTTTTTCCTGTTTTCCTTTGTTTTGTCAATACGAAATTTACACTACCACAATTTTTTTTCTTTCTATATATATTGTATATTTGAGGTTATTGTTATATATTTGAGGTTATTTGAAAATTATGTAATTCGAAATTCAAATTTTTGAACCCGATGGCTTCGAATTAACGAGGTTCTACTGTAATGCCCTAGACTTAACCTCTAGAAAATTCTCATTGTTCTCAAATTAAAAAACACGTTGGCTTGCTATTCAGCGATAAAGGCTGTGATCAATGATGTCCATTACTTGTAGAGTTGTGAAACTTACTTTTTCACCAAATGAAAAATTGGAAATTTGATGGATAATGCTCGCAGTCCTTTATGGAAGCTATGTTGAGAAATAAAGTTAATAAATAAAACAAAAAATAAAAAAGATTTATATTGCTTTTTACCGCAAATTTCAAACAACCCTCATATATAGAACAAGAAATATTTATTCTGTCTTTTTAAGAATGAGAGTAACCATCTCAAAATTAAGTTCAAAGAAAAACATTCTTAATGTAAGAGAATCTAGTATTTTATTTCAATCCAAAACATGCAAATGTGGAAATAGGACTATACATAGTGTCTGCAGAACAATTTACCAGGAACAGTTGGCCTTTATTCTTATTTTTGAAAATTTCAAATTATATTTGAACCTTGAGAGTCAAAATGTCACAAAAATAACACATTTATTTTTTGAACTTACTGAGCAACTTTCCTTTGTCAAAAACAATAATATTTAAGATTATTCAGAGGTTATATGTGGCATATATTTACTAGCTCATCATGCTAGGAAAACCTCTACTGTAAGGTTAACACATATGATATTTTGTATATATAAAAAAATAAAATAAGGTAATGTTACTAGCATCATTTAATCTAGTTTACAGAGTAACCTATTGTCATTTGCCATTTACATTGAGTGGTTATTCTGTGTGCAATAAGAATAAAAACAATAAAAATGTAAGTTTATTTTTTTAGATTATCATTAAAACAATTAAAAATCACATTTCTGGCATTATAACCCGTGAAAAGCCATGGAAATCCATATACTACATTGGCTGTTGCCTCAAAGGACTCCATAGAATGGTTGCATGGCTCAGAAATACAGCAACTTTTACTAGCCTTCTCTTTAGCTTTTGAAACTAAGAATCACTATCTCTACATCAGGCAGCTCTTCACTTATCATCAAGAACTAGGTTTGGTCTGTTTTAGACCAACATCTTTGGAAAAATTCTACAGAAACAGCAGATTAGCAGCCAGACATCACTATACCATAGAGTTGGTCTTGGATTACCCTTATAATGATCTAATTAAAGACTAGCTATTTTGATTATGCTTTTAGTATAATCTTTCATAACAGTTCTATAAATTCTGATAGTTTCATTATTATATTTAATGGCTATATCAGGAATGAAGTAAGTACATACCAGCACATGTCAAGGTTTGTATCATAAGACTATTGTCAGAACATAATTAAAGGCTAAAATGAAGAAGCTCAATGAAATCAAATATGTATTATTTAGAGATGTCTATTTAGAAATAGTTCTAAGAGTGTGTACAAATGTTATTTTGTGAATAATGAGAAACACTTCATGAAAATTTCTTAGAACTAAACAATAAAACACCCCTCTCTTAGATTTTCAGCAGGTCCTTAGAAACTGTAGACAGAAATACTCTGTCTGGATAACTATATTTTATGCTATATTTAAAAATTATTAAACTAGGATACTCAAGTGATGTATTAGAACTAATTTTTACTGTGTTTTAAGAGCTATATCAAATAAATCAAGGTACATGAGTTTGATTTATAAAACTTGTTTTGCATTAATTATTGTTGTGATGAAGTTTTAGGTGAAATTCTGGAGGATGCCAAATCAATATTATATGAATAATATACAGCTAAAGTAATGATAATGACAATGTTTAAAAAAGATATAAAACTAACCAAAAATTAAAAATAAAAGCAATAAATGGCAAAGTAACTATTAATTAAATTATTTTCTTTAAAAATTAAAATCATAAGATCTTGCCATGAAGTGTATCTGTGTTATGTAGTAGGGGGAAGAATGTATGAAAGATTTAATAAATGCTGCATTATTTAAATTAAATTAAAATGTAAATTGGAACTTTCACAGTGAAGCTAATCATATTAATTGATATCATTGTATGATAGCTGCATTATTTGTTTAGCAATGGTGAATGAAAAATAAGAAGTAAAAATTTTAATGTAAAGTTTCATAGCATTGTGAACCTTCTTCATTTTTTTAAATGTATAATAGAATCAAATATATTTTTATAGTCCTGTTCAATGTACATTTGCATGCAAATATCTCTGCTCATCAATGAAGGGGAAAAAGAATCATAAAATAAGCCAACATTTTTTCTTTTATTTTCAATTTAGAACATTTAACTCTGTGAATGAAAAAAAAATATACTTATTTACTTATTTGGTCATTTACCATAATCATCACTCTTTACATGAATGGCATTGGCTCATTACTAGGCATTTGGCAAATAATTTGCTCATGATTAAATTTGTTTTTTCTTTTTATGGTAATTGCAGATCTTCTAGAGTGCATCATAATTAGCAATTTGCCTCCTGTCATGACTTTCCTGTGTAACTGAACTCAAAGTTACTCTATCAGGAATATATCTGTGTTTGTGATTGCTAAGTCATTGTCTGTTAGTTTATTTTTGTTTTGTTGGCTTTTAAGAGAGGAATGACCTTGATGAGCACAAAATTCTTGATCAATGTCTTTTGCTTAATTAAAATTTTGCCTATATTGTACAATTCCAAAAGCATAACATGCCATACAAAGCTGTGGGATATTTATTATGCATGTACTGTTTATTCTGATTACAGTTTTAGTCTTATCATTACCAAAGCAGCCATAGATTATGCCCTGCACACATTGTTACTTTTCTGCATTCTGTATTTATTTTCAAGGTAAACACTAATATATCTACTTATATTTGTTATAAACCATTTAAAAGTTTATTTTCATTAATCTATAAAATGACCATTTCCACTCTTTGACACTTTAAATTTGGTCTAGCTTCTTGCCATTGAAGCAGTAGTTGCAGTAGTTCGAAATATAGCAATTTGAAGTGTAACTTTTTCTCAGTGTTTTATCCTTATCTACTTTTATTATTACTGTTAATTTGTTACATTGTTAATAGTGTTACTTTATTTTTATTTTTCATTTATATTATATATATATATATATATATATATATAAGAATAATCTCTTAATTACTTGTTTATTTTTACTTCTAGCATGAGAAGGTGCACTAAGGCTCAAAATATTGATTCTTGTGTTAAAGGTGGAGTGCTCTAGTTATTTTATTCAAGTTGGTCACCTGATCAGGTTGTGCCTTTTACATCTTCATTCATCCCTTTGCCTATGCCTATATTTCTTCATATTTTCTTTTCTCAAGAATGACTTCTTTGTACAAATTTCTATTAAATTAATTGCATGAATACATTTTTTCATAGTGTTTACAGTTTACAATTTCTTTTTAATCATTGTTAGTTTAATTTTGCAATCAAAATAAAATCTGTATTTGTTATAATCCTTCTAGATGTTATGATGGTGTGTTTATTTTCTAAATTGGAAAAAAAATACCATTCCTTGAGAACCTAAACTAGCAAGAGTTTTTATTTATCTATTTCAGCTACAACCATAGTTGGTTATGATATATGGAGTTTCACAAAGAGTTAAAAGATTGGAGATTTTGGATAGAAGCATGAATAACATTTTTACAGAAATGCATTTCAACTATAGTATATGCATATATTTTCCTTCCTGAAAGTCTTTCATATCCTTAATGACAATTAACTGAAACAATATAAAATAATTAATTCTTCTTCTTCTCCTGCTCCTGCTCCTTCTTCTTCTTTGCCAAATTTGCCAAATTTGGACCCAAGACCAATTCTGAGGCTAAATTGTGTACTGTCTGTTTGGTCATCCCAATCACATTTTCCATTTGGCCTATACAGGAGGGCACTGTGTGGGTATCTGCTAATATGCTTCCATTGTATATGTTGTTCTACATTGCTGAGCTTTTTGAGTTGTTTTTATTTTTTATTATCAATCTTACCTCTTAATGCATTGGTTGAAGTTTTCTGTTTGGGCTTTCCTTTCCTTAGCAGGCATTTAGAGCATTGGAAGTCTACTCTTCTGCCTTGCATGACTTGGTATTATCCAGGAACAATAACAAGAACATGCATGCATTGAACTTGATGGGTATAAACAGCATTTCTAGTTAAAATAATGAATTACAGTTATGAAAATTGTGGGTTTTTTTCAGAAGTCACCAGATCATGATTAACTTTTTCAGATTAACTCTATACATGACATTTTATATGTTTATAAAATATATGTACTTTTTTTAATATTATAACTACAACTTAGCTAAATGTAACTAGATTTGAATGGCTTATATAGTTTGTCAGCCAAGGGGTTTAATCCTCTTAAGTTGATGATAATTATTATTATCATTATATATTATTGTTGTTATTATGATTATGATGAAAATAATTATATAGTTTTGGTAATGGGTAAACTAATAATGACTGCATTGCAACATGATGATTTTTTTCTATATTGCATTTACTAGTTATGATGACATGGAGTTGCCAGTGTATGGCTAAAGCATGGTGGTGGTGGTGGTGGTGGTGGTGGTGGTGGTGGTGATGGTGGTGGTGGTGATGATGATGATGATGATGATGATGATGTAGTTTTGATAATGGATATACTAATTATATCTGGATTGTAACAGGGTAACTTTTTTCTTTATTGCAGTAAGCGGTTATGACAAGGAGTTGCCATTGTATGGCTGAAACTTACTGAATTGTCCTGCAGTAGAAAGCTTTTGTTGATATAGTGTTATGCTTGTTATAGAGCTTTATTGGCGTTAGTGAATTTATAAAATTTTATTCTATAGTACATTCATATTTTATTTTGTCTTATACATTATTCATGTGCTCTATATTTTATATTTTATTTGTTGTTCATTATTGTTTACTTCAAAATTCTAAATGAGAGAAAGTAAAACGATGCATAAATAATAATTATGTTTAATATGATTCTTAAACATCCCAACTGATTGTTCCTATTAACTTAGGTTGGAATTCATCTAACACTTTTTTCTAAAAGGTCCTTGTAAAAGTTCTGCTCTTTTTGAGTGAGGAGGGGAAAGAGTGGAAAAACAGGAAAATTTTGGGGGAAAGGGGTATAATGCTGACTAAGGATAGTTGCATTACTTTGCAGTAAAATTTGTTCACCCCGCCAGAATAGTATCATTATTGATTGGAAGGTAAGTTTGATAAGCAAGAAATGGTTATTGAGGGATAAAGATGTTACAGTAAGAAAGATTTTTTAAAATCAAACACAGCTCTCTAAATTAGGGGAATTTTTATGAAAGGTAAAGACAAAATTGAAATAGTCAGTAGACAAAAATAAGAAATATAATTAAAATAACTAAATTGTATTTTATTAGAATTTAGACAATATGATGTTATATATATATATAACTACATCTGTTTTATTTTGAGGCAGTTATGGTTTTGTCCAAATAAGTTAGAGTTAAGGTTGAACTTTGCATGTACTTAGCATTAATTTAGAGCTGGTAATGTATATAATTAATTTCCTTCACAGTATAAGAATGGGTGGAGGGATAGGAGAGATTTGTCTCTAGACTGGCACAGGTACAGCTTCCCTCATTGATGAGTGGTCAGTGTTTCTGCCTTTTGGCCATCTGAAGAAGAATATTGGCCACTGAAATAAAAAGATGAAAGATATTTGTAATTTTATAGTTCACTATTTGTCAACTTAATAATTGTATGGTTGCATGAAATATTGTAGTGGTCCATAGGAAAAGTGACTAGGGCCAGAATTTATAGAATTTTATTTCTTTTGTATTTTGATAGTACTCAACAAATAAATAATTAAATAGTGTAATTATTGTGCTTAACTATAGGCACACTTTTGGACCTTAATGATATTACAGGGCAGTAGATAATTTGCTCTGCACTCATATTGAAAGACTATTTTTGTCCTAAGTGTCAATTTGAACACTCCATATTTCCATATTCTTTTACAGCTGTATCAAATACTTAAGTTAGGAGCTATGTAACTTGGCTTCTAACAGAAAAAGTAAACAAACAAGAGAATTCTGCACTTCTCTATAAGAAAGCATTAAACATAGACCTCTCTGACTAAAAATAGAGTACAAAAAAGAAAAAGAAAAGAAATAAAAGGTAAATAAAGAAAGGGAGGAGGAGGAGGAGCAGGAGCAGGAGGAGGAGGAGGAGGAGGAGGAGGTGGCGGCGGCTTGAGATCTGTTTCTCCAACAAAAAATACTGCAATGTGCATGCAAATTGGGTGCAGCTTGTTGGCTACTCAGTTCCCAGCCAGTGTACAATGAATATATTTTTTTTCTGAGCTATTTAGTTTAGTAAATTATTATGCAGAGATAAATTGATCTTTCATAGAACACATGAATAGATAATTTAAGCAGTAATAGATTCTTTTTTCTGAATAAATAATTTAATTTTCATATCATAGGACCACTGCAGCTTTGCACATTTTGTACCTTCTGAGTGAATACATTTATCAACTTTTGTTTAAATCTGGTAATATTCTGTCCATTTCACATGCACACTCTGTAGATTGAATTATATGAAATATAACCTCAGAGCCTAATTTAGCAGGTGAATATGGAAAACATATATAATTCAATTTCATAAAGCTTTGTATTCTTCATATTTTGGAAATAAAACAAAAATACTCAATTACACAATGATAATGCCTGACTAGCAGATCATCCATGATTAATAGCATCATTCTCTTTCTGTGTAGATGCATAAACAGAAAAATTTAAAAATATTAATAATCTGAGAAATACATTGTATTATATTTTTACTTTATTAGGAATATGAGCAGAGACTTTTGTATGCTGTTGTAATGTATATATTCACTGAAATAAGTAGAGTTTGGAATTAGGGATAGTATGAGAAAAATCCCTTTTCTCTTTATAAGCTAAAGTATTGACAAAATATTTTATGCTGCTATGAGCAACAGATGTACAAAACCTTTAAAAAACAGAACGCTAAAAAAATGTACCCTTATTTGTATAACCATGAGCTAATGTAAAATGATTTCTTAGTTAATCAACAAAACATGAAATTCTGATGATAATCCTTTGTTATCAGACCTATATATTTATCACAGAAAATGCTCATACTGTTACTGAATATGACTTTTGAGTGCAAATATATCATTTTAATTAAATATATCTATATAGTTTTATAGTTCAGTATGTCATTAATATTTTATATTATATTTCATTTCAAATGCTGCAGAAATATTGGACCACACTAAAAGTAATTCTATTTTCATTTGTACACTTTGTAATTAAAGCTTTGGTCATGGCCATCCTCTAGGGTTATGAACTCTAGCAAATATGAGTATTGAATGCAAGACTATCTTCATTATTAACAGTTAGAAATATTTGTTCATTGGTCTAAAGACTATTTCTTATGATCATGTCTTTTCTTATGGCCTCTAAATTGTCTAGGCAAATGCTCAAGCATTGCTATTTAACTATGGGGTAACTGGTGTAAAATACTTCAGGCATTTTGGAAGGATGAGAAATGCTTTTTTACCTACGTGATTCAAATACAATATTGGGTCATATTTTCTAACCAATAACAATCACATTCCAGTGTTTGTATCATAAACCCGTACTTTTGTATCCTTATATACCTATATGCATATTTATGTTATGTGTGTATGTGTAAATTAATGTATATAGGTACATACCATAAATGTAGATTTTACATTAATGACATGTATGTATATACATACTATATATACAGGTATATGTACACATTATAAGTGTATGCATTAGTGATTTGGTGGTGTATATTCATCCACAGGAATCACCATGGAAAAACAAACATATTTATAAAAAAGTGTACATCAGATATCATATTCCATGAAAATTCTTTGACATCTCATTCTCTAACAAGGATTTTGAATATATAACATTATATAGCTTGATTAAAAATTTACTGAGTATTGTAATCATTTAAGGAAGATTTGCATGGAACGTGATATTAAAATATTTAAAAGTTACATTTTATATAATATTTATACCTTTACATAATAAATTGTTTTCATTATGTAAAATTACATAATAAAAAATTGTTTTCTAATCTACCAGCTGTTGTTTTAATAATTATTAAGTAATGCATGAAAGGTAAAAAACAATAACTGCTTATTATTTTCAAAATTATTTAATTCATTGAAATCTGAATGATGGGATAGGATGGCTCTATATAGTTATAATGATGAGACATTATATAAACAAACAAAAGTAAATAAATAAACCCTTTAATAACTGTAATTGGTGGGCTTCAGTCTTACCATAAATAACATATTCATGGTATATTTGTTAAAAAAAAAAACAATGTAATATATCAGTTTCATTCAACACTTATATCTACAGATATTATCTTTAAATTAATGTGCAGTTCTTTTATGTAAATCTATATTTAAATTTTGTTTCTTTCATTTTTAATTTATACAAATTCGTTGTCTGATTCATGTAAAGGGATTAAAGTTTGATAAAAATTGTGCTCTTGCAAGATTTTGATTTGTCTTTTCTAATAAGTTTAATACTCTAGTTTCTCCACATATTTAATAATTAATTTATTAATTCTACAAAGAAGTTGAGTTAGAAGATAAGCAGTAATCTAAATTATTATAAAAATGTAATTTATATTGCTAAGCATTGGTGGTCTTATTACAGTTAAGTCAGATCTGCATACCAGCAGTTGAAGTGGCAGTTGATGGTACATCATTTTCACAAGAAAATATTGATAGCAAAATTACTATTGAATGCAGCTGCTAAGGACCCACCATTATTATTTTTGCCATGCTTGTTATTAGGCTTATTGATATTTTTTATTTATTATGCATTTTTCGTTAATTTACTCCTTAATTTCTGCAATGCTAAGAAAAAATATATAGTTGATAAGTGTAATAATAGATTTAAATACATATACAGTTTATGAATAATCAAAGTTATACAGGCAAGAGAGATACTCATCATGCAATATTTTCAAGAGCAGATTATAACATTTTTTATCACTCATCATCATCATTCAATATCTGTTTTCTTCTTGAACAAGGTTTATAGAGTATTCATGTATTATTCTATGTTTAAATCATCATTCACACATTCTCAAGTGACATTTTTACACAGAGCAAAGTGCAAAATGTTGCACAGCTCATTAAGTATTTATTATTTTCTTGTTATAATCTGAGAAAAGTAAAGGGCTGAAATATGCAGAACCTTTATATTATTTTCTCCTAATTATATTGAATTTCTTATCTTTACTGAATGATGTGAAGATGATATAAGAGTGAAAGAAAAATTGCTGCAATAGTCTCATGATGGATCTATATTAAAATATCAGTATGAATATGATGGTGTTGCATGATCTAGTTTAATTTCCAGACACAGCCGCCTGCACCATTATTTTGCTTATCATGATTATATCAAAACACAACACTAAGGATTCATAAACACATAATTAACTAGTTTAAATAGTATATCGTTGTGGGCATGAACACTGTTATTTAGCAGGATTTTTTTATTTTATTATTTTTTTGTACAAAAATGTGTTAGCAAATTTCAAAAGATCTCATGATTCTCATCTGCAGTCTTCAACCAGTTTGTTTTTGCATGCCCTTTATGGATATTTGTTCCTTAGTTAGCTTGCCTCAAATAAGGTTTATGTCCAAGTACAGTAAATAGCTTGTGAACAACATAGTTTTTATTAAATTTATTTAAGATTAAGCTTATATAGCTTTAATATCATAATTAAATATTACATGAGTAGGAGCAATGAAAGAACTGTGATTAACTGGATGTCCTCCAGATACCACCAGAATATGTTTCACTTTTAAAGTTTTATGTTATCAAGCTATCATAAAATGCTATACTAATAACATTTATCATCACTATAATGTTGAAGTTAACAGCAAGACAAATTAGCAACCAATGACAATTTGTTGAATAAAATGAGAAATGAAGTGGAATGAAAATGACAAGTATTGCTTAGTTCACAAATGCTTTCTTTGTTTATGCTCTTTTTGGTTGACTTTTTAGAGTACCTCTTTCCTTTCATATTGTGACTTAAAATTTAAAGGAAAGAATTTAATATTAATATTCATTTATAATTAATTATATGCTTTTTAAAAATGGTGATCTTAACTTTTGTAACACTATAAAGAATTTGTTCATTTTTAAGTGATTAAAATAATTTTAGTAAAATAATTTTAGTATCAGTAAAATTATTTTTTTTCTAATTTTGAAAATTCCAAATTTACTGTATGTTATTTCCTCTGAAAAGAATATTTAATTTATTCAGAAATAATTTTTATGTTAAACTATATTTTTCACACATTAAAAAAAAATATAAATTAAACAAATACTTAAAAAGTTATAGAGAAGTAGTGTCAATTTCAGCACATTCATATAGATAAAAATGAATAACTATCTTAGTGTGGCTTTTATTTACAATTTTTATTCTTTGTATGCTGAACTATTATATGCATCTTAATTAAAACGTGCATTTATTTATGTATGTAAAAATAACTGAACATGTTTCTGAAGAGACTAGCTTAGTATAAGCCAGTGTAAAAATATGCCTAATTTTGCATATGGGAAAATGACAGTAGAATTTTGAAGTTACTCTCCAGTTTTCACTTAGTTTATATATTTGTTGCCAAATACAGAATCTCTTAAACATGTGAATTTTTTGAGTAGAATGAGTGGTATCTTTCAGACTAGATCTTACTATTAAGTGCTTGTTATCTTCCTTTGTTGGTGCATCTGTCATAAGTGTAATAAACTGAATATTTAAAAATTTAAAAAAAACTATTGTTTTATACATCATTTTGAAGAGCAAGTTTGTTGTATTGCATAAGTTTGTAGTATATAAATTATATTTGTGATAGAAAGAAATCCTAGTTTTTTAAACTATGTTCTTACTAGTATAATTTATAGAGAAATATAGTTGACCTAAAATATATAGATATTTTAAGGGAACTTTTTCTCATGCTTTCATTATATTAAGTATTATAGTATTTCATTATACCTTTCACTTCATATATTTCAGATCGGTCAAATAAATAGGATAATGGTTCAAAATACTCAATAAGGGAAATTAAAAATGCAGTTGGAAAATTATGCAAATATTATTAAGTCCTTTTTAACATCCAAGGTATTGTATTTTATCTTCTGGACTTAAAATGATATCTCTGAAATGGGAAAAGGTATGCACAAGTGCACAAGAGCATAACAAGTGATTAGAAAACTAATTGTTGGTTTCCTACATTTTGAAATTGCAAAAAATAAGTTTTGGTTTGATTCCAGCTGATACACAAAAAATTCTATTAATTTAATAGATAAAACTGGACATAAAAATCCCTAGCTTGAATTAAGGTATAATTGGATGTGAATATTGGTATTGCTTTAGAAATAGTACATCTGGCTATGGACGTTTTGAAAACTGTCAGTATCAGAGCTGCAAGCGCAACAGAAAGTAAGTGGCTCATGACAATTAAAAGATTCATTAACAAAGCAGAATTAAATGGAAAATTAAACTATAGATAAATATTTTGATGAGATTCAGTATCTCTGTGTGATGATAGAAAAGAAAATCATTCGTACTATAAGATAAGATAAGCATATCTGTGGGTACCATTTGTGAAGTGATATGGAAGGACAAAATTCTTCCAACTATAAAAGTTGTTATGAGAATTGGTTTGTCTCAATTTTCAAAAACCAAAGGTGCGCAATCAGTTTTGTCACATTCCCATCTAATTAAAAGCCTTGCTTCAGCTAGTGCATCTGTGTGTGTTTGGTCATAGCCTACATGAGTGAAGAAAGGTGTTTAGGAACTCGTACAAAATAAAAGGAAAAATACTAAAAGATAATTTCTTTTTTTGATGGTAGAACCTATCTATGCCAATAACATAAAGTGGCTTTCAAGATACAGGAATATACCCCTTAAATAAAGGAGTATGGCTTGAATGAAAGGCTGCCTTCTATGTCTAGTGGTTACTGTTGCTGGTTACTAAACGACCAGACCAGAAATGACCAGATTTTCGGCACCCACTTTATGAGTTAGGAAAGTCTTTAATGGCGCTCATCCAGCCTGGTGAGGACAATTGGGAGCTGCCTGATAGACAGGTGGTATCCTTTTGACCTTGAAACCTGCATGACTTGTGGAGTGCAGGTATGCTGATGATATATCCCCCTGAAATTTTGCTGGTGTCAATGAATTCGCATTATGGAGGTCATTATAACAGGCTTCTGCTGTAATGAGGGCTTTCTTGGAAGGAGGAGCTTGTCATAGGAAGGAGGAGAAGGAGGGCTTGAAGAGAAATAATGTATTGTGATCTTGTAAGGCATGTCTGAAAGAAATTTTGGGCATAAGTATGGCTTCCTTTGGATGGGGAGGTAAAGTTATGAATTCTTGTCATAGATTTATGACACATTAAAGAACCTGAAGCCTGAAAAAAGAAGCAGCAAAATTTATTGGTCAAATTTAATGAGATGTTGCACACAGCAACTCACAGATCTTATGCATTTTCAACCACCAAAGTACCATTAAAAGAAGAGGAAAAAGAACAAGAACAAGAAAATGATATTATGCAAAAAAATTATAAGACTGTGGAGCCACAGTCATCAGTTCAGCATCTACTGCTTAGAGAGAGAGAGACAGACAGACAGACAAAGGCAACTTCATTCTTTCAAGTAAAGAACCTGAAGAAAAGCTAAATCATTCTAATGTGCAAATTGTTGATACTGATTTTATGAATGATACCAAATGATTAAGCATAACAGAAAAAACTTAGGTATACAATTATTGCAATATAAAAATAATGAACATTTCCTAATTTTCCTAATTCTACTTAACTTTTACCCTTCTATTTATGTCAGCATAGTTGTGATTTTCTAGAATAGCATTGCTAACAGCCTATAATAATATAAAGTCATAAAGTGAGGATACACTAATGATCAAGACATCTTCTTTCTTAATGATAGCTCAATTTTTTCATGAAAAGAATACTCACTTTATACAGAATTTCAAATGAAAGATTTTAGAATGGAATTGCATGTGAGTGTGCATTATATTTTCAAAATTGCAGTAGTTTGGGTATTTTATTTTTTAGAGTAACAAAGAAAACATTTTTGCTACAAAACATAGAGTGGGGGGCAGGAGAAAAACATATTCATAATGAGAACCTATTTAAAATATATTTCTGTTACAGTTGAAAAAATGAAAATTTATTAGTTTTAATGTATAAGTTTTCCTTGATTATTAAAATAGCTTACCTAAAACATTAAAATTAAGAAATAAGTTTTATGGGCTCAGATTTTGGGAAAAATTAAGCTCTGTGAACAAAATTGTAGCAGAAAAGTATACTTAAGTGACAAAATGTGTTGATGTTTGGTTTATTACATTATTATTATTATTATTATTATTATTATTATTATTATTATTATTATTATAGAAACACCAATACTAACATATGTGGAGATAAACCTATTTAATTACAAATCTCAAACCACCATTTGTGATTTGATAAAAATTACAATTTTTATAATTTTCTAATTAAGTGAATATCATTGTTGTTGTTGTCCCATTTTTGGAAGTCAGTTTTAGGGCAATTAAATTTAAACATTTAATGACAGTATTGCTACAGGTGGGAAACATAAGGAATTAAATGATGATAAAATACTAAATATTTTGGTGGTTTGTGACATTCTGGTATCAATAAAATTCATCAAGGCTTAGAAAGCAAAATTTTTTAGATTTACTAATATATAGCGGTTTTTTAAGCTTATTATCTTAATTACACATATAAAAACTTATTATATTAACTGCATATTTCATTATGATCTCTCCACTGTAGATGTTACATATATATGATTTTGGAGTTATAAGATTATAGCCCATAACAAATCTGTATAACTGTTAACTGATTGCACAGAGAAATTCAGATATGTTTTTGCCTTTTTCTTTAGCTTCCCTTTCTTTCTCTAGTCTTATAAACATAGCACTAACTTGTACAAGGCATTTAGAACAAATAAAAAAATTATAAATCAATTATTAGATGAAAATGATTTCATAACTGTTGGTATCTACAAATATCTATATCTTATAGACAAGAAAGTAAATCTCTGGGAAGAATGTAATACATACAGTTTGTTCTGAAAGGATTCTCATGTTCATACATAGCTGATTAAATATTCTGTACCAAAAACCATTGTGTTCACTTACATTTATGTTATATTGTATAATGTCTATTCATTATTATGCTACTAAAGGAAAATTATAAAAGTATAATCATATCACAATAATGTTGGATAAATGTAAATAAAACATTTTATCTGGAATATTTTATTAGGTTAAGTTAAGCTACAGCGTGTAAATATATTCAAAGCTTTTCAGTGCATTTTTGCAGAGAAAATTAGCATTTTTTACCAACATTTTTTATATTTAATTCTAGTTTGTAATGGTGCAGTAATTTAAAATTAGAAAGCAAATAAATGAATTGGGAATAAGCTGTAGTCAATACAGTAGTAAGGGGACAGTAGTGGGGGATAGATAAAATATTAATTATAGTAGTCAAATGAAAGTAGGTTGGTAATGATGCTTTTGAAATGAATGGAAATTGAGAAGATGAACAAATCTCAAATAAGTAATATCATAATTACTGTTCAATTTTATCACAACTTTTAATTAATATGGCCTTTTGCTGTACTTGGACATTAAACATCAAGGCCATCAGTGGCATGCTAAATTCAAGTCATTGAGCAAATGCTGGTTACTTACACTTTTTAGAAATTAATGAATTAATTCCAAATGTATTCTGCAAATTGTCTCTCTTTGAACATGTACAGGCAACAAGGCTTAAAAGAAAAATGTAAAGCTCAATTAAGCTATTTATAATGGTATGTTTCTTTTCTACTTTGGTTCTATACATAAATAATAATGATGCTGGTAAATTTTCTTAGTACGAATAACCCTGTATTTTATTTAGACCTTGAGGCCTTTCACCGTAAGAGAATGTAAGCTAATTCCAAAAGCATGATTGGCATGCCACTGCTTGGCTACATAAGGGGCAGGAGAAGAGAGAAATACTAATTACAAACCTAAATGCATTTTTAAACAATAAGTAAAGTGATATTTGTAATGATTTATAAAAAGTAACGTCACAACAGCCCCAATTCAACTTGTGTATGTCAACTTCACCATCTCTACCCCATAAAAAATAACTGTTCTTGATTTATTAATCACTATTCTTTTGAACAAAGAATGAGAGCCAGATACTTATGATGCTCAAGTCCAACAAATATAATTTTAGTTGAGCTGTTTAATAATAAGCTAATATAATAAATAATACAGCTCTGTTTATTTTTTCAGTGCTGCTTATAACCACACCAGCATTTTCCCTCATGCTGTTTAACATTATTATTTGAGCCAGAAAATTCACATGATACAACACTTTTCCTTAATCTTATTTGATCCAGGAAGTTTCTGACGACTGCTTTTCTTTGAGTCCAGTTGTAATGAGATGTTTCTATTTTTTTCCATGTTGAGTAGTTCTTGGAAAAGCTCCTTAACATTGTGATTTGTTTTGGCAGATGTTTCCATGAAATTGCAGCCCCAGCGTTGAGCTTCACTTTCTCCTTCTGATGTTGGTACCTAAACAAAGTGGTATATTTAAGTATTAATTTTCATTTTAGTAATGTCACAAAACTGAGAGATTTTTAAAAAATTGGAAAACAAAAACTGGAAGGAGTAAAGCAAATGCAATCATTTATTTAATCCTTTCTCTGCCATTGGGACATATATGTCACACAGGCTTTCCAGCACTGCTATTGCCACTAAATCTAATTGTA
Organism: Metallyticus violacea; assembly: GCA_030762175.1. Classification (NCBI taxonomy): domain Eukaryota; kingdom Metazoa; phylum Arthropoda; class Insecta; order Mantodea; family Metallyticidae; genus Metallyticus; species Metallyticus violacea. The sequence continues at coordinate 27,219,964 of CM060836.1, forward strand.
ATAAAATATTATTTTATATTTTTGTCCAGTGCCAGTCGATTGTTCTAATGAATTCTAAATGGAGGTAGAGTAACAGAATTCTGAGGCCAGGATGCCCATAGGGTTCCACTTTGTTGTCCCAGTGAAGATGATGGTGAAAGTGGTATGGTTATGCTGCATCTGCACTTATCTAGACAGCTTTACTTGACTGGAAAGTGAACCCAGGACCACTAGATTAGTAGTCTCAAATGTTACCACTATAACATAGAGGCTGTCTGAGCTAAAAATGTGCCTCAGTGCTTTTGTATCACAATATTTATCATAGTAATTCTGTTTATATATATAAGCTTCTAAAAGATGGTTCTGGATTTCAGTTTTGGTAGTTATGGTTTCTAAATAGAGGAAAATAACATGTGTATCACCATTTCCCTCAATTTGTAGTGAATGAGAGAGACTTTATGGTATAGTGTGTTCAATCACTGAAAAAAAAAAAAAAATATATATATATATATAAATAAGTAAATTAAAAAAAAAAAAAAATAAAAAATGTGGGAACTAATTTGCCTATTGGTATCTTTAACTTGTTTAACAATACAAGTTATATCTATTATAACTGAGTTGAGTGCATCAAGGTTGTCGTTTGTTTTATTTATGAATGCTCTTTAAAATCTCAAGTCATCAGCATCCCATTCAATTCAGGGCATGAAAAGACTGATGAATTTTGCTCAGAGGCCTCTTCTTTAGGGCTTGAGGTTCTTTTACATGCCATAAATCTACAATAGAGGACCCAGGGCTTTACTTCCCTTCTGAAGGAAGCCATATTTAGGATTTTTATTCCCGAAAAAATCCATCGACCCTGGCCGGGATTGATTCTGCAACCTTGGGTCTATGAGGCAAGTATGGTTACTACTAAACCACCAGAACTGACTGTGTACCAGGGAGATGATATATACCTAAAAAGCTATTTGGAGAAAACTGTAGATGGCTCAGTCCCTAATGACTGACTTTAGCTCCAAGGATCAAGTTGCAGATAAAAATTAAGTACTCACTAATGATGCAGGTAGCTCTGATGATGGTAACAATTCTAAAGTAAAAGGAAAAAGTGATGAAAGTGAAGATAATAGAGTAGCTTCTGATAATAATGGCAACTATATAGATGACACAGTTTAGTGCCTTTTGTGGGCAGAAATTTTCAACCCAATTTAGAAGTTGCCTACAACTGAACAAAAAGATAAATAGGTCTTCAATAATCTTGATATCTGATAATAGGATTTTCTTCAAAATTCTGAGACACATCAAGAAAATAAATGTACCTGAAACTGACCAGTCAGAAATATTGCTTGCCCAAAGTGTAATGTTTAACGTGATGTAAAAGAGTTCCCAACTTTTAAGACTACTGGTCAACTTACACAACCTTACCTTTAAACTGTACTTGCTGGGGAGAAAAACTAAAATTGATATAAAAAAATAAAGCCTTATTATGGTTATAAATTGAAAAAATCATACTGAAGATGCTAGTTATAAAAATTCAGAAGTACTATTGTTTTCCTTTTTTTTTATTTTCTCTCACATTTCATATCTTTCTGCTTTTTCCTGTTTGTTCATCTTTTTTGAATTGTCTTTATTCCAAAAGCATGTGTGCCTGCTATATATAATATACTTAATTAATTTATTTATCATCCATCATAAATATATGAATATTAATATTTATTTACTGTCAATAGATTTTATATAAGTTTCTGACATTGTCATTTTATATTTACAATAAATTTAAAATTCATTTAGCTTATAATTTATAAAGCTTAAATCTAGTTCTTTAAGAATTTTTTATACATGAGGGTAATTTCTTATAGAATATTAATCCTTTAATTTTAGGATCTTTGTTTGTTGATTTCAAGTTTAGCATTATTCTATGGTAATTATCCTTTTCTCCTATATTATAAGAATATAGATGATCATTAGTTAAGCTGTTTTCATATTTTGAAGTTGCAATTAGTATAACCTAAATATATACAATCCAACAACTGTAAATAGGCTATTAATTATAAAAATATCCCAACAGGAGTCTCTCAATTTTAACATAAAATAAATAAATATATACGGGGGTGGGTCGGTAAGTTTCCATCTTAACCAATTTTCTAGGTATGATAAAGACAAAAACTAAATATTTCACTTTTCAATATAGGTATCCTTTATTGCAATACACTTCTCATATCTTTGAATTAACATTTAATCCCCCCCCTCCAAAAATGGCCAGAAATCTTGTATGCGAAATGGGCATAAACAGCATCCATCACTTCATCACACTTACATTTCCTTACTCGAAGGTCCTTCTTCAGTTCTGAGAAGAGGAAATAGTCACTGGGAGCTCAATTTGGGCTGTAGGGTGGATGGTTGATCTCCTTGATGCCAAATTTCTTCACAGCTTCCTTTGCAACAAGAGCTGTGTGCACAGGCACATTGTTATGAAGAAGGCGCACACCACCAAGCAGCTTTCCTTGCCTTTTCTCTTTGATGGAATCACGTAGTCTGTGCAGGAGGCTAGAAGAGTACTTCCCATTTACTGTGGTGTTCCTTTCCTTGAAGTCAATGAAGAGTATTCATTCACAGTCCCAAAAGATTGTGGCCATAATCTTCTTAGTTGATTGAGTACCTTTCGCCTTTAGAGGTGGTGCGCCGCAGGTTAACGCCACTCCATTGAATCTCTTTTGGACAAGGGATCTTAGTACAGGACCATAGTTTCATCTCCTGTAGCAATGGTTTGCTGATCTTCTTTCTCGTTGCCACGGCAGAGCTCCAAAAATGCTTGACAATAGATGACTCATTGCTGCTTTTGAACTTAGGAAAGAAGTCTAGCCATCTTGCATTAATCTTATTCATGTTTAAATGTTCATGAATAGTTAGAAGGACTGTTTTTTTAGAAAAAAAATTTCTGCTATTTCTGTAACTATGAGCTGCCGGTCTTTCATAATTTTTCCTTCCATAAGAGCAATGTTTACAGGAATGAACACCTCCAAGGGCAAACTGTACGCTCTTCATCTTCAACACTTTTTCGACTCATTAGAAAAAGTTTGGCCCATTCTTTTATGGTAGAATATGAGGAGGATGCTTCTCCATATACACCATCCAATCACTGTTTAATTTCATTTGGAGTAAGTCCTTTGTGAAGAACTTAATAACAGCTTAATACTCGATTTTGAACATGTCACAATCTTCTACACATAGCCTTCTTTATGCAACTATATCTGAACAACTGAACACAGCAGAGCACGAATTACAGCTGCAGTTGTTTACTTAACAGATAAGGTATCACACCAAAAAGAATTTTGTGAAGGTGATAATCCTTATCAGCAAGGCTGGAAACATATGGACCTGCCCTCATATATAAACACCTATTTTGTAGTAACAATATTCTATTTATATTATTTATACTACAGCTTTCCCATAGCTCAATACCAATGTGTATCCAATTTTATCTTGTTCCATAGTATACAGTATATGGTTTTTAGAACTTCATGGTCTATATGCAGTGCTAGATGCTTTAAAGTATATATACAAATACTAATCATTTTTAATATAAAGTATACATGTGGCTTCCAGGACAAATTATAGTCTGCATGTACTCCTAAAATTTGTAACAATCTACCTTTGCAATTTTTATATTATTTAACATTATTATAACATCATGCTCCCTATTACATGGTGATCAAATAATATTAGCTTACGATGTTATTTATTTCCACATGGAAACCAGAACCACATGGTTCTGGCTGGAATCTTTATTTTTCCCAATGGCTAACCTCAATCAAGTTACCTGGAGAAATCATAGAACAATATCTGAACCTCACCAAAATTTGCATCAATCAAACCTACTTCACATTCAGAGGCAAGATATATACACAAAAGAAGAGTTTTGAAATGGGTAATGGGCTCTCACCATTCTTAGCAGACATATACATGAGTTTCCTGGAAACAAAATTAGTAGAATTATGTCTTGGTATCATTATGTTGGTGATGTCTTTGCAATAGTAAATGAAAAATGGAAAGATGACACAATAAAACTATTAAACCTACAACATAAAATTCACAATAGAAATGGAGAACAACAAGGTTCTTTCTTTCCTGGATATAACAATTATAAAAAATAATAACATACTGGAATTTGGCATATTCAGGAAAGATACTCACACAGATAATTAAATAAAAAGCGAGAGCCACAATCCAAAACAATATAAACTAGTTATAATCAATAGCCTCACATTCAGATTAACAAACCTACCAGTAAATGAGACAGAATACAAATTGGAGTACCAAAAAATCATGAATATAGCACAGAAAAATGGCTACACAACACATCTGGTCAAGAAAAAGATAGAAAAAATTAAAAAAAAACAAACAAACAAACAAATAAAAGAAATCATCACACTGAAAGGTTTCAAAGGAGAGCAGATATACAAAAAATTTACATTCCATCCATGGGCACATAAAAAATTTCAAAAGATTTTTATAGAGGCCCACATTATTTTGACTCCAGTGAATAAATACAGTTTGAAAAACCTCCTAAAAACCAACACAAAGGACAAAATCCGGCCAGGAAAACAAGCAGGCATTTATGAAATCATTTGCAAAGACTGCAATAATAAATATATAGGTAAAACAAAAAGGAACATTACCATACGGTTTAAGGAACACATGAGAAGTGTAAAATATAAACATACAGAACAATCAGCAGTAGCTTACCATTTCTGGCAAAAAAAACATGAGTTTCAAAATGAACCAAAACTCTTAAAAGCTCTTGCAAAACCCATAGAATTATCAGTGTAGGAAAATATATTCTTGATCAAAAATAAAGAAAATTCAGTTAATTTTGATCTTCCAATCAACAGCAACTCATCAAAAAGCTAGTAAAATCCAAAGAGCGACATGTTAATACCAGGCTGGAAAGTTGACAGTGGAATTGTACTGATGATGAAGGAAATTTGCCTTTGAAACATGTCCAAGTAAGTGGAATAAAACTAGTGAAATTTGAGTGACTTCCTCATAAATAATTTGTTATATGATACTGTATTTCACTGTGAAGATTCCAAACTACTCAAATTTATATTAAAACGTCAGTGTAATTGGGAAAAATAAAGATTCCAGCCAGAACCACGTGGTATAATAACATGGAGAACAAATCATCGCCTTACGATAATTGTCATACTAATAACATTAGCTTACTTTCATTAGGATTATCCTTTAAATTCATGTTATGTAATATGAATTTAAAGGTTAATTTATATACTGCTTTTACAGATGTAATGATGGTTTCTAACTGGATCAAGAATTTATTATGGCATATCATCGAGGTATCATCAGCATAGGATACTAGGTAGCTTGTTGGAGTTCAAATTCAAATGTGCTCAGACTGTTGTCAGAAGTATTTGAACCTTTGTTATGGTAATGAGAATGAAGCATTGGAATCCATCAGGGACAATACTATAAAAGAGAATCAAGAGCAAAAGACATAGTCTATGAAAAAATATCACACTTTTCACTGCTTTAGAAGAATCCTGATGATAGACTTCAAAGAAAGAAACACAACAGTGACTGGGGAGTTTTATGTTGAGCTACTGCATTATTTGTGCTGTGTCACCAGGAAAAGAGAAGTATAAAGCTGAATCAAAGAGTTTGTCTGTTGCAAGACAATGCACCAATTGGCTGCTGTTACAAAGACTGCTGTGAATACACGTGACTTCCAGGAGCGGATCATCAATTGTACAGTCTAGACGTTGCCCCCAGTGACAATTATCTGCTTTTGAAATTGAAGTCTGACCTTTGAGGGCAGAGATTCATGAATTACAATGAGTTGAAAGATGCTGTTTTCAGCAATTAGCAGACAAAGCTATGGCCTATTTTTTTTAAGTGGATCGAAATGTTAATTCAGAAATGTGGGAAATGCATTGAAGTAAAGAAAGATTACTTTGAAAAATGAAACCTGTATTTTATTCTTTGATCTTTAATGTGTCCCATAATGAACGCAATTTTTAATTGAGCGTCCCTGTCGGTTTGTTAAGGTGCCGGACCTGATATTTAGCAGACTGTCATCTGTTTGCATTGCGATTAACGATTGTCATTTGTGTATATTGTTATCAGCCAAAATGGAGCGATACAGGAAGGATCAACTCGTTCGGATTCTGAAAGTGTATTTTAAGTGCAGTGGATGTTATGTGGAGACCGTTCGAAGACTTCGTATGACGAAATGCGACTAACGTGTCAACGGTGCGGGGACTGATATACAGAATCGACAGAGAACATCAAACCACCTGGATATTCTCGTCGATCGGTAGAGAATGTTGCCCTCGTCAGACGAGTGTTGCTACGAGCCCAATGAAGTCGATTCGCCGCCGTTCTAAACAATTAACCATTCCGAGAAGCAGTTTGCAGCGAATTTTAAAAAAGATCTGCATACGCATCCTTTTAAGACTGAGCAAACACAAGAGCTGAAGCCGACGAACATTAACCTCTCTTGCAGCGGCGGTCAAAATTGGTCACCAAGATCGTGTGATTTGACACATGTGACTATTTTTTTAGGGGCATTTAATTCTTATTCTGTGTTTATGTGGATAATCCACGAGCCATCCCTTAACTCAAGTCATAAATTAGACGTATCATGGGTGAAATTTAGTCGTGACTTTGCTCTAAGTCTTTGAACATTTTGCCAACAGAGTGAAGGTATGCCAACAAAGCCGAGAGGACATTTGTCTGATGCTTTGTTTCAAGTTTAATGGCAGTATTTGTGCTACATATTGATTTAATAATATTAGTATTTTTCAAATGAATGATGTGTCTTATTATTAAAATAAAAATTGCGTTCATTACGGAAATTTTATATCTAACATGGTCAAGTCAGAAACTTGTGGGCCCGCACATTGTGTGTAGCCCATGGTAGTAATGTTGCACGGATGAATTGCTTATGATAAAGAAGTTCAGTTCCTTGGGAAAATCTACTCTTGGGCTCTTGATAGGATGATGGTACACGCTAGTGGTGCTAAAGCATATTCATTGAAATAAAACTGGCCAGGCCCATTGCTACGGAAATTGATATTCTATGCATTAGGACTTCAAATCCAGAAGCCGTATACATGGCATTTCACTAACACAGCTATTTACATTTATTCTTAGTGCATCTCCATGGCATTATTCTTAAAAAAATACACATAATTTATTTTATAAATAACCTAACTCATTTCCTTTTACTGGTGTTTTAAGCTAGACCTACTGAGATGAATTTTGACAATTCTTTTGAAGAGAAATATTTTTTTATATGCATTGTTCATCTTTTGCTCTCTTTTGATGCTGCACCTTCAAGCTCAGAATAGAAGAAAGATAGTAAAGAATAAACACACAAATTAGATAGTGATACCCTCCATTCGAGAATATATTTTGGTATTACTGGTCTCATTCTATTTTCTATTAATTAGTTTTATCTCCCTCCCTTTTTGAAGTTCAGTATCATAACTTTGCAATATAATTAGTGTAATTTGATGCTATCTGAAATGTTACTGCATAAATAAGCAGAAGGTCTATGCTGTTGCACTCTGCTTTTCCCACTAATATTATTGATTCAAATTTTTCTTTTTGTCTACTCAATTTACCTGGAATATAATACTTATTACTGCATAGAATTTTCATTACAATACAAGGAATGTACACACCTCTCTGTTTTCAGTTTCATCACATTTGTTACCAACCAACATGACGGGTATAGTTGCAAGATCTGCACCTTTCATTTCCTTTATAACATCCCAGATTGGCCTGAGTTCCTCCAGGCTTTGCCGGGATGTGACAGAATACACCAAAATGAAGGCATGCCCTTTGGATATGGATAACCTCTGCATAGCTGGGAACTGATGAGATCCTGTTGTATCTGTTATTTGTAATGTGCATATGTTTTTATTACAGCTGATAACCTGTGGGCAGTATAATAGATAATTACTGATGATTGAAGTTATATAATAATAAATTAGCAATATAAAAACCACTAACAAAAATGAGAAATTCTTAAGCTATTTATATTAAATATTATGCATATCAGGAAATATGTAAACTTTTACTTATATTTTAGTACATATAAAAATTGTGTATTTTACCATTAAGTCAAGGAATACAAGCCATATGTCACGTGGGTCCCGAACTTGAAAAGGTTGAGAACTACTATATTAAGACATTTGCTTTATATTGCTTCTATCAAAGAGGTCTACTAAAACATATATGTTTATACAATCATAAGTAACATTTTGCAATACTCCTGTGTAAAAACCAATTAAAGTTGTTCTGGTTGTACAAATCTCTTTTTATCACCTTCAATTTAGCATGTGAATCTCGCTGTTTTATGATAAATATCTAAACTGGAATAGGTATATTTATTTTTCCTCTCTTTAGCAGTTGAAGGGAAGTGTAGCAATATTTGATTTGAAACTTAATATATCTGGGAAACCATCATTGACGATTGATACAAGGGATTCCTAGCGAACTCCGGCAGTTTCCACATTCTCTAATTCAGGAAACGTAATTCCATGTGGATTTTTAATGGTAACGACTCTTCAATTATTTAATTTTATCCATTTTAATACTGTCATAAACTACTCTAGAAAACACAATATATTTTTGCTCTTTCAAGTTGCTGATGGAATTAATGGGTAATTAACTCCTATACTGTGCGCGATAGAATTGAAGGTAGTAAAAACTCACATTTTCAAACTGATTTATCGGTAAGGGACAGAATTCTTTTGACGAATGAGATGATAAATTAATTTTACCCTGGAGAAGGAGCAAGTTACTTAGCTATTTTATTTTTAACACGGACGGCAAATTCAGTTCCGTCTTCTTGCTTCTCTTCTTCTCGAGAAAAAAATCTTCTTTATGTGCCTTTACTTCAGCATCATGACATTGAATTTATATTTTGAAATAGTCTTTGGGATGGTAAGCCATAGTATCTTTGAAGGTTCAATATCTCTGTTACTTGCAATTTTATGATGTGCATCAAACACTCCGCTATAAACGCATATCTGTTCACTGCGTAATAAATTGTAAGCAGGGATTGCTAGTAATTTTGGAGAACGCCTTTTTGCTCTTATATAGCGAGATTATAGAATGCAGCATCCGAGCAGTGAAGTACTGGCTACTAATTGTTCACGGAGATAAGATACTAATTACGGCAGTCTGCTACCAGGAGCAGCTGAGAATGGGAGGGGGGGGGGTAAGACGTGGGCTTCAAAATTAAGAAGAAATCTGGAAAATGTAGGAATGGGTAACATTTGGATCGTAGAGCGGGGAAACAAAAGGGAGGTTTGGAGAAAAATTAAGAAACACTTGAGGGACATTAATAGGCAGCTGACTCTTTCGGAGTGCAGAAAAAGTTTCGCCGGAGACACAATCGAAGATGAAAATTGGATGGGGGATAGAGCGTTACATGCAAACAGGGGTCAAACTCTACAATCAGAGGCTCGCTTGGTTTAGTTTAGGCGCGTGGCGGATGATTAAAGTAACAGACAGAGAGGTGACGAGAATCTGCTCTATATGTGCGAAGAAATAATATTGGAGACATATTCTGGCGTCCTACAGGGGACGAAAGAATGGAGGAAGAGATATCTATCGACCCCGTTTATTAACGGGGGGAGAGGGCAATGGCAGTGCTGGACTTTGCTGGCAGATAGGAAGGAGGAGGGAGTGGGTAAATTTTTAAACAAAGTGAGACTGCTCAGATCGGAAGAGGCAGACAATCAGGAAGGGGGATAGGGGAACATATGTCACGTTTTTTTAAGAACTATTTGTACATATATGTGAGAGAGTGTATTTTATTTTATACTGTTTTATTTTCTGATTATTTTATTTATATATTTAAAAGACTTTTTCTATTATATATTTTCTTTTTCCATTTATTTATTTCATTATTATATATATTGTTTGTCTTTTAAGAGTTAAATAAAGTTTTGTGCAATTTCATGTTTCCTAGTGTATTGGGAAAACAGGCACGGTCCCGGAACCCGTACGATGTGGATGAATTAGATTTGTAATAAATATTTTGTTCCCCAAAGTATTTATTTTGTAAATAAATACACCGCCACTACTACTGCTACTACTACTACTACTATATACTACTACTTCTACTACTACTAAATACTACTACTTCTACTATATACTATTATTATTATTATTATTATTACTACTATATACTACTACTACTACTACTATTACTACTACTACTACTACTACTACTACTTCTACTTCTACTATATACTATTACTACTACTACTACTACTACTACTACTACTACTACTTCTATTACTACTTCTATTACTACTACTACTACTACTACGAAAAAATCCATTGGTCCTGGCCGGGATCGAACCCGCGATCTTGGGTTTACGAGGTAAGTATGGTTACCACTACACTACCAGGACCAACATTTTTATATAGTGACATTAACTACTTCGTGAGATTTATACAATTTTTGTTTTTGTTGGTAGTTCGATAAAACAATTTAATGAGTATCAGTTCGTTTTCCTCAAAGTTATATGAATATGATTTGTTTAATCAGCTTATGTAAGCAAATCAGTGACTACTTACTAAAGTAACATCAAAACGTTTTTTTTATAAACGGTAATTATATAATTAACGTTAGTATTAAAGGATTTACCGTCTATTTATTTGATTGAGTCTAAGTAATGAACTTTGATACTTGGACTAAAGCTACGGCAGCTATCAGAACTTTTAGAAATGTATTATTAACAGATTTAGGATTTTAGGTATGAAAAATGAGAAAACCTTTTCTGAGGAGAAAAGATTAACTTTCTAAAAATGAAATACATTACAAGATGGACGTTCTGAAAGTTCTCGGTCTGACCAAGAAAACACAAGATTTAAGAGAAAAATATTTTTTTTTTTTGCAACAGTCATCTTGTAAATTCATACAACAGCCAACACCGGAAGGAAGGAATGTGGTTAGAAAATTACAGGGGGAGGGGGGGAAATAGTCATAGTGTTATATAAATGTCCATTGATTTTCCAACTTTTTAATATCCTTAGTAAAATAAGATTTGTCCACCTGGGAAAAATAAGTGTCGGTCTCAGTTTCAATCTCATCATTTAATTTGAATCTTCGTCCAACCAGCCTTTTCTTCAGGTTTGGAAACAAAAAGTAATCGTTGGGAGCCAAATCCGGCGAATATGACGTGGAAGTACTTAGAAGTGAAGGTCATGCATTTTTGCAGCAACAAAACTAGACGTGAGTGAAGGCGCAATATCGCGATGAAAGAGAACTTTCTTTTTCGCAAAGATGTGGAGTTTAACCAGAATAGCATCATTCAGTTGGCCCAATAGTAAATTGTAATACTGTCCAATGAGGTTCTGCCTTTCTGGAGGCAATCTACGAAAACCATACCATGAGAATCCCATGACTTTTCCTGCAGATGGAACCGTTTTTGATTTCTTTGGTGCACTTTCACCTGTTGCCACCCGCTGTTTGGACTGCTCTTTCATCTCTGGCGTGTAGTGATGAATCCATATTTCATTTACTGTTATGAAACGTGGGAAAAAATTACTAGAATTGCGTTTAAACAAGTGTAAACACTCTTACCGAATGTTCATTCCAATGCGTTTTTTGGTCCATTGTTAACAAACTCGGTACCCATCTTCTCATATCCAAAACTTCATGTAAAATGTAGTGAACTGGGCCTATCGAGGTCTTTGCAATGTCAGCCAACCCCAATCGGCGATCATTGAGTAAGGCACTGGGGAATTTCTATAACAATCTCATCGGTCGTAGCAGTTTTGGGACGACTACGCTTAAATTTAGAAGTCCGCTTTTTAACCATCAAAAACATAGGGGAAGAATTGTTTAATATGTAATTTTACTCCATTTGTATTTTGGGGGGGGGTTAAACCCTTCAAAGCGAAGTACTTTATCACAGCTTGCATTTTAGTTTTATCCATTTTATAGAAAGTGTTGACACTAGCTTGTTTAAACGATAGTCACAAACAAGTGACTACACTTACGCATCTGAAACTTAACAGCGCGCCATCTAAAGAACGATACTTAACAAGCATCATAGTAATCTGGCCATTTTCAGGATATCTCTGAGTCAGGGCAAGAACATTTAGAACACCAGTAGTATATTAACTTAAAGTTAAATTACAGTATATTAGCTATATGTAATGCACTTAATGGACTAAGAAAAAGCATAAATACCTGGCGGTATGTGTCTTCTATTGTTGGTATGTAGGACTCTCGGAACGTGCCTTTTACAAATCGCAGAACCAATGAACTCTTCCCTACACCTCCTGCTCCAAACACAACTACTCTGTAGTCATTTGACTGCTCCGGCATTCTTACACTGCAGCTAGTAGCGCTTACAGCAACTACAATACGAATAAGAAAATATGGTTAGAACAGTACGTACAGTTTAGTTGCTGCATTTAAAACAAATATATTTTACATAGTATTAATAATGTATGTTGGCAGTAGTGGAATGACAACAGCGACAGTAAAAAATTCTCGTAACACTAGTAATGCCTTCTGAGATAAAGGAATTCCATGAACAATGAAGCACATATTTATACTTTTTAATAATAAATTAAATTACAATTAGATAGATTGCCTTCATCTGGTCGGAAAATAAAACCAACAATTGTTACACTACGCATTTATTTACGCGTTTTTCTTGTCTCGTTCAGATATTTTGCGTAAATTTCCTTGTTTCACATTTAAAAACTATACTAATATATTTAGGGAAAATAAATTTAATAAAATAACGGTATCTTTCTTAAGATTCATAAGAAAATAAATTAAAAAATATTTTAAGTACATCTTCAAAACAATCCAAACTAAAACGTTTGCAAGAAATTTTCTTGTTTGTTGAAATTATCTTTTCTATAACACTGTCTTCAATACGCTTTTTTCACTTAGCTGTCGTTGGACAACGAAAATAACATCTTTCTATCCCCTGAGCATATCTTTTACAGATATGAACACTATACATCGTAGCTGTCATGTTTATAGGAAAATTTACAGCATATTTAAGGGAAAAAGAAAGTTTAGTTTAAAACAAAACAAACAATATAATTTGTGTATTATATTGTTGTTACCGCTGCTTCTATGTACTTGTATGCACTCTGGGCCAGAGCATATGCGAACTATCTGCATAGAACGAGGATGAGGTTTGATTTGATTTGTTTATTTACGGACGCTCTTAAACATCTCAGGTCACCAGCGTTCCATTCTATTCAGGGCGTGAAACGGCCGATAAATTTTGCTCAGAGGCCTCTTCTTTCGGGCTTGAGGTTCTTTATCGTGCCGTAAATGACCAACGGCTTTATTTCCCTTCCGAAGGAAGCCATACTTAGGATTTTTACGCCCGAAAAAATCCATCGATCCTGGCCGAGTTTGAACCCGCGATCTTGGGTTTAGAAGCAATATGGTTAGCACTATACCACCAGGACCGACAGGATGAGGTTGAAATGCCAGGCTGAATCTGTCATCCTGAGTGGTACTTTGCGAGCGTAATTAACCGTTGCAGAGCATGAAGGATGCACATTTGTGGAGTGTTGTGGGTGATTGAATTTAAGTATGTGGTGCTCTTTTGGGGAGCCCCTATCGATTGGTAGAATTCATCGTTATGATGGCAGAGCAAAATACTCCAGCTTTCATACATCAAAAGTACAAAGGTACGAAAAATCTATTGTGTTTATGTTTTATATAACACTATGACTATTCCCCCCCTCCCCCAAGACAGCCAGCACCGGAAGGAAGGAATGTGGTGAGAAAATTACAGGGCAGTCAGGAGTCGCCTCAGCAATTCATGTTCATTTATGTTCCAAGCGTATAGTTGAATATGGCCTCGGACTGGTTGGCACGTGCCAACCTGCAGTGAAAAACTGGTTCCTAGTCGAAAATTTTGCTTTGTCATGTTTTAGCTTATCGTTACGTGATTATTTCGTATATGTTGCTGGTATTAAATTGCTTTATTCCTGGGTAACGTGCAATTCATCGCTGAATTTATAACGTTAACAAACTAACTGCCTTCTCTGGAGATCAATACTGAAGACAGAACCCAAAGAATAGGAACGAAATTGGAAATTTCAGGAATAGAAGGGAAATATAAAATAAAGGTTTTAAAGGGAACAGATATGCCAGAACTAAAAGTAAAACCTCGGAAGCAGGTACATCTAAAATCAAGTATGTGTCATATAATTCGCTCTGAGAACAATTGGTTAGATTATGTATTAACAAGTGCTGGAGAACCCAAGAAAAAACCTGTATATGAATAGAGCAAATAACTAGTGAAGATGGCATATCCCTTGGCCAATAACCGCAAGATAGCGACTCTGAATAGGAAAAGCACACGATTTCAATGAAAATTTCCAACCTTAAGCTATCGAAATCAGCCAAAGTTATAATGAAGTTTTATATAGGTAAATGAAATCAACGGTTTAACTATGGAATAAAGCTATTTAACAGAACCTCTAGGTGAATTGAAATTAAGATTTACATCTTCGCGTGATCTGAAACTAAAAAGGTACTCGAAGTAGGGACGGAAGAAGTATTTTGAAAAGGCCTCTACAAGCCTTACGCGTATTAATATCTATACATACATGGGATTTGACACAGTAGAAACAAATAACAGCTCTTACCCGATAAACGAGTTTACTGTGAACGAGGCAATGGAGTAATTTAGGCACCAAACTTAATCAGCTTTTTCTGGAGGAAAAGTTGGCGAGAAAGCTTGATGGAAAAGCTTGTCTTTTTCATCAGCTCAATCGTAATCGTATCTGTCGGTCCTGGTGGTGTAGTGGTTGCCATACTTGCCTCCTAAACCCAAGATCGCGGGTTCGAACCCGGCCAGGACCGATGGATTTTTCCGGGGCGTAAAAATCCTAAATATGGCTTCCTTCGGAAGGGAAGTAAAGCCATGGGTCCCGTGTCGTACATTTACGGCACGAAAAAGAACCTCAAGCCTGAAAGAAAGGCCTCTGAGCAAAATTTGTCGGCCATTTCACGCCCTTAGTTGAATGGGACGCTGATGACCTGAGCTGTTAAAGAGCGTCCATAAATAAATCAATAAAAAAAAGTACTCGTATCTCTAGAGCTAAACTCTCAAATCCGAAGAGGTACAAACAACATAAAACTATTTCAGGATTTAAACAAATAAAAATCACAGCACGCGACTCAATTTATTATTCCGACATCACAGAACAGATGGGAAAATACTTTAATATAATTATAATATTATTTATTAAAAATTTAAGTTAAAACCAAATTAATATCTTTTAAATTTATAAATAAAGAGCTATCTTAGGTCTCAATAAATACGTTTACAAATTCAGAATTTATTCTAAAAACCGAAACCATATTTCCATTTAATAATAATATTCTAGTAAAAATCTATTCTCATAAAAACATATACCTTTATAATAAAAGGTAAACAAATTAAATAAAGAGTTTAAAATTTCCTGTAATAATTGACAAAAGTTTCGCCATGTTGTTGCAAATGAAACTAATATAAGACCCAAAACTCTACATACAAGCGAGATCGCAAAAGATAATCCAAAAACTAAGTATGAAAGCTCATAGCCCTTCCCTCTCTGTAATGCTGGGTATAAAATATGCAAGGACTGACCACAAAATATAAATCAAACAAATTACAACATAAAAAACATTAGTACCCAAAAATTTTATGTAACCCATAAAGCACATGTAAACACTGGACACTGTCCGGAATAGAAATCAGCTGTCGGAAATACACAAGTTGAGAATGTCCTCGCTGATTTTTCCACCTATAGCGGTATAATATAGCGATTCTAGCGACTGTCCATAAACACCCAGTTTATAAATAAAGAAAGACCAACAAGTAGCACACAAAGAGGTACTTTATACCCAGGGATGGAGAGATGTGTAAATTTAGCTAGTACTGTACGCAATTATAACTATGAGCCATCTGAACTGAACATGAATAATATTATATTGCAACAAATAATTACACAGCAAATTGTGACATTAGCGTGACGGGATGAAGGTACCCGTGTATAAATGACATAGTTTTATTAGCATAAGTATATTAGGGTCTGAGGGACTTTCGCTTGTTTTGAAAAAATCGTTTACTGGAAATCTTGTCTTACTTTTTAATAAATTGATTTAACAAAATGGGAATCTATCACAGAAATCAGTGTTGTTCTTTAAATTCCTTTTGTTTTATTTGTTTTCTTTCTTTTTCTTTCTTTTTACTTCACTATACTGAAACAGTATTTTAATCATTTACATGTTCGTAGGTTTTAATGCACCATTCAACGAAACAATCTTGGTTTAAGTATTTTGTATATCTATTAGCAACCTCTGACCACCTCCTTGTAAGCGTTGCTGACTACTGCTCGGGAGACCTGGGTTCGATTCCCAGTACCTATTTAGAAATTTTTCTAAGTTAGAGAGATCTGGAACGGGGCTGACCCATTCTCGTGAGGACAATTGGGAAAATGCCTGATGGTGAGGTGGTGTTCTTCGATCACGAAAGTCACGTGATAGGCAACCGGCGGGATGCCAGCAAGCCCCCCTGCAATACTGCCCTCTATCACTGAAGTCGTAAGACGGAGGTAGAAGATACCGAGGTTGCTGCGGCAGGCCAAGGCTCACCTCGGGATGTAGCGCCAAATGAGAAAATTAGCAACCTGCATTTCAATTTGAATTTTGAATGCATAAGTTTAAAAAAATATCAACACTAAGTAAGATTGGAAAGCACAGAGTAAACAGGTGAACCAATGTTTCTTCAACCTATAGCACAATTTACAATTTACTTTCTGGACAAAATATTTCTACTCATTTATGCCAAAAATACAGCACAACAGTTGGAAATTACCCTCCTTCTTAGTACTGGAAACCCCTTTCAGTTAAAAGTGCTCCCTTATTTTAAATTATTGGAAAACGCTATCAAATATCATCAATATACAAACAATCATCGTTTTTGAGTCTTACAAAAACACCAAGTTTAATTGTTTATTTGGTGCAGAATGACTTAAAATAACATATGAATAAATTTACTTCACCAATATTTTAGTTCCTTTTTCTCTTCTTTTCATGACCTATGTCTGTCTTACAACCCTTTCCTTTTATTTCCTTTTTTTAAATTAAAACATCAGTCACAACTTTATTATGTAATTTTTATGTCTACAAACTAGTCTTGTTTTAAATAATACATTAGCTCTAAATGATCTGTGATAAATTATCATTTTAATGGTAGGATCCAAAAGTCTGTAGGCAAATAACTTGCTTGTTGATAGCATTTACATGTTCTCAATGCCCGCATAAGCAAGTTATAATGTCTGCTTTAAAATATTTACTATTAAATACTTTCAGAGCTGCACTTTGAGCTTTGTGTTTCTTTCGATAATATACTTACTATTTATGCAACTTACTAAGAAAATGAAAAGACTCTCTTGCACGCAAACAATGTTTTTAGTACTGTGTTTTACAGGCTTTTCAATGAATTCTCTTAGGTCAGAAATCACTTCCCACATCATTCTGAATTAATTGTCTGAAACATAATGCATAATTATGTGACAAAATATTTTGTACTTTTCAAACACAGCGATGTTTGGGGTGGTCTTTGGACTTGTAATGCTCATGTCTTCATATGCTATTTTGTATTAAGGAATTGTCATTAAGATATAGTACATTTAAATTTGGTTTACTTGCATTTCTTACACTTAACATAATTAATTCATGTTCATTTTCCTTAATATCTTCTAGAGCGTTTCTGTTTTTCTTTCACCGGTTGGCAGAAGTGCAATGTGCAACGAATTTACAACTATAATAGGATTGAGCTCTTAGGATTGTTGCAGTTTGAACTAAACGTTACAGAGAGAGCACCCTCCGAAATAAACCACGCCTCCTTTCACGAACGTAAGCGAAAGAGCAAGGATGAAAACCAAGTCGTGACCGAGTCCATTTCCAAGCAATGACCTAATCGATGCGAATAAGTAATACAGGCCGATGTAGCAGTCGTAACGCACAGAAATATAAGGAATCAATCGCAGTCCAAAAGTAACTTTGTAGGAGTTAAGCACATTCAGTATACAGCGAATGCAAATGGGAAACTGTAATGTAGCAATACAACATGTAAAGGAAATGCTAATTACACAAGAAAAAGCATGCACTTTTACACTAATAAGTTTTGTATGTATTCCAAACTGTATAAGCGAAATTTCTTAATTTGAGATGGAGCTAATGACTTCAGTTGTATCGGGGTTGAGAAAGGGAATGCGGTGAGATGTTTTCTTTCTTTTTTCCCCTTAATAATGAGATGCTTTTTATTTCTAAGCCTGTTTTGTACCTACGACCAATATCCTTAATTTTGCTGGTTAATTTTCCTTTTCAGACGTTTCACACGCTTTCCTTGCAGATGGATATATTTAAGTGTGTGATGCATTCGTTGGTGTTTCGTTCAGCATGCAACCTGTGACAGAAAGCCCAGCATTTTGTATTACTCGCGCAGTTTTCCTGGAAGTATGAAACAAACTCAGAGGTATCAAGGATACATTTCAATTTATATATTGCTGTAGGAAGCATTAACTCAAATGCGGTGACAGGCTCCAGGCTCTATGTGTCATGCATAATAGAGTCTCATTGTTGGCGCTTCCATTGTTGTAATCCAAGCATTATAGAGACACTCTGCTAAATATGACATAAACGTTAGGTGAAATGTTTCGAGTTTCCGATTATATGCACTGGAAAAATATGAATAGATCCTGAAATCACTCCTGCCGGGCGCATGGAAACCCTTGCCTCTAGTGCTAGTAGTGCTATGAGTTCGAAACCATAGCTATTAAGTCCACGCGTTCCGTCAATACATACACAGCCATTTCCACACTTTTTTTTAGTTTCGCCCTGTGCGTTGTTCATTATAATTAATACAAAATATATGATTTTTAATTCCAGATGAGAGTCACTGACCGTATCTTGTGGTTTATTAAAACAATCCACAAGGGCTGTCACTCGAGTTCGCTTCTTATATCCATGCCTCAACACTAGTCCCATCATTTTGATGTCTGACGGATGAGGAGCACAAATATCGCATATTATATAAATCTGGCTTGGTTAATAGATGAATTCTTTCTAATTTAGCGTCTAACACCGAAACTCTAATAGCTTGAAAAGGAATTTTGTTTGCAATATGTGCTGTCTCTTTCGTTTTCTTATAGTCCCAAGTGACTTAAGTCATATTGATGTTCAGCATCAGTTGAGAAAAATTTTACTAGCATTTTCCATTTTCGGCTTGCCTGACTCGTATCTTTGCAGGACATACGCGATAACATTCAAAAGTGCAAGCAAGAGGCGTGAGAAGTCTTTCACACTCTTGAACTAACACTAAGGCAGCGTTCGGTTTTCTCCGCTGCCTTTCGTGAAAGGAGGCGTGACTTATTCCGGAGGGTGCTCTCTGTAACGCGAAGTTGAAGATATATTGATTCTTATATAAAATGCGGCGACTGCTGTAAAACAGTGCTGCTACATAAGGGCGAATGTTACTTTGGCATATTTCCCATTATAAGACTGTGCGGATGAGAAGTAAAAATATGTACATTTCCCAAAGCACTAAAGACGAAACTTCTTTATTAGTGCAGTCATAGTGGTAAACAAACGCGTTTGACTCAGCTTTTTCAAAGACACAATGAGTTGAATTCCATTGCATTTTTTGAGCAAGAATTATTTGATCTGTTCTAAGTGATATACATAACTCATATAATAAACATTTATTTGGCAAGTTACTTTCAACTTTCTCCTATTTTCTGTTACATTAATGATTTATGCAATACGGAACAGAACAGAAGAAAGTTCCTTTTTCATTTGATTGCATGCACACTTGTAAAAGTTTTTTTCTTTGGATTTTGAACATTCAATGTGCAACACAAACTGTTTTTACAAATTCAAATATTTTAATTCTTGGTATCATATAATTGCTATTATATATGCAAATCAAATAGTTTCAAAACGAAATAAAGAGTCAAGTTCAATAAGAGACGATCTCACAAAACTTTTGATGCATTTAAGGGGACTAACAGTTTAGTGTGCTAGAATTAAGCCTTACTATTTTATAATATAACTTGCTTGCTTAAATCCGACAACAACAAAGAAATGAGAAGCATAAGTAAGATATTGATTTGTCTCAATGCGCAGAAAAGTATCGCTTAACCTGCAGGCTCAAATACATGCGAGGTGGGGGAGGGGACATTATTTAGATATCTGTGGCGGGGAAGAAAGAAGTGGTCTCGCATGGTTTGGATTAGGGGCTTGGAAAGGAAACAAAGCAGTTCATACTTTCGGGGAAAGAATTTGCCCCCTGTACGGAGAAAGCGTTACTTGGAGGCAGAATGCAGGGAAACGGAAATTTTAAAAAAATGAGCATTTATCACCGCAATTTCGAATTCCAATAGAAATTTGAACATTTGCCGGGAAGTATTGGTGCATGCGAGATGCATAATTTGGGAATATTTCTAGAGAATACCCGACAACGGAGGTTAATGACCATAATGAAGAGGGGGGAGATGGGGAGGAGGTGTGAGTAAACGGAAGGGGGGGGCTCAATTTATTCATTTTCATTTCCATTTGTATTTGCATATAAAATTATTAATAAAATGTAAATATATCGAAGTATTTGTGTATTTGTATGTATGTAGGTATGTGTGTATGTATGTATATATGTATAAATAAATGTAAATATGTGTATGCATGCATGTGTATGGTCCTTTTGATTGCTATAAGAACGACAGTAGCATGTACGACGGTAAGGTCCATGCGACAATTGTATTTATTTGAATGTATTTTAAAACGTACAATAAAATGTTCACTACTACTACAGAGAGGCAGGTGGCAGTACCCATTTACTGTGAGTGACTAACGGTATCCATTTCTATACAAAAGATTTTGGAATGAAAGTATTGACATGAAAATATTACACTGGGTGAGAACGAAGAACTTAAGAATATGTTAAGAAATGTTCAAAGAGTGTAACTACTCTACCTTCTAAAAACCTCACTTCAGAAACACATGATTTTTATACTCTTTGCTAGGTTTTCTATATACTCGCCTGTTATGCGTCTACAATGACTGGTAATAAAACAATGCATATTAAAATAATAACATGACGAACGCTCTCGGCTTCAAACGGCATTGTATGAGTTTCAGGTCATATTGAATAATACTTCTATATGTATTACATTGCGCATTTCTCTTGACCAATCATGCATGCTTCATAGGAAGAGTTTGAAATATTATGATACAGGGTGTCCTACGCTCGCGGCTCACTGCCATTCACGTAAAAGGAATGTGTCACTGTTGTATTACTTCCTATGTGAATGTCTGCAGCTATCTTCTTGTGCTGTTGATCGTCTCGTAAAAATAGGGACGATGATGCTCATTCCTGACACTGTACACCACATGCCTTTCTTCTCTGAGTGAAGTATTTCATGCACAATATGTGGGTTATCCTGCGACCAATATCTGCAATTCTGTGAGTTAACATAACCAGATGAAACCGATTTTCTGTCTTAAAGAAAAGCATGGGAGCCAAGTAACGATCGAAGATAAGAGTCAATTGGAATAAGTAACTCGTTTGTCTGGTTCTTTTAATTCATGTACTACGCCATACGAAATGATCGGAATTTGAGCTCTTTAGCACACGAAGGCATGTTATGCGGGATCCACCAATTTGCTGAGATAATCTCCTTATCGATTTTTTTGGGCTTCTCTTTACATCCATGCGAATTCTCAACGGATCCTGTAGCCCTCCATTTCTTATACACATCTTGAATTGTGCTGGTTGTGGGGAGCTTGATATCAGGATGTTTCCCCTTAAGCATATCTTTAGTCTCCTTAATGGAGCTTGTCTTTTTGCAAAATTCCACAACTAAAAACTGCACCATTTTTCTCGAACACTTTCACGATTCACGACAGTTACCGTTAAACTCGACTACCGAACTCATAATAATTAAACAGAGCGCAATGTAGCCAAATTCTAAATATTTACGCAGTGAAGCGTAAATACTAGCGCCAGAATGGTGGAATGACAATTAGGCCAATATCTATTGATGAACCCAGTGAGGCGTATCGGTTTTATATGGCATACAAAAGAACCTAAAGCCTGAAAGAAGAGGTCTCTGAGCAAAATTTAGTGGCCGTTTCACGCCCTGAACTGAATGGAACGCTGATGACCTGAGATGTTAAAGAGCGTCCATAAATAAACAAATAAAAAAACTGTTGTCTTTCGATCCTACAACAAGATCAAACAAGATATACATTCTTTTATTGCTTCTCCTTGTCCTACAGAAGGTCTTACTCCTCAAGATATCGCTCTTTTTACTCCCTCGTGCTCCCACCATATATTTTCTCCCTAAAGCTCATAAAAGGAACTGTTCAGACTGCCCAGCCAATTTCAAATCCCCCACCGAACGCATTTCTGCCCTAGTAGATTTTTTTGTTACAGCCATTTGTTTCGTATAGGTCGTTCTGAACCAAATATTCCTATCCTTTATTGAATATACTTAATAGAGTTGACCCTTCGACACATTCTAATATACTTCTAGTCACAGTTTATGTAACGTCATTTTATACTGACATTTCCCAACATGAAGGAATAGCAGCTATTAGGCATTTCTGAACTCTCGAGCACATTGAATTTATTTTAATAATTAATAATATCTACAAATTAAAGGCAAAGCAATGGGCACCATGATGACACCTTCTTATGCCATTCTTTTTATGGCTCACTGAGGGCCGGTTGTATATAGAGTTCACTCGGGCTTAGAGCAAAAATTAACCATCAGCTATGCTTAGCTTGAAAATTTGGTTGTATAAACATTAATCTAAGATTATGTCGTCTTAACCTCAATTAAATTTAACTCGCGAAAGTTCACAAGTTGAAGTACTTTTTAGAGTTTAGTAATTGTTAAATAAAACTTTTCCCAGCGCACAGAACCACAACAACTTCATTTATAAATACTATGCTGAGTAACATTTATTTTTAATTTCATGTAGACAAAGGTCTTCAATGTTTCACTTTTCATTTCCGCATAATAATAACAGATAAGAGTTGTGTTCAATTACAGGTTATGTTAGGCTAACCTTACGAACGATATATTGTACATATTTTAGATTCCGATATATTCCTATATATCGAAGAACTGGAACGGACGTTACGTCCCCGATTATAATAAAAAATTAAGCGAAAGCATGCTTTGAATTAGATGCCCATGATATTAACAAGTTAAAGGTTTCATGCGAAAGTAAACTTCCAAATAGTTATTGGATATTGAGATATATTAAAGTGGAGAAAGCAACGACCTATAGAACCACACAAGGTTACTACAACAATTGCAGCTCTTAGATGTAATTTCTACAACATTCGCAAATTTCCTGGAGTTTTAGGTGCTATAGACTGCACACACATGGGGGGGGGGGTAATATTGCAGAAGTCTTAAGAATAGAATTATAACCTTTGGCATTTTCCCCCGTGTACGTTCTTTATCTTTATTTGAGATCGAATCTGTTTTTTATTTATAATACTTATATTTTAGCACCAGATCAATAATAATATCCATCTCACGTTTGCAGAAATGTTCCTTTCACTTTTGCTTTGACTTTCCGTTGTTGGTTGAAGACAAGGCAGAAAAAACGAATAATGATTGATTTTCTCAGGTAAAACAATTGAATATGAACTCGCTCTAAACACAAATTTCCCTATTGTTTCGTGATGCTGCCATAGGTTTAATGGTTATTGCAAACTCGAGATTACGTAGTTTGAGGTTATTTTTATGCAACAGAAATGATGACTAACATAAACAGATATAGATTGGCGGAGACAGAAGTTAACTAATTGAAAATTTGAAGTTAAGATTGGAAAGGAACTGATGGACCACGGGTCGAAACTACGAATATACCATCAATATATCTCAACCATAATAATGCTGCAAGAGGTTCTGACGTAAGAAATTCCTCCTCTAAGGGCCGGTTGCATAAAAGTTGCTAACTGCACATTATTTTTAACTGTAATTTAAGATGACGTCACATGAGTGAAATAGGCACAAAGGGTCTGAGATTGCCGGTAAATTCACGAAAATGAATTTCTCATTTTTGGAAACATTTTAGGCTATCTGTGATCCTACGGTGACTGGGAAATGTTTGCAGATAACACTGAAAACCGCAGTAATGACAATTTAATTTTATAACTGAAAAATAATTCATTGGGACTCGAACCGAAGGTGGACAAGAACTTGTGCAAGATAAAGTAAACTATTGCACATATAAAGCAGCCGAATTCTGTAATCATGAAAGGAAAGATAACGAATAAGATAAAATCATCATCATTAAAAAGCCGAATATATTTATTAATCCACAAAAAGTGATTTATGTGAAATATTTAAACCATTTTGATCCCGAGTGCTACAATAGAGGAGAGATATAGCTTTTTTCAATGACTTGCTACTAATGTTGAAAATGTTTGTGTTGAACAAGCTGAGAAACGTCTGATGAGAAAAATGATGATGATGCTGTGCTGCAGCTAGATGCATTCTATCGTAGTTTGAAGGCGAACACACATTCTGATTGTAATCTCAAAATTAAATATTTTGAAATTATTTGATTTTATTATTCATTTTTAAATGTTTGCCACCTTAAATATTAATAAATTATATACGATTTCAAAACTCCTTAAAACCATGGTTCTGTGTCTAACGTTCTAAATTATATACATTTAAATAGGCATTTGTTAAAAGGGAAGACGCCACATTTTTTTTCAACTAAGTGTGTAAATAGATTGGTATAAGCATCAGTTTATATTAAAAGGACAGAAATATTTTATATATATAAGTTTAAAATGCTGCTATTTTCTTGGTATTTTGATAACTGTCAGATATCTTGGATGAAGATGGTGAATGTTTTCATGGAGGAAAAAGAAAAGCTAATCCTTTAAGTTATAAGCTAAGTATCATAAAACAAGCTAGATTGAGAGAATTTTGCACAAATTATTCTGGAAAGAATAAGGATTCCAATACAATTGGCTAGGGATTGAGATAATTTAGTACTATATTATAATACAGCTTAGTTCAGAAGTAACTATAATATATTAAAATTATCTCTAATTTTACTGAACCGCCACGGGTGGCCTAGGTCGTTAAGGAGCGGGCTCGTGAGCGGGAGGTCTGGGGTTCGAATCGCACCAGGACTGTCCTCCCTGACTGAGTTTTTTTCCCCAGGTTTTCCTTAGTCCCCATAAATGGCAAATGCCGGGGAGGTATCCTAAACTTAGGCTGGAACGCTTCCTTTCTTAAAAATAAATCCTTTCCCAATATATTATTTCATCTCATATATCGTCAATGTCCACCGCCTGTGATGCCTCTGTAGCAAAAACGGGCGTTAAACACTATTAAAAAAAAATCTACCGTCAATTAAATTTAATGAAATCACTTTGCATTATTGAATGCATCGAAGTAAACAAAGTTGTTATATAGTATTATTGCAGTACGAAGTGCACACGGCATGTTAGAGATGATGACTATTTTGAAATATTTTAAAAAATGTACACCCGGATATCTTTGAAGTCATTTTTCTCACTGTATGTTGTGACTGTAAAACGTGTTAAAAGCCTTAGGGATTTAGAGCTGAAGGTAAAAAGCCCAACTGACAATAGAGGCAACTCTTTTAGTTTTGCCACAAAAATCAAAATTCGTAAGTATATTAATTCATTTCTGTTGAAAACAACTCATTCTACCGGATAGTTTGCTATCTAAGAGCAGATTTGAATATCAAAATTATGTATGACTTGTTTAGACAAAAGAACCCAGATATTAAGTGACTTCTGTAAAACTTTCAAGGAGGATTAAATTATAAACTCGGCCAGGCAAAAGTTGATAGCTGTTGTACTTGTGAAGAACTAATATTTAAAATAAAACAATCACATTTTAATGTGTTTATAAACATTGTACTATAGCCAACCTTGCTGTACATAATATAAACAGTAAACTTTTTACGGTGCATTTAAGAAGAATTTCTGGGTAAATCGAAAGAACTTAACAACAAAGTACTTTTGTTATCCTTTGATTACATGATGGACATTTCATTTTCAAAAGCTCTAGTCCCAGAACTCTTTTAATATAGGCGGTTAATAGTAAATCTGTTCTGCACATACGATATAAAGAAAAATAGACATAATTTATTTATTTTAATGAGGAACAAGCCAAGAATGGCCCAGAAGAAGTTTGTTTATTTTTGCAGAATTATTTACACAATTATATACCAGCTCATATTGAAGTAGTTCAGTTGTAAAACGATTTATGAGCTAGACAGAATAAAAATCACTTTCTAATCAGGCTGCTTCTAGCATTTTCTGACACATAACGATTTAAACAATCCAGCACCCTTTCTCCAAAAATGGACATAGTTTATTTCCTTGTGATTGTGATTTCAGCGTACTGAAAAATAAACAGTGAAAGAAGGACAGTTCTACTGAAATCTTCAGTACCTAAAAATGTAAGCCTACTTATTGGTTAAGCAACTTAAAAAAATTAACAGAGCTCCTTCACAAAATTATTCAATATGTGGATGATAGTCACATGTACATGGACATTCTACAGAGCCCTGCATTTATCAATAAAGAAACAACAGCTACAGATCTTGGGGAAGATTTCAGAAATTAGAATTGTTGATCTTTTCTATAAGTTTAATTTTTTTAATGAAAGAGTATATGCTGTTGTAAAATAATTATAAAATTAATATATATATATATATGTTTTTAAAATTAACATGTGAGTTATAATTTTTTTTCGACTTTTGTTAAAATGGCACAAGTCCAGAGGTTACAAAGTGTAATTGAGTGTCAATTTGTTCAGTTGAAGAGATTTCAAGTCAGTGCTCATTATCACAAAGGGAAACATTATCTTTTGAATTTGGCAATAAAGAGAAACTGGATAGAAATACATTTAGTCTAGTGTATATGTGGCTCTGTTAACAAATGCCTATTATTGTACTGCTATAACAAAAAAGTACATTGGATGAAAATTAACGACATTCGGCAGTTTCCAGAAAAAATTATTCTTTACTAAAAACTGCATATATAACTTAACACAGATGCTGTTTCCCACAAACTATGTATAATGGAATTAGATAGTTATGACTTAATTATGAAATAGTAATACTGTACAAAGAAAACGAAATTTGCTGGCTCCGCCGTGCAGTTTAGGCAACTTCTCTGTCTTCTTTATGTAGAGTACAATATAAGCACCCAGGCGCTTATGACAATGCGGCTGCTCGGAGTAGTAGTTGATTGATACTAATCTGGCATACAGCCAGTTAGTGCACCTGATAGCTTGATAAGCAGAAAATATATCGGCACAGTTCAAGAATATGTGGTAAAAAGCAGCGAGTAAATTTAAAATTTTATGTTAAACTGGTGCACCAAGTGTGGAGGGGAACGTGTGTGTGTACAAGTGATTTGCGCAAGGAAAGAGCAAATACTGGCGAGATGATTGACAAGAGAGGATTAGGACACAAATCTGTTAAACAAGGTGATAACAGACGCACAATGCAAGCCGAAGTCATTAAGGGAAATCACTCGCCTCACCAGGAAAAAACGATTTCGTGCAGAAGACCAAAGAGAAATGTTATCCTTGAGGTATTCCTCGATATCCACATGCTGATACATTTGAGAGGTATTTATGAAGATGAAGCTGTTAATAAGGAGACATATATTGTCATCATTCTCAGGCGTTTTCATGAAGCAGCGCAACGGAAAAAAGCCTCATTTGTAGCAAGGAAAGAATTGGAGTCTTCATCATTATCATGCCCCAACACTCCAGGTGAGCAAATTCCTCCCAAAGCACAACATGCCCCAGCTGACTGCTACCTGTTTCCTAAAGGCAAGGACTTGCTCAAGGGGTAGAGGTGAAGGCGTAGCGACATGCGCTCTGCATACAGTAACCAAATTGTTTTGAAAAGTGATATGAACTCTGAAAGAAGTGTATCACTGTTCGCGTGGTTTACTTGGAAGGTTGCGTTGTGTAAAAACTTCTATTATAAATTTTTGTACGCATGTTGGGCTTCTTTTTGACTCTACTAATATTAAGGTCTACAGGCAACTTCCAAAGAAACTTATAACTAGAGTGAAAGAGAGGGGAGAATTACATTTAGTATAGTTTAGTATAAAAAATGTATGCAAGAAGTTTCTCTTTACTTATACGAGGTAGGTTCATAAGTTTCCGGCCTCGCCGATAAGGATTATCGCCTTCACAAAACCCTTTCTGGTGTCATACCTATTTGTTAAGTAAAGAAGACTATGTGTAGAAGATTGTGGCATGCTCGAAATGGAGTTTCGAGCTGTTATTAAGTTCTTCACAAAAGAAGAATCTACTCCAAATGGAATTAAACAGTGGACGGTGTACACAAGGAAGCATCTCCCTCATATTCTTCCGTAAAAGAATGGGTCAAACTTTTTCAAATGGGTCGAGAAAGCATTGTAGTCGAGGAGGTGCTCACTTCTGAAAATGTTGCTCTTGTGGAAGGAGAAATTATGGAAAACCGGCGGCTCAAAGTTACAGAAATAGCAGCAAGGTTGGACATTTCAAAAACAACAGTCTTTCGAATTATTCGTGAACATTTAAACATGAGGGTGCCTAGAATTCTTTCCTCAGTCCAAAGCAGCAACTAGGCATTTTCGGAGCTCAGCCGTGCCAACGAGAAAGAAGTTCTGCAAACCACTGTTACAGGAGATGAAACTATGGTCCTCTAATATGATCCCTTGTCCAAAAGAGAATCAATGGAGGGGCAGGCGTAAACCCGGCGAAACACCGTCTCTAAAGGCCAAGGTCACTCAGTCAACCAAGAAGATCATGGCCACAATCTTTTGGGACTGTGAGGGAGTACTTTTCATTGACTTCAGGGAATGGACAGTAAATGGGGAGTACTATGCCGACCTACTGCACAAACTACGTACTACCATCAAAGGGAAAAGGCCAGAAAAGCACGATGGTGGTGTGCACATTCTTTACGACAACGCGCCTGTGCACACAGCTCTTGTTGCAAAGAAAGCTGTAGAGAAATGTGGCTTCAAAGAGATCGACCATCCACCCTACTGCCCAGATCTAGTTTCCTCTACTCAAAACTCAAGAAGGACCTTTGAGGAAGGAAATGTAAGTGTGAGAAAGAAGTTATGGATGCTGTTTGTGCCCATTTTGCAGACAAGACTTCTGAATATTCTGGGGGGGGGTAGATTAAATGTTAATTCAAAGACGTGAGGAGTGAGTGAAATAAAGGGTAACTATATTGAAAAGTGAAATGTAGTTTTTGTCTTTATCATGCCTAGAAAATGTTAGATCGGAAACTTATGCACTTACCGTCGTAAGTGGGATATCGCTTGGATTTGTTAAAATTATAATTAAATTTAAAAAAAATTAAGATCCAAAGCTCTCAGCATACTTCTGTAGTTGGAATATTCGAGGAACGGAAAATCTTGCTGAGTTCTAAATCGGTTGTGGCTTATCAGAGGCTCCAGGGGGGGGGGTTTAGCAAAAGAAGCCAGAACATCTTCCAGACGTCCATCAACAATCGGCCTTACCCTAGGTGTACGGACTAGTCGAAGAGTTCTGTGCATATCTAGTCATACAATAATGCACCGGAACATGACGCTAGGGCAAAACATCACGGAAACCGTTGTTGGTACAGTGTTCGTGCAGCAGAAAGATTTCCTTCTGCTTTACTAACTATTTTCACCATCGCTGTGTTCCTTCTCAGTGTGTACACCTTCGCTACATTACTACTGTAAAACGCCCTCATATGAGGGATTCTGGTAACCAATAATATAAATTATCTGCTTACTTTACAAAAATTTTTCATTGCCTCTGTTAATCTTTATAGCTTACCCATTCACGTCTTTGTCAGTAGAAAGTAATATTTTCGGCTTCAGTTAAGGATGGAGGGACAAAAAGGAAGAAATAGAACTAATAGGGAATTTTCTTCTGGCTAGTAAGGCAATCTTTCTCAAAACGCCTATAAATATGACATTATTACGTAGAAATAAGTATGTATTACGGGTTTAAAAGGGCCAGATTTGAGTAATTCAACAGAATAGTGTTTATTATCTTGAATTAATAAAGAAAGCTACTTCCATAAATAAAAACAATTAATTTATACCACTTTAATTTTTATGTTAGTAATTTCAGGCCCAGTATATGTTAAATTGTTTATTGCTGTGGCTAAAGTAGAAAAATGGTACTTAATGTCTAGCGAACCAACATTCAATCCTCGATTGCGGGTTTTCTCAGTGTTTACATACCAGAAGGCTGATCTAAGTCATATTTTAAACGAAGGTTAATTTTTCTGCTTGTTATATAGTGATTTTGCAATTTCTGGGTGGGATTTTTTGAGCATTTCATCACACAATTAACACGAGCGTGTTTTTTTTATTGTAGCTTCGGTCAAATAATGCGGAATCCATTGAGAACATATCTTTTTTTTACAGGTAAACGTTCATGCAAAATCGAATGTACTGCAGTCTTGGATATGCTTAAGGAGCTTCTATCTTATTGTAAGTCACATGTCGATCTTCTTCAATTATATTGCACACAGTATCCATTTTTTTGGAAAGACAGCAGATTTCGGTCTAGCTTCTTAAAATTCATCACTGACAGATGTAAAACACGACGAAATTCTGCAAAACAGTAATAAACAGTCTTTTATGATGTTATTTCATTACCAAAAGTTGAACGAAGCGATTTAATGCATTGAGTTGAGTTACGGCTTTACAAAAAAAAATCATCCAAGAAAATCTCCTAGTGAAAGTTCCATTTTCCCCCTCAGAATTTCTCTGTTTAAATGCCCACTGTAAACAAACTATTCGGTCAGTTGCTAAGCTGCAGCTGTTTTCACAATAACAAATGCCAATTGTTTGGAAAATAGTAATGACATATCTCAATAGGGTCATCTAGTAGTCGTTTATAACAGTTTAAAAGGTAACCCTCGTACTTAACAGAGAACGGCTACTCTGAACTTAACTTTTGATACTGTTACTTAAAGAATTAGATTACAAGGGTTTTAATATATTTTACAAGTAACGCAGTGTCTAAAAGTGAAGGAAAGATAGCTAATTGAGAGTTTTGCCTTACATAATTATAATTATGTATAATTAACTTAGTGAGGTTTAAAGAGACGGTCACACACGATGTTTAAAATAGTAGGTCGGTGTTTTGTAAAAGGTTTTTAACGCACTTAAGGGATTTCCGCAAGATAGAAGCGTCAACTAGCATATATGCTTGTACGAACTCATTTCCCGGCAAAATATGCATGAGATGTCTGAATGGGATTTTTTTTTTAAATATTTTATCCACGTTGGAAAAGAAAATTGCGGAAAACATTAGAGAATTCCGGGATCATATACACATTCGTTAATTAATTCCATTCATCACCCATTCTTCCGATTGTGGTAATGGAAGGAAAATAAAAGATAAATATAAATTAAAGAATCTAGAATATTAAAGTAATTTAGTAACATTACAGTGCATACACTATGTTTCGCAAGTTTTACAATTTGTACTCAGAGTGTGGAAATTAAGATGAATATAAATATCGGCAATGTTTTTCAGACAGTGTAAGGTGTTTTAAATTTGGATAAAATATACTTGAGTTTGCCTGAGCGTTTTATTTGTTCTCTACACAGTAGCTTTTTTTTTTTTCTATCACTCGTAAGAATAACACAAGAACATCGCAATCCGGTAAAATTAAATTTGATTAAAGAAGCTGTCTCACTTTTTGCTGAAATATGTCTTTTTTATTCTAAAAGACACAAAAGTTTAAAAAAGAGACAACGTAAATAACAGGCAAATGTATATTGCCCTTAACCATTAACTAAAATTCAAAGAACGTGCTTGAAGAATGCAAGATGCAGGGGAAAAATTTGATTTACCATTGTACCCAGTATAGGGTAGTAGATCCAAAATATAATATGCAAAAGTTAAAGTATGCGTTTATGTGACAATATTTTAGATTATTATAGAGTTTCACAAGAAAGCTATTGTATCTTAAGGCAATTTTGTAAGCTTTTCTTATAAGATTTTTGCAAAGTTTCATGTTTTTATCGCCAGATATATTATAACCCAATATATCTACTAACCTAGCCTAACCTAACCTAACCTGACCTAACCTAACCTATATAGAACCAGTGAAGAGGTTTCAAATTCTCAGAAAAGTGTTACGTCTAGAAGAAACAAGGTGTCAACAAATTTTCTTTTTTCATCATTAGGGTGGCAGCATTTGATGAGATATCTAAACATTCACTCGCATAGCTCTGATCGAAGCAAACACATTTCATATGTTCTCGTTTTTAACGTGTTATTGAGCATTCAGAAAAGCGAAACTGAATATATTCAATATTTTGACAGGACTGAACAATCTATCTTATTTGGACCTTATTAGTACAGCCGGAACAAAATGAAACACTTTCTAGACACTTTGATCACGGCAATAATAATAATAATAATAATAATAATAATAATAATAATAATAATAATAATAATAATAATAATAATAATAATAACAACAACGACGACGACGACGACGATGATGATAATAATAATAATAACAATAATAATAATAATAATAATAATAATAATAATAATAATAATAATAATAATAAACCCTTGAGGGCCAGGATGTGCCGAGTTCGCTATCACCCCAAAGAACGCCACGAGAGCTTTGCTGCCTCTCCAGTAGGCAACGCTTCAGTTGTCATTCCGTTCCAACACACATTTACGAAAATATTCCTCAATGGTGTTTGGAGTTGAAAGTGGTGCCTCAGGATCAGCAGTTAAATTACGGAAGCGCTCAGCACACAGGATTTTCTGAATGGTTTCCTGGTGAACTTTTTTCTCTCGTTGATTTCTTTGAACAGTCAAAGAACATGAAAGCAAGCGAATGCGTATCATTTAGAAGAAACAAGCTTTTTAGCAATTAGCTCTTCTTTGTTTAATAAGAGGAAAATGAGTCTTATTCAAGCACTGCATTCAGTTCGAACAGCAGTTAAGCAGAAGCAATTATCAGCCATATTCTAGAAGAAGAGTTGTTGCTTTGCATTCATTTACTATATAAAGCTCATGGTGCCAAAACAGGCTTATGTATCTAAGCAAGAACAAACAATAATTTAAAATCGGAGTACGTAATAAGGTCAGAGTTAGAAAAACGGTTCTTGGGCTGCGCCATGTATTTACTGAACAATCGCGCCCTGTCTGGTATAAACACGATTTCCCTAGAACTAAATGATTTGTAAGACTTTCACGCGGGAACGAGGGTTAACTATTTCCTGTATGAACTTTCAACGCCGCTTAGCTAACTAGTTATTCCTCGAGCGAGGTAACTCAGGCGGTAAATTTAGAGTCGAAATCCTTGGCACCGGCCATCCTTGGTTTCTTTCGTTGTTTCCCCTTGTAGATATGGTGTGTACTGCGATGGATATTCCCACGAATCTTCCATTGTCTCATTTATTGTGCTGCAGAATCGCTGATGTATACTGTGACAGTGGCCTGCACTTTGGAAATGTCTGGTGTGAAAGAGGCACTTCCGCGGGGCTCAACTTCCTTCTAGGGGATTCCGCTGGTGTCTAATCCTGTCTGCATCGTGTCTCACAGCCCCTGTATCTCCCTCTCGGTCTCTACACAGCCTTCCCATAGGGAAGGAGTTTTCACCCCTCAAATGCTCTGCGGACTTCTAGCATTGCTTCTGACGTTAGTAGACATTCGACCCCTCACCTCCAGGAGTAGTCCGGGTGAGTTGGACTTGATTGGGCAGTGTGTCCCAGCGACTCACGGGCTGTTGAGTGTGCTGCGGTATATTGCGCCGCACCTTAGTAGTGAGCTACCTTAAACACCTGCAGAGTTGGGGAAACTGATGCTGGATTAGGCCGACCAACCAGTGTTACTGGTAGCTTAGTTGGAGGGCAAAAGCGTGAGAAAGTAGTGAATCAGTTTTCTAAAACTAATCACCTGCCTTTGAAAAAAAAATCAACCAGAGGTGCTGTTCAGTTGTGCACCTTACTGGACAGGAAAGGGATTTCCAGTGAAATTGTGCACCTTATCTCAACCTTTTCTTCTGCATTTGCGGCTGAAGTACCGATAGTTCCTCCTCTGTCCCTACCAATCCAAAAAAATCTAGCTCTTACTTGGATATTCAAGAAAAGACTTTCTAAATATGCAATTATGAACCTCTTTATGAGTGTTAGAATATAGCCAATAAAATACTAATTATAAGCTCAATGTTTTATTAACATCAGAATATATAACTGCATACTACGTATATAAAGCGCACGAAGACAAATATATAACATTTTGTGCTCTAACCTCATTTGGTTCAGAAATCGAAATTATTCTCATAATTATACTATGGGGGTTACTTTAATTCTATAATTTTAATGCAGCAAAAATAACTGATAAACTGTCTTTTAAGAGGTTCAAATGCTTATGACAATCAATTCATTGCTTCATATCACAAGAACTTTCCTTGGATTGTATTCTCTATTTAAGGAAAGTTGAGATGCGACGCCGGTTTTTGTTGACCATAGTACTATCCTCTTTTGTAAATAGTTCACAAAATATCTGCTCAGTTCAGCATGTTGTTTAGGTTATTAATAAATAAAATGATCAATAAATATATGAAAAAGGATGTTTGAAGCAATAAACATTATAATTGTATATGAAACTGCTGTACTGATAATACAACACTGTGATCATTGTGGCAATAATAGAGAGGTGCTTGTTTCAATATACACGCCTTACTCCCTTCACTTCTGTCCATATCCAGTCACTGTCTCCTATCTCCACCGTTTCGTTCCAGCATATGTATAGATGAAAAGATATAATGTTTGTTTACAGTATACATCAGCTTTTGATAGACAGGATTTAAGATGTTATGGGAAACACCTAAGGGCGGTACCGCAATGAAAATGGTGTTATAATTATATAATCTCACCATATATTTTAGTCGTTATTTATTTCTACAACGATGAAAGTTGTTTTTCCCTTAGGTGATACAACTATAGTTCCACCGTCTGCGTTGAACGTCTCAAAACTTTTTATAAATATTTTACTTTATTTAGATTTATGAATAGGTGGACCTTTTTTAGAATTTTTTTCTGTTAATCTATGCAATTTATAAGCATGTTCATGGTAAAAATATTAGTGCTAGTTATGAAGAGAAAATAGAGACGATCTTCCAATAAATGGCTTCATAAATTGTTTTTATATTTGAACGGCAAACCCATTTATGAATTTCAGCGGCCTTCAGGGAGATCGGTACGGATTTGCAGCAATATCTAAACCTAAAGCTTAGCGTATTCCTAAGGAGCAGGCAGGTAATTTGTAATTAGTGTTTATTATATTTCTACTCACAGCTTCTATACAATAGACGAAATTCATGCACCTGAAAAAGAATTGTTCCAGTTTCTCTTTAAATAATTTTTCATGCATATAAACACGAAAAATGCAAATATTTTCCTTCTTAATGTAACAATGTATGTTATATTCCTGACGTAATCTACACCCTAGAGTTAAAACTAAATCGAGAGATTTAGATAAACTGAGATATAGAATCGAATGATACATGATACGATATGATTCTGTGGGGATTGTTTTCTCTAATAATATTTTCTAGAATTCTTAAAGGGGTTTGTGGAATTTATTTAACGACATGTGAACACTCTTTACGATTTAATGCGTAGTTTTATTCTCTGGTTGGTTGATGCTGAGGTTAGCTGTCTGCAGTTTGTTTGCTTAAACTTTTACTGTGTATATTGCCACTGCACGTATAAACGTTTTAAAGTCACAGTATCATTCCTTTAAATTTATACTACAAGACAGCTTAGCGTGAGGATTTTTGGAACTATAGTAATACGTCTCACATGGGAGAATTTCTGAAAAAAAAATTGTTTTTATGTTATGAATAAATTCTTAGGAATTTCTCGCTTTAAATGCTTCCAGTAAAGAAATAAAAGCTACAAAACAAATAAAAACAAGAAGCTATCCTTTCCGACAAAATATACCAGATGTTGCATGCTTTTAATGGCATATGCTGTTTTGATCCATATTTATTACTGGTAATGCGACAACCAATCCCTAATTTTTATGAAAGACACAAGCGCGCAGTAAACTGTTCATAACTTACACGTTTTCCAACTTAACGAACCAAGATATACAGCCGGAAATGTGCATACAAGAGAAAAAACATAAACCAAGCCCTAAATACTATATTTCATACTTAATAAAATGAGGAATATTGTGTAGGAACAAAGAATTGCTCTAAAATAAACTTTCCATAAAAACTTTATGCTGTGTAATAAATGTCCAAACCGTAAGTGTATCCTTTGATGTCAGTAGTTTTATCTTTCGCATTTAATTCTATTCATAATTTTACCTCCTCGTACTTTACAACTGCCTTTTGTTCCCCAGCTTGTCCAGAGGGTATTATTGAAACATCAAATGTAGGCAGACCTAATCGATAAAGTGAACCGGGTCAGGTGGTACAAGGAGAAACCAACGAAAAGGCGTTCTTTCATCTTCTGAATTTTTACTTTGAAACAAAAAGCCTGAACTTCAGCAATGACATTTCAGAGACCATGATAATGCTGTATATATGTAAGAATATACTACATATATATTTATTACAGGTGTAACCTATTTAGAAATAATATTTGGCATAAAACGCAAATAAAGTACGCATATCAAATTTATGTATTAGCTTAAAGTGGCAGAACTAGATCTACGAGTGTGTAATTTATGAGAGAAGGAATATCAGCCTGAAGTGTCTTCTCTGAATCATTTCTGTAAAGGAAATGAGCAAGCTGAAAATAGCAATAATTTCTTCTTGTTTCCTATATTTATATTCTTTTCATGATTTTCTTCGACCTAGTTACCAGCATGATTCCTTTCGTTAGTCTAGTTTTTAAGTAGAACACTTTTCATTTAAAGAAATGTGTTCTTTTCTGACTCTCCTTTTCTTACTTTCTCTCTCTTTACTGTTCAATTGCATTTACGTGCTTTCTGCAAATACTTCCTAGTAATTTCTGATAGCCTTTTTCAAAGAAATATACTGCAAGCTAGCTGGCAAAACAAAACAAAAATGGCGCAGTTTCCCTTTTTCTGATATCGTGTTAAGATAACCACTTATCGTGTCAATATAAATGTTCAGAAATGGTGACCTTGAGAACAAAACTAACCTACATCTCTTCTAAACCAGTGGCTCTACTTCTTCTACTTCATTGCCCATTAAGTGAGAACATAAGCGTAGCCATGTAATGGATAGTTGATGCAATTAAGTTTAAAAAGTAATTATATTTTACAACCAATATTATTTACGTAAAAATATTAAATACGTACACATTTTGAGCAGTAATACAATTGAATAAATGCATCGTAATGATGGTACAAATCTTAAGCTAAAATGGAAACAGCCACCCCCGTTTCTTCTTTTACGTTCATTCATGCAGGTTGCTTGCTTTTTTTGTCAAAGCGAAACCGAAAATGCAGCTTCATAAAAATAGGGCCTCTCAAATGGAATTAAGATTCGCTTAGCAGAAAGTATTCAAACTTTCGCTGGTTTCCAAAAGCGAGCACCCGTTAACTAAGTTTGTTCAATGCTCTGTCACAACATAACTCAATTTATCTATAGCAATAAATTCAGATTGAGCTTTTGCCCTCAATTGTGGAATCTGTACAGAGTGAGGAAGTTCATCAGGGCCAAAACTTCCTGACTTAAATTCCATAGAACACATGGACAGAAGTACTACTTTGTATTAACTGCAACAATCGACTTAGAAATTCAGCTTTTTCCAGATGCTAAGGACTATTGCATTTCCGGAAATATATATATAAATTCCATAGAACACATGGACAGAAGTACTACTTTGTATTAACTGCAACAATCGACTTAGAAATTCAGCTTTTTCCAGATGCTAAGGACTATTGCATTTCCGGAAATATATATATATATATATATATATATATATATATATATAAATTAACACTAATAATAAAAGTAGATAAGGATAAAACACTGAGAAAAAGTAACACTAGAAATTGCTATATTTCGAACTACTGCGAGTTCTTCAATGGCAAGAAGCTATTTTTAGGATTTGGTCTAGCTTCTTGCCATTGAAGAACTCGCAGTAGTTAGAAATATAGCAATTTCTAGTGTTACTTTTTCTCAGTGTTTTATCCTTATTTACTTTTATTATTAGTGTTAATTTGTTACATTGTTAATAGTGTTACTTTATTTTTATTTTTAATTTATATTATATTTATACACAAGGCTTTATTACTTTTGTAACAAAACGAATGTATGCAGTGATAAAAGTCCCCAAAAGTATTTTTGTTCATTTGAGAAGTGCAATTTCAACCTTGTTACGTTTTAATTAATAATTATTTCTAAATCAAAAAAGAAACTTTTCATTTGTGAAAAAAGTATATTAGTAAACGTGCATTCCATAACATTTTAATTCATCAAATTGAGGTTTATATTTTCTAAACCAAAGTATATAATAAGCGCGATAGGATCAATAAACAAGTAAATAAATCACACCTCCTCTTATCATTCTATATATATAACAATAAAATGTGGAAAGTTTAGAGTTTTAGTTTAATTGAAATCCGATAGGTATATTTTTGTTATTACAGTAAAATATGAGTAAAATTAATTATTGGAAAATAATGTAATAGTGTACTTAGTTAATTACTTTATTGTTAGTATAAATTCACACGGGGTTCAAATTTTATTGCTTCAAATATTGTATTTATGAGACAAATAATATTATATTGTATAATTTACTAAATTTTGAGCTTTTAAAATTATTTTTGACACGCAGGGAGCTTAATTGTAAGGCAGTCATGCGAAAAAGTGCTTCTAGGTGTTTTATCACTTCCACGGTGAGTTCATTTCACCGCTATGGGTGGCCGGATACGTGAGCGGGAGGTCTGGGGTCGATTTCCACCAGGATAGTCCTCCTTGACTGGGATTTCTTTCAGGTTTTCCTCAGTCCTCACAAATGACAAATGCCGAAAAGTACCCTAAACCTAAGCATGGCATCATTTTATCTCACATATCATGAATGTCCACCACCTGTGATGCTTCAGTAGTGAAACCGGGTTAAATACTATTCATAAACTAAAACAGCGAGTTAACCAGCGCACCCGCTTAACAAGCGCGTATATTTCTTTCTTCCATAACATTTGCGTTAGTAGCAAAAACATGTCTCATGACAAATACAGAAAGTAGATCCAAACAGGGTCTCATCCTCTTATGCTGATGCTGCCTTGTATACAAACAAAAGTGGGAAGAAGGAATTGCTATAGGGAAGTGGTTTAGGTTAACCAAACTCACTGGTATGCCACTCCTA
Source organism: Metallyticus violacea (assembly GCA_030762175.1). NCBI lineage: Eukaryota > Metazoa > Arthropoda > Insecta > Mantodea > Metallyticidae > Metallyticus > Metallyticus violacea. The sequence continues at coordinate 27,259,383 of CM060836.1, forward strand.
TTCCTCGAGCGTGATGCATCTTTGGTATGCCATACATGAGCATACACAAATGACATAAGTTATAGCTCACACAAACACTAACCCAATGACCTAGTTTACACTGGGTAAACTTGTAAGACAATAGAAGAGAGAAGCAAAGAGTATAAGCAGCACAGAATTATTCTATCCAAACAAGGTTGCACAGCACTGCATAAGTACAGCTTCAAGATTCCTTAGATAAAATCAGCAAACACCGAGAGTGCCTATTAAGGAAGCCATCAATCAAAATGAAGTGCGAGAACACAACTTGAGCAACTAGGCGAAGCATGCACTGCGCTGAAACGGAGGATAGGGGTCTAAAGTCCGATGCGATTTTTTTTAAATACTATCATGTGTTACGTAAATACTCTTCTCATACATAGACAATGACCTCAGGCTTAATCAGGTATCGTGGAAGAGCCCCGCAGAGTTTGATCTCTCTTCAGCACCCTTTCCTTACCAATTCTGAACTTAATTGCGTAGTACTTGAAGTCTATGATGACCATATAACTGATGACATTAAACTCATTCTGAAATTATCAAATCTCATGTGGTAAATTGTGTGCAACAATTGATTATAAAAGATCAGGAAGAGCACAAATGTAGGAGGGGGGTCTAAAGACAACATTGCAAGATTGAGGATTCAATCAGCAACTTTCCGACACGAAGAGCGGAATCCTGTGATAAAAACAAACAAACAAAAATTAAGATATGGGAAAATATTATCTTGGAAATTAAACGAGGGTTCCTATTTAAAAACCATATTTTTCCTCTAGGCTAATTAATATTCCGGTATTTGGTACATTAAACAAAATTTTCTTAGAAGAGTATATCAAGAGCTTAATGGAAACGTATTCCATCTTTGAAAACAGTAATAAAAAGTGAACCGCGAGTTCATACATTCAGACACTGGTCGATAGCTTTCATACAAAGTGGACATTTGCGCAATGTTTTCTAAGAAAAACGTACATAACTTTTAAAGTGAATGTCAACTTTAGGAGCTGAAAATTTTCAATTCTAAACTGTACAAAAACGTTTCTATTGAACAATTAAAAGTTACATTCCTTGCAAAAATCTGTTGTAAATTTTTTTTGGTTAACATAACAAATTTCAATTAAAAAGCAAGACAGTTCTTTCACAGAAATGTAGAAAATTTTAATTTAAATATCGAACAAACTGAAAACATGCAATCTTTGGTTTTGTTTTTAACGCCCATTTTGACTATTGAGACAAATAAATGGAAAAGAGAAGTATATTGATGAATTAAATAAAGAGCAAAGAGAGGGCATTGCATGGTTAAGAGAAGGGATGTGGAGATTAAAAGGAATAAGGAAAGAGTTTCCTCAGAATCAGTGCCGAATATGTGGGGAAAGGAAGATATGGAACATTTAGTGTTTGAGTACAAAGGGACGGGACTCTGGAGGAAATAGTTTATAAATGATAAATGTTTTAAATTAGATAGAAAAATAGCCTTAATGAAAATCTTCAGCAAAGATAGCAGGAATGTAGGAGAGTTATTCAGTAAGGTTACAAATAAATGGAATTGGGTACTAAGAAAGGAAGCAAATCAAATAACTTATAGGATTGCATTTGTTAATTATATTAGAATGTAAATAAAGGTGACTATGATTGGGAGTGAGTTATATTTTTATTAAATTTGAAATGTAGCATTTAGTATGCATTTGAGAAATAAAGGCATAAAGGCATTGAGAAATAAAGGCATTTGTAGAGACTGTAGCCTATTGGTAGAGTAATGGAAAACTTTTATTTAGGACCTTGAATTGGGTTGGAGCCTGGTCCCTGGTCCCATTGAATTCCAGCAGGCCGCTGTTGATGAACAGGGGACAGGGGACTAATGCAATCAAGGTGTATTTGTTCAATTATACTAGAACTTGGATAAATGTAATAATATAAAACGAATTATTGCATTTATATATATTTGTAATTGGAGAGAGCAATCCTAAAATGACCTGGACCAGATTGGTGGAGGCCCCCTGGTAGTTCGTAGTTGTATTTCTTTGTATTTGTTCTTAGCATATTAAAGTTCAATTTCAGTTTCAAACTACTGAGGCATCACAGGCGGTGGACATTGATGACTAATGCAGGGAGAACGATTCACACTTCCTGTTAAATGATATACACACCAGATGCAAAACATAACACCAGCGTTTTGGGCTGCACAGGTGGAAATAGATCTCAGAGAAATTGGCTCGGGTCCAATATGATAATGACGTAATGAAAATAATAAAAATGTATGGGAGATTAGAACAAGGCTAGAGGATATCAGCAAGCCGGAAATCGAGGCAGAATGTAACGCGAAAGCCTTCTTGTCCTATTGAATGAAACGAAATTAACTTGGGGTAAAGAGGTGTACGTGTTGTTCTAGGGGGAAAGCCGAGATCAGGATTAGCCTGGTTTAGACTGGAAGGTTGGAACATAACGGACAGTTATGGTAGGAGAATCTGTTAATTTTATGGTGGGGATCAGGAATGAGTACATATCCTGGCAGAATGTACCCACTGGGAGCACCTGAGAAAAATGTTGTTTTCAGAAAACTTTTTAAGGCAATTAGAGGTCAATTGGCATGCTGGGATCTGTTTGTGAACCATTCTAATTAGTTGAATAGCCAAAGTGAGCGGAGATAGAAGAATTTATTTATTGGTTAAAAGTAATAATTAGTATAATTATAAATAATATGTAATATGTACATATCGTTCTTCATATTTTAGTTTTCTTTAAACATTTTATTTACTTATTATTAATATTGTCTTATTTTTATTATTATTATTTATTGCAATTTCAAATTGAGTATCATGGTAATCATAGTAAGCATGTAATGTCTACGATCCATGCATAAAATATATTTAGAATTTGTATTTAGAATTTTATAATAATAAAGATAAATTTCTACATGAGATGAAATGATAAACAGGAAAGGGTTTTATTTTAAAGGAAGGAAGCGTTCCAGGCCTAAGTTTAGGGTAACTCCCCGACATTTGCCATTTATGAGGACTGAGGAAACCCTGAGGAAAAACCTCAGTCAGGGAAGACGGTCCTAGTGGGAATCGAACCGCAGTCCTCTCGCTTACGAAAGACCTCGGCCATTCTTGACGGTGCAATGTTTGGTGAACTGTAAGCATGTTTATTACTAATATCGTTGTTTAAAGAAATTAGAAGAAAACCATGACTTGATACTAAAAGTACACAGCTATAGCAGCAGTGGCGGTGGTAGCTGTGATGTCAGAATATTGGTAATAGTAGTACCAGCGGCAGGGGAGAGCAGCTGCAATGGTAGGGTGATGGTGGTAGTAATAGAATTAGTAGTTTTATTGTTTCTTTGTCAGTTTCTGTTCTGTGCTTTGAGTTTTGTCGTATTTGTAATCAGTTCTGTTCCAATATTTGGTTACAACTTGTTAAAATGCCTAAAGGTTTAAAACCCTGTATAGGTTTGGTTTCAGTGACTTAAGCCTCCGTCTATAAGTGCATGCACTTTTACTGCAATGTTTACCAAAATAAGAATTGAGTGTCTAAATATTGTTGTAATACACGTGCAAATACTTTAAGAAAGTGATAAAAATTTGCCATTAGTGATGCCGTTTGCATAACCAAAAGGGTATACGGTGTAATCTCAATAATACAGTTGTTTTGTTAAATACATTTAAATTTTTCTGTACAAAATTAAAACATACAATTCAGTATGCAAACTTGCGCTTAGCCAAATGTCAAGTCCCTCAAGAATTATTGACTTTACGATTTCAAAGTGTGGAAAATACTGGATAAAAATGACTTTATTTAGAAAGGCGCGTTTCGTTTGATGATAATGCATTTTGAAAATAAGCAATTGATATGTTTGAAGCTTGAACATATGTTTAAAACTAGAATAGTGAAGGCGTTTATCAACTTTTTCAAGCTTGGTTCTTTATAATGACAAAATGTCGGATAGCCGTCTTAAGCTATGCTTTAAATGAAGGTAGACATTTACATGAAAACAGCTTAGACAGGTCACAAGCTACACTCTTCTGTTTCTATTCTCTACTCCAGCTGTTCTCAAGCTGCAGCTGCGGGTCTCTGGGGTCTATAAAGTCCTCCTAGGGGGCCCACGAAGTACTTGAGTACTGCTAACAGTATTGAATATACAAGCAAAGATAAGAGTAATAAATTAGAGAAAACAAAAGATGATATGTGTGTTGATTGAGGATAAGTGCATTAGAATCAAATTGAAAGTAATCTCCTATTCCGGAAGAAGCTTCAAATTGATGTGCCGAAAATATGCATCTTTCGGTAGCGACTGGGGCTCGCCTGAAACAAGCAAGCATAAGTTTTTCTCCGACTACCAGAGAAGGACTTTTTAAAAACGGTGTGAAAAATCATTCTCTGCACCTATTTATCTAAAAACTAGCATAGAAACGTTTAGAAATCGTAGATGCAAAAATCATTTACAAATTTATTCTATTAAGCCCAATAGTTACAGCTTGTAATGAAATGTAGCATCACCCCTCTCATGGTCTTCTGGCCACGTCTGTAGATTGCGGACTGAATACTATAGGTGTAAGTCTATAGGGATGAATGAAATAAAATGAATTAATGATGACGTAAATGAGTTCGGAAATGTTGGTTCCTTAAAGCTATGTGACATTTATCTTCTCAGGAAAGGAAAAAATCCGAAATAAAACCTTACCCAAACAGTTTACCCGATCGGGGTTCGAACCCAGAACCTCCAGTGGCAAATTCTACCACTAGACTATGGAGGCGTAACAATAATGCGCCATATATTTTTAATTATTATTAAAATTAATATATTATACATTTTATATATTTTTAAATGCACTATATCCGTCACTATTGTGTAAAGATCCAATGCAGAAAAAACTAAATATTGAAAAAGATGTATTTGTTTGTTTATTTATGTCTATATTTTGCAAAATTTAAAAATATATATTAGTGTTTTAAATTCTGAGCTAATCTTAGGAATCCGCGATAGCGAGAGAGCGTAAAAGGGTATTCGATATCTAGGAAAGTTTGAGATTTACTAGAAACTCATCTAATCAAGCGCATTTTGTTTTATTTTAACTAGTATGATAGACATACGCGTATGGCATTTAAGGAAATCATATCTCTTAGTGTCAGCTTGCATCAATGTTACTTTGCGTTATGCTGTTTCTTTGCGAGTACGAATGTCATAATGAGAAAGGTAATTATGGCACTAAAAGTTAAAGTCCGCATGTATTTAACTCTTTGGCTCATTGATGCTTTCCTGAAGACACGGAATGGAGAGTAGACAAGGTTTTTGGTGAAGCAAGCGAGAGCAATCATTTGACTTGTCATCGTGAAACATTAGTTAGAGCGAGATTGGCGCTGTTCCCAGATGAATAGTTCTCAGGTTTTACGACATAGACCAGATGTGCAGTGAAGTTGCAAAAATCACACAAAAAAGTGCTTACTTTAATCTTATAACTCCAGATTTAATATTTATGTACAATTATTTTTACTGAAAATACACATCTACAAACAAAACGTGAGCTATGCGTAATATTTTATTGATTTATACTCAAGCTTCTGTATTGAGCTATCTGCATAGAACGATTCTTTATTACAACATGAACACTCTAACATTATGGACGTAATATTTCGGCTTGTATCAGCTATCTGCATACAAGAATAGCTTATTCAGACACCAGTGAGATCTACATTACTTCTAGAGGGCATGTAACAAATAAATCTAAAAGTTTATAATTTATGCCATAGCGCAGCTCGGAAGTTTGGCCAATTATTTTCGTTAAAATAGGCAGGCTAAACGGCACTTTCAATACTGAAAATAGGCAGTAATATAATTAAAATGGACATTTATTAAAAGTGAACACAGAGGATAATATCAATCATTATTAATGAAAATATGTATTTAAGATACTTAATAATTTCTTTATCACACAATTAAAGTACTTAAGTTTACTTTTCTTAGTTACAAGCAACAACAAGTTTTTTTTTCAAGGTATCAATTGTCATAGTCAGCTGCTTGCCAGAGAGAATATTTTTATTACGGAAAAAGAACGTTCTACTTCGACTGAAGTGATTGGAGCATATTTAAAACAAGCTATTTCGGAAGGACTCGTATCATTACAACAGAACATTCACCTTTCAGGATATCATGAATATGTTGATCAAGACAAAGTAAAGTAGTTTTGAATAGTCCTGGCGAATGTGGAAAAGATGCGCAGTGGTTTCTGGTCAAGTTAATTTTCTGTTTATGCGTTTATAGGAGAATCAGGTTAGTGTCTCTCTTACTTCCATACTGAACACGTGTAGGGACAGTTTATTACACATCTGTACCGGTCTCATCTTTCTCGCTTGCAATTGTTTGTTACATTTATGCAACTGAGAAGTTACCCCTATCACAAATTTCCTAGAATCATCTCGGGCAGATTGATACAAGGCCATTAGCCAGGAATAAATTAACAGCACTTTCTTCATCTTCTCTATTTGCTAGTATTCGTGTGTCCGAGATAACCGTGCTTTTCTTTCACTAATGAAGGTTCTGCTATTTAAAGAGCTGAAGTGAATGGGTTGAAGAGAAAGTTTTTAATTGCTTGAAAAGAAATAAATGTATAATAAGATTCTCAATGGATATTTTATGAGGTGAACATGTCATTTAATTTTTATGACTTTTTTCACTTCCATACGTTGAAATTCTTTACGTGCTTCTTGAAATGCGTAAATAATCGCAGAAAAATTCCACAGTGATTAAAAAAAAATTTTTAAGCCTTAAAGTAGACAACAGAAGCTAAAATAGGCCAAAAAGGGGGGGGGGAATGGCCCTACCGACCCCAAATGCACGGAAGGATGTTCATTTCTATCTGACTTTTAAATATATCCACCCAGATAGAAAAAGCATTTTGCCTAATTTCCGGGTTCTTGTCATATATATACTTTAAACTCAGAGCCAGTTTTATCTGTCTAAACCAGTAGCAGGCAATGATAACCGAAACTGTATTACCACATTCTTTTCAAACTAACGTGCATTCACTTAATTTGTGATTATGATTCAAAGAATTAAATAAACTCTCTCTACTTACATTTCTGTTACTCTGTAATGTGTAACAATTAATACACTGTGAAATACAAATCAGTAACGATAAAATAATTGCTTCTAAAAACGACTATGCACTTCATGTCTGCTTGAAATTGAATGACATTCAATTTTTCTTAAAAAAAAAAACATAAACTGCTTGAGTGGGAATCTCTACAATATTTTCTTTTACAGAACATTGCTTGTTAAAGCTGGTCTCTTTAATTATATCCAGCCATTGATGGTTTTGAGTAATATTATACTTACTCTTGATAAATTAAATTCTTAATATATTCCTTATGCACAACCATATTATGTATAGACATGCTTTTATTCGGCACTACTTCGGTAACACATTGTCATAGGTTAGTATGACTGGACTGGGCTGGGTGAAGAGAATTTCAGACATGAAAGCACAAAGAGGTTTCTTCGTATTCAACTGAATCTACAGAAGGAAGAGGTAGGAAGGGCGGGCAGGATTTGGGGCTGCAGATACGGTTGCAGACGAGTTCCTAACGTTTCCAGATTTATATTTTTTGTGTAGTTTGAGCTCTTAGAAGGACTTCTATTACAGCAGACTGCAGGGCAGTTGTTCCAGAAACCATTTCCGCCATTGTACGCCACTTATCAGCAATTCACGTCGCCTGGCTGTCAACGATGAACGGGAAAATTAAATGAGTGGGAAAAAGGGACAAGGAAGTTCGTAAATAATAAATTTACCTTTCAGTATTCGCCCAAGTGACCAGGAGAAACTACGAAAGAGTGCAAGGTTGTTGATTTGGTTTATTTACGAACACTCTTTAACATCTCAGGTCATCAGCGTCCTATTCTATTTAGGGCGTGAAACAGCAGGTAAATTTTGCTCAGAGGTCTCTTCTTCCAGACATGAGGTTCTTTTATATACCGTAAATCTACGACGCGGCACTCACGGCTTCACTTCTCTTCCGAAGGAAGCCATCGATCCTGGTCGGGATTGAACCCGCTCTTCTGGGTTTAGGAGGCAAGCATGGTTACCGTCACACCACCGGAATCGACAAGAGAGTCCAAGATGAGGTGCCGAATTTAGTCCTGGCACTTCCCGAATGCCTGTCCAAAGCGTTATACCCGAATCACATTGCTTCCTTTTGGGTAGAATAGCAATGTCTATTTAGAAGATTCGTTGGTTGGGTGTCTATCCAATTTTTGCAGACGAAATGTGAACGTGCAAAGCATTGTACAAGCAAACGATTGGCTTTATAATAATGTATGCACATACACACGTGCACGCGCATATACACATGAATTAAGAGAGAATTTGGGGTCAGCAGCGGGAATGTAAAATAAGAATAGTAAAGTGAAGTATTGGCTGCAAATTATTCATCGAAATCAAACTTTAAAATACGACATTGTGCTATCATGAATGGGAGGGAACAAGACTTGGGACTTCGAAATTAAGAAAGGGATTAGAAATAACAGTGATGTGTTCCAATTTATGGCGGTCCAGGGAAATAGAAAGAACGAATGGAGGAAGGTTAGGAATCGCTTGATGGATATGGATAGGCAGCATACAATTGCGCAATCAGAGAGATGATTTCGCTGGAAATACAATTTGGGCTAAAATCAAAATGGAGGATGAAAAAATGCATCTAAACAGGGACTATACTCACTAGATAGAGGCTCGCGTGGCTCAGACGAGCGGTATGGCGGATGATGAAGATCACTGACGAATATGAGTGGAGAATTTGTCCCATCTGTGAGAAGGGGAATCTTGGACACATATTCTGCCTGGATGTAAAGGTACGGAAGGATGGAGGGAAAAGTATCTACCGCACTCTTTCACAGAAACTGAGGGAGATGGTCATGCTGGTAGGTGGCAGGCAAGGAAGGAGAGGAGAGATTAGGAAATTTCTGATGAAAGTGAAACAGCTTAGGTCTGAAAAGGTTGATAACCGGTTAGGGGGTTGGGGGGGGGCACAAATTGACCGAATCCAACTGTGGTCGTTCTTTATATTTTTATATGTATTTATAATATTTTTGAAACATATTATTGTGGTATTTCTTACTTTATTTTATTTCTATTTTTATTTATTTGTTTATTTTATTTGTGTTTTAATTGCTGAATATATATGTTTTATAAATTATTGTGAACATCTAATGTCATATCTTGAGCTAAATCAAACATATCAAGTGTATCATAAAATTACATGCGGTCCTTTGGACCCGTTGTTTTGTATTGTATTGGTGCCACTGTAATAATTACACGACTACTGCTACTACCACCACAGAGAAAGAGAGAGAGAAGGGGGAAAGAGAGGTTGTTGAGCAGATGATCAAGTCGTTATTGCGGTCACATTTCGTTCACATATATTTGTGATCTAATGGAGGAATGACATCATTAATGATGACGTGTTAACGGTCTACTGTTTACGAACAAGAAGTAAGTAATTTCCTTTCGCTTGCATAATCTACTTTGTCACCTTAGAGTCGCAGAGCAAAGTGTAGGTCAGTGTGGAAAACTGCATGTTTACGATTCATGGAATGCACGTGCGACAAGGTCTTGCAGATTTTAATGGTTGCGATTTCAGTAGAACTTCACATCAATAATTGGGTTTGCCACTATCTTAATACGAGGGTGCAAGAATTGTTAAACAGGATCTGGACTGGTATCCGTTTAATATTCGCACCAACCAGAAGTAAGCGCCTAGTGATTCCACCCGCCGCATCGTTTTTTTTTTTTTTTTTTTTTGATTTATTTATTTATGGACGCTCTTTAACATCTACGGTCATCAGCGTCCCATTCAACACAGGGCGTGAAACGGCCGATAAATTTTGCTCAGAGGCCTCTCTTTCAGGCTTGAGGTTCTTTTTCGTGCCGTAAATGTACGACACGGGACCCACGGTTTTACTTCCCTTCCGAAGGAAGCCATACTTAGGATTTTTACGCCCCGAAAAAATCCATCGGTCCTGGCCGGGTTCGAACCCGCGATTTGGGTGTAGGAGGCAAGTACGGTAACCACTACACCACCAGGACCAATCCGTCGCACCGTGACGAGTGCATTTTGTGCAAAATATAATTAAAAAAAATTACAGAATTATATTTATTACAAATTTAACATTATTTCATTTGATTCTGTCTGTGGTTAATATTTATTATAAAAATATGATTTATGGATTCCTAACGGAGTTTTGATAGCATGTACCGTAGAGATGACAGTGACAATCGCTAAAAGGAGTACCAGAATGTAAATTGCCCAAATTTTGGATTTATTTCTTGTGAAAAATCTCATAGTAACTGCTCACATTTTTATCTTTACCTTCATATGACTTTACAGTGTACATTTCCTTAGTTTAAAGATAAGACATCTGCAGTTGTTTGCATAATGAGGAAAAACATGTCGACAATTATGTTGTGAATATGTTTGAACTGTTCTGTTCGGGTCAATATTACTGTAATAAATATAGGTTTCTAATTATCTCTGAAATAAAATAAAATCTATTTATGAAACTGAGTGACTTTGTTCATCTTTGCAAATTCTATTGTTTTATTTTAAAAACTTTATCATTGTTTAGATATTTTAGTCACAACAGCTACATACATAACGTTCGGATCAATATGACTATTCTTACATACGACATTAATTATTTTCATCCTCCTTGAATGTCATAATTGTCGCATAGTTTGAGTGCAGCAAATGGACGCTTGAGTGAAGCTGAGATAAAAACACTTGTCACTGAAGATTCCGTCTCTGAATATGAAAATCACTTGAGTACCTCTTCTGAAAGTGAAAGTTCCAATGATGGTTTATACGGTCAACATCCTGTCAGCAAGGATGTCCTTTCAAAAGATGAAAATATAATATAGGGGTTATATCCACCTCGACAATGCGACCTTCTTTCTGCATCCAATGTCATCAAGAATTCACCAGGAATTACAAGGTATGCAGTCACCAAAATAGCTGACATGAAATGTTCATTTAAAGCAGTATTTGGTGCCATACTTGTAAATGAAAGAATTAAACATTTGGACGGAAAGTAGGTTTATGACCAAAGGTGGGGAAATATTACAGTTATTTGTGTAACTTGCTAATTGTGACACGAATTCACTTACGCCCACGAGTTAATTTTCACTTAGAATAAACATTATACACGTGTTGCATACAACGTTTTATGGAATTTTAGCATTGAAATAATTTTAAAAATTATTAAAAAGTTGCAAAACGTGATGTTATGAGATTTAACGTATTATATTGCATGGTTTCTTAGTATTCGTTTCTATGGCGATGCTATTTTGTTTTTGTTTTGAAGAATTCAAATGGAAATGGATGCTAATTACGCAATGTTTGATATTGAAAATATGGATATTATGAGGTAGCTTATGGTTTTTAATTCCCCTAAAATTGAAAAGTGTATAAGAAAAGGAATGTGACAAGTTCTGTACACGAAGAAAAGACGTTTATGGAAGTTTATATCCTTGAGTTTTCTCTTATTTCAATTACCGAGGATACTGAAACACTAATATTATGCACATTTATTAATGTATGTTTACTCTTTTCTCCAACTGTGTACATATACGTGTATTATCTGATAGTGCTTCTCCACTGTTGAATTTAGTACAAATTCACATGAGTAAAGTATTAATGTGATGGCAGTAAAACAAAGGGAACCATTATAAGAATACATGCGTAGCACGTATTGGCGGTCATTAACGGAGGTATGAAAGTTCTATCCTTGCAATGTTAAATTTACCAACTTTAGTTCCCGTTTTCTCAAGAACTATCAAAGCTAATGCAGTGAAACTTTTACAGCATACAGATGCACATAATCGAACTTTTCTGATCTATATTCACTGCTGTATCATGACTCTGAAGCAAATTATAACTTAATTTCAATTGTTTACTTTTTCTATTTTTTTCCCCCAACTTTTTTTTGTTTACGTTTTCACATTTTGTGCTAGCTAATCCATAATATAACCACAGCATTACAATAATATCATAAATAAATGGTGAAACTTTCAAATTCATATCTGTTACAGATCCTTAAAAAATAGCACTTATGCAAAAAATGTAGTTTTTCAATAATTGTTTTTATAGAATAATCAATTGACTGCGACTGTCATATTTAAAGACAGCAGTTGTTTCCAAATGCTCGAGAAAAGTTCAGCTTCCTAAACTTGGGTACAAACCAATGTCTTTGTCTTTCACTTTACGAAATGGTTCGCGACTTTAAAATTGGCTCTATATTGGCTAGTGCCGAGTGTGTAGCCTTGTGCTTAGACAATGGAAAGGCCTGCGCTGAAATGCATCTGTTAAAGGAAATCGTTACCTTCTACTCCGCTCTCTGGTATGAGAGAGCAGTTAAGCTGTCTATTGCTTGTTCTGCGCTATTCACGGCTGCGCAATGCGTTTCGTCTTGTTCACTCTGGACATTTACGGAGCATACAGTTTACTTGTAGTCAGAGAATTTAAATTTATATAACAGTTTTCTGACCTGCATGGTTGATAACGGGATGTCAAACAGCTATTTCATTATTTTAATTTAAATGTTGTAAATAAAACCACTTGTAATTTTCACTATTTATAACATTATTAAATTGATGATTATATATATATATATAATATTAATGAAACATAAAAATAAAGAAACACTATTAACAATGTAACAAATTAACACTAAAATAAAAGTAGATAAAGATAAAACACAGAGAAAGAGTCACACTAGAAACTGCAGTTTCTAGTGTGACTCTTTCTCTGTGTTTTATCTTTATCTACTTTTATTTTAGTGTTAATTTATATATATATATATATATATATATATACTTTAAAACCCTATGAAGTATGAAATTATCATTTTTAGATAATTTTTTTAAAATTATTTCGGGATTTGTTTGTAAAGCAAGCACTTTTTAAATTGAGATTATTTCAAGCTGAAATATAAATATATTTTTATAAAATTTTTAATTTATATTTTTCAGGAATACTGGAAAACTAGTTTAAAAACATAAACGGAATACAAAATAAAAAGAGACCCCAAAGGAGGAATTAAATGAATAATTTGATTATAAACAATATCAGAAATAAGTTTTCAGATTTATATCTGTATGTACTTACTTCAATTGCAACATTTTTAATTAGATTAGAGTTTTTCTTAATAGTGTACCATATTGTTTAAATTGTTTGGAATATTATGCATTGCAATTTTAAAATTATTTTAATGATGTAGGGAACTTTGTAACTATTCATTTTTTCCCATTTGTAATAGAGTTTTAGTAGCCCAACACCTTGTGGGTTCTTTAGTTCTGTTTACCTTTATCCACGATCAAACACAGAACACTTACGAGCAAAGGGGTTGGCTCCTAAAAGTAAATTTACAAAATTTTTACTTATAACTCACAACTTTTTTGTTTGTAGCAAGCAACATTTTAAAAAATACTTCAAGAAAACATTTTTTCTACAATTAAAATCCCGCTTTGCTGGGAAATAGTTTCCGTTTTTTTATTTCTGTATGTAACACATAAAGCTTTCCAAGCGAGGTAAAATATCTTCAAAGACTTGTTGCTAATCCTTTCCTATTACCGTCATTTGTAAGAAATGTAAATGATATTTTCTTGGAATAAAATAATCGAATAAATAGCTACTGCGCCTCCCTTTCTTAGTAACCTCTCAGTTTCAACTTTTGTGTTGACGATTTCGTAAGAGCAGCTAAAACTTGACCTGAAAACCTGGCGTTCTTCAAAGTTTCTTCAATACCAACATTCGGAAATTACACATTGCCTAACCATAATAAAGAACAAGATTCTAAAATAATTAGGTGTGTATAATTTTGTTCATACTTACCACGCTGTTGTATAACGGAAACTTCTGCCTTACAAAACAATTATTTAAATGAAATGTAGTTTACTCTTGTTATGTTAAAATAAGCTAATTATACCAACTTTACAAACACGAAAACATTTTTCATAAGTTTATATTAACAATTTTTCAGAGCGAATATAATTTTTTTATTCTACCGGCACTAAAAACAGCAAACCATTTTTGTGGGCGGACTAGTGACTCGAAGCGCTTTTGACGTCAGAATACGTCAGGGGAAAGAGATGGAAAGAGAGAGGGAGAGGGGGCTACGTTCATGAATGGAGCTTCCTTTCGCGTGTATACTTTATATGGCATATTGCTTCGCCCACTACTCTCTAACAAGAGTCGTTAGGTATTTTTTCTGTGAAATCTTTTCTTTGATACTCTTTTGATATATATTCGGAAACTGCGACTTTCTTTTTACGATGCTGCACTTATACATTCTATATCAACATATTTATCCATTTACCTAAATATATTGAAAAACATTATATACTTTCATTTATGGACACCAGCACTTGAAACTTTCATAAACTACAAATATTAGATCCACGCAATGAACAGAACTTAACGTATTTTATAATTAATGAATGAAGCTACTTTTTAACTTGCTTAAGCATTAAATGCACGCTCATCATGTTACATATTACTTTTTGTAATTACCCGTTTTGTTCCTTCACACTTTTAATATCAACGGGATCTCGAAAGATGGAAAGTGAGAGTAATTCATTACTTAAGAAACAATGCGGGAAAGCGCAGTTTCAATAACAAATATTTAAACATTTATCGATCACACATAACACGTGAGCAGTTCCTTTGTGATATATATTAAGGGTTATGTTAAATATAGGGACAAATACATGATATATTAATTCAAACACGCTATTCATTGCAGACCATACACATAACATGCTCAAAGCTATAGTTTTTTTTTTCTAAACAAGCTCTTGCGGAAATGCGATTTATCATCAACAAGCAACCAGAAAGAAAGTAATCGCATTGCCGTAAAAGCCAACAAAGCCATGCCTCAATTTGAAAATAGATCTACTTCTAAATATCAAAACACTCACCGAAAAATTACAAAGGTGTCTATAAAATCCCCATCTTGGAGATTCTAAAATAAACCAAGTCTTTTCTTGATAGCGTACAGTACTATAGTCTTCATAAGGTTTCTACACAAAAACTTTTTACATGCACTAATATCACGAACTGTAGGGCCCCTCCCCTCTTCCTGCCCTTGATTCTTGTGTGTAGCGGTCACGATACTCTATTAAGATTTTGGGAAATTGCTTTATTTAGTGTATTTTCTTGCTCGTTTTCTTTATTGGCCAACTCTATTCTAAAGATTAAAATTTAAAAAACGTTAAAAAGATTAACATGTCTTTGCTAAAGCTTCTGTATGAAAACCCTAAGGGTTCTACTGCATCTCTACAAACACTACGTTTATTTTCTTGCCTCCACATTCAATTCTATGATAAATAGCTATTGATTACACTAACAGATGACGATTAACTACTATGTTGTTAACACTGCCTCACTGGAGATATGTGAACTTCTTTTAGCCTCGTGCTATCTGTTGCTGTGATGGTCTGGTGTTTATTTTTTCGCTTTTTTGTTGCTCCTTTTTCTCTGGGAAACAAATTATGGTTTCACTTCTGTTTTTCTTATTGCTCTCGTACGGGATGAAAAGTGCTTGAAAAGCAAGGGCTGAGCTTGAGTTTTGACTTGGGGGCGTAAGATAAGAGCGCCTCGAGCATGCACACACACATCCACACACACACACATATACACTCTTGTTCAAGAATAACACAGCACTGGCAGGCAGCGAATCTGCTTTGTTCCACAAACACCTTTCTGTATGACGGTGACCTGTCCACTCAACGCAAAAGCTACTCCCTTCTCTCATCGAGTGCGCGGCGCAGCGGGCGGTAGATATTAACCAAGTGACGTCATGTGCCTCACCTCTCCCCTCATCCTGTTGCCGCTGCAGGGTTGTTCGATCACACGCCAGAGGAAAAGCCAGGAAGAGCAGCGCAGAGACTGGAAGGTCACCCTCTCTTTCCTCTCTCCCTCGTGGCCAATTTATTCCCACCCAGTCTGGATTCGGTTCTGCCAACGTTGTCGAAGTTCGATAATAAAACCCGCTAAAACTGATTTTCTCACTTCTGAAGCTGTAGTGGGAAAACTAACAGTTGTCGATTAAGAATTCACATTTCATGTCAATGACCGCATGCTTTATGAGCGAGAGATTCGATTTCGAGATCAACGTAATTTCAAGTGTTTTCTTACAGCAATTAAAATATTTATTATGCCTCAGATGACATTAGGCAAAACTAGATCTTATTCTCAATTCATGTTTATTTATAACACCACACACAGAAAATTCCAATATTTTGTGCATACATTCCCCTTTTTGCTGCTTTCTGTGTGCACTTATCTACCCAATTCTACCCTACGGTTTGTTTAACAGGCGTAAATGTGTGAGGATGGCCTCTGACTGGTTGGCGCGTGCTCACCTGCAGCGGGAAAATAGGTTCCTATTGTATAATGCAGCGTTTTTATTTTTCGACTTTTTACATGCTAATTTCAGGACTATTACTTGTGTGTTGTTCCATTTATTCCTATGTAAAGTACAGTTCATTGCGTAAATAATTGCCACATAGGATAGATTTTTAAATTAGGTATGTGAAATTACTATCTCCTACAAGCAACTGTCTTGCTAAATGGTCAATGTCGCGAGCCGATATGCTTGAACGACGCTAGAGCCCAGGCAGACACTAAACACCTCCCACTGACTATAACAGCAGTGAACGGAGTAACTTCTGTCCTTGTTTAAATAAAACTATTAGCAATTTCTATTTACCCACTAACTAATGAACTAATGGACATTCATTGTAATTCATTCAGAACTATAAATCTATGAACCTTTACATCTTAATTCATTAAATCAATCTGCATGATTATTTTCTTCGCTGCCTTCACAAGAGCTCTCGTAAGATGGTGCAAAATCTTCGCTCGTCGAGAACTTGTATGTATATCATACTAGATCATCAGATGCGCAACAGAGAAAAGGTCTTCCATCTGAATGAATTCAGGAGCCATGCTTGGTGAGCTATCTATGCCTTGTGAGCCGCAGCTGTGTTAAAGACCCAACGCTCTTCACTGAAGAGAACTGTATTCAAAAGCGTCACAGTATCTTCCAAAAGGGCTTGTTGATACCGGCAAATTCTCTCTTGTTGCCAGAAATAAATAGAAAACTCTCTGGTGTGAATCACATCACTAAACCAGGGATGTTCTAAAAGTTATGGGCCTGGCACAGAAATAGGTAAAAATGACAAATTACTATGATAGTTGTTAAGTATCATCCTTTAGGCCGTTTTCGATGGGTAAATGTAGGTTACTGAAACCTGGTCGTACACCCATTCAAGATGATGAGAGCTCAGAGTATCCAAAAAACGATGAGCTTGTGACAAAAATTCATAATGTCGTACTCAATGATCGCCGATTGAGGATACGCGAGTTGGTTGACATTGCAAAGGCCTCGATAGGCCGTGTCCACTACATTTTACACGAAGTTTTGGGCATGAGAAATCTTTTGGCTCGATAGGAGTCACGTTTGTTAATAACGGACCAAAAACGCATTCGAAAGAACATTTAAAAAGAGCGTTTAGACGCAATTCCAGTTACTTTCTCCGACGTTTCATAACAGTAGATGAAACGCGGATTCATCACTGCAGGTCAGAGACGAAGGAGCAGTCCAAACAGTGGGTGGCAACAAGCGAAAATGCTCAAAGAAAGGGAAAACGGTTCCATCTGCAGAAAAAAGTCATGGCTACGGTTTTCTGATATTCTGGTGGTGTGGTACTCGTGCTCGTAGGCAATCTACAGAAGGTCAGAACCTTCCAGTTCGCTACTGGACCAACTGAAGGATGCTATTTAGGCTAAATGTCCACACCTTGCGACTAAGAAAGATCTCTTTTATACGATAATATGTCCTTACACACATTTAGAATTATTGCTGCAAAGCTGCATGATATTCGCTTCCAAGTGCTTCCACATCCGCCATATTTCCCGGATTTGGCTCTCAGCGATTGCTTTTTGTTTTCAAACCTGAAGATTCACATCAAATGACGAGGCTGAAGCTGAGAAGGACGCTTATTTTTCACAGTTGGACAAATCTTATTTTACTGAGGGTATTGAAACCTGTAATGTCATTTGACTAAATATATTTATTTGCAGGGCGACTATGTTGAGAGAAAAAAAAACACTGATATGATGTAATTAGGGATTTAAAACTGCTCAAACAATAATCTGAACTTTAAGTTCCAGGCTTAAATAATAGAATTGATCTGCACAAAGACACAAGAATTTGCATTTACCGAAGTCGCCATGGTGATTTCATCTTCTGAAGAAAAAAGAGCAGGCTCTTTGAGGTTGGTCAGATGAGTGGCGTTTGTTTAAACTCATAAAAAGTTACTTTGAAGGCTGCACTTCTGCATAATGGCAATGAATTCCCATCAATATCAGTGATATGACAGATATAAAACTGTGAATATACTTTTAGAAAACGACTCCACTAGAAAAAAAATATTTAGAATATCTGTGGAGATTTTAATTTGATACTGTAGTGAGTGTATTGCAACTAGAGTCACCAAATTATGCTCTTTCTTTCGTAAATGCAGTTAGAGGAAATATGTTTACATAAAAAACAATGGTCGAAACTGAATATCTTATTCTAGAACAAACACTTCTTTACTGAATCCTGACGAATTGAATTACCTCCCTTTGCACATAAAGCTAAGAACAATGAATTATGTAAGCAACTGCTGAATTTGTGCATTTTAAATGTAAATTTTATGATTGTAGAACATTTAAAGATGAAGTTTTGCAGATGTTTGAAAATAATCCACGAAAAGCATCCTTTTCATATTCAAAAAGTACAAACATATACCTGAGATTAGGGGTCCTCAACCTTTTCCAGTGACCTACTATACATTCAAAGCAGTGTATTAGATGTACCAATAAGCAACTTTTACAAGACAAATGCGCGATTTTGTGGTTCGAGGGTCAAAATAGCACTTCCCTACATTTATAAAAGAATTAATGATTTATTTAGTTATTTCTTAAATGTATTATTGAGAATTAAGCATTTATTGGAGACAAAGCTGTTCAATCTATTCCTGATCGATGGATTGTTCTGTGACGTCAATTAATTTTGTTAAATAACAAATATAGTGAATGACTACACAAACATATTCCAGATACTGGTACTCCAATACTTAGACCTACAATCAGTAAAAATTATTAAACTTTACAATTTAAATAATTTCTGACTCACTTTTATTTCAGTGCGGGGTTGTGTTTGTTTAGTTAAACACAGTTCCTTAATGTTTGACTTCAACTGACTTGATTTAGTCTTAAATTCTTAAATAGTCTTAAATCAGCTTCAACTTATTTGTGTACTTGTTTTTATATAAATTAGAGAATAAAATCCACTGTCACAAACACAAGCAAAAATTGTACACTTTTTTTCTAAAATCAATGGATATTCGGTTTTTCTTGCCAGCCTGAAGTCTATTAAAACCATTTTCTTGAGACTTCCGTCACATGATAGCTCTATCAATTCGTCTTTCTCGGGTGGAGCTAAGGTTTCTGGTAAGATGTCATCAATAGAAAACGGGTCTGTAATACAACATTCTGAATACAGGTTTTCAGGAACGTCTACATTGAAATCTGAGATGAAACTTCCAAGGTGCTCGTTAATATTCACTGCCAGTTTACAAGTTCAATTTCGAAGCATTCAACAATGGAAGGGAAGATATATGACCAATAGTGATTTCTATTATCACGAAGCTTAGTTGTTGCTTAAGAATCGAAATTTTATCCTGTACTAAGAATATGGAAGTGAGCGCACCCTGCAAACTTTTGTTTAGCTGGTTGAGAAGGCAAAATACATTTCCCTAGCTCATCAGTGAAACAACTGAAGTCTAAGGAAGAGTCAGAAAGAAAAATCTGCTCTTCTGAACAAAGTTCAAACAGACGACTCAATACAGTCGACAGCTACCTAACTTCAGTGTGAAATAATAGAAAATCATGTTCAGCACCTACCTCATGACACAAAATGGAAAATATACGTGAACTGATAGCTCTGGATTTAACAAAGTTCACAACTTTTACACTTTCTTTTACAACTGTCTTTAGAGCAACAGGCGTCGTTCTAGCCTCGCGATGAATGCTACAATGTACGCATTTTGCTTCTGGCCTACTTCTTTAATATTTGCAACCACGCCAGTGTTTCCCAGTCATTACACGAGAACAAACACTAACACATTTATTCCATTCTATATCATTAATTTTCATAAATTGAGCAAACAGTGATTCACAAAACAAGAATTCTTCCTTCGCTGTTTTCCCATCTATGAATCTTAACATAAGTGAGAGATGGGCCTATACATGTCAATAGTTTCATCCATTTGTATGAGAAACATTGATTAGCACGAATTTGTTCTACTAACTGCTGCTTAACATTTGCAGACAAATCTAAAACACTTCGGGATGTGGTGTCAATGGGAAATGGAATCATTTCAAGTTGGTTCCATCTCCAATATATGTGAAAGCTTATATTGTACTTAACACATTGCTTGTGTACGGGGCTTTTTGTTGCTTTCTTGTACAATGATGTCCTCTGTAGCGTTAGAAGTGGTGGTTTCTGGCAAAGCGAATTATTTACTCCGGTTGCACTCATTTCTTCCTTTGAGCTTTTCAAGTAGAGTCCTTTAATTACACACATCAATGTTCGGGTTACTTCTTCTGAATCTGGCCTAAATTACATTAAATCTAAGAAATAAAATCTCGCATTCAACAACAGTAATGTGTAACCCCACTGTAAATGCGACTCGCAGCTAAACAAACGATAAAATGTATTCCAATGTTGTCTAATCAAATATATTTGAGTTGCGCTGTCATTGTTGTAGGATTATTGTTGAACTTCCATATTATTTTTGTACAGTATCACATAAAATTTTATGATAGTATAAACATCTATTCTTTCCGTTTAGTTATAGTACAATTGTCAAATATTTGTTGTTTATAAAACAAATGTTAACTTATTTTATTTGCTAAAATTTTTACGAACTACCAAGCAGTAGCTTACATCCACCAATGGTACGCGTACCGTAGTTTGAAAACCCCTGACCTAGATGATTATCCTAGCAGACAACAATTTGCTGAATGATATTTGATGAACTGACCTTGCTAGACGCATATTATGGACAGACGAGGCATGTTTTTCAAGATAAGGCTTTTTAATACACGTAAACGCCACTTTTGGAGTGACACTAATCTTAAAACTGTGTAGAATCTCCGCAATCAATGAAGTTTTCTGTAAATATTTCGGTTGGTTTTGTTGATAACTTTCTAGTGGGGCATGCACGATTGAATGAACACGTTTATGGTATTTTCCTTGCAGACATAATTCGGGAACTACTTGAAGATGTCCCGATTAATATTCGGAGAAACATGATTTTACAACACGACGGTGCCCCGCACATTTTGGCTTAAATTGTTGAAATTATTTAAATGTACATTTTCCGAATTTGTGTTTGGGGTGATATTAAATCAATTGTTAAACACCCATCAACCCAGAAAAATTAGTTGCTGGAATTATTCTTGCTTTTAACAATTTTCCTGACCGACCATAGATATTTCGAAGGATTCGTCGTTGAACCATACAGCATTATACTTTGTATGTCAACGATGACATTCGCAAATTTTGAACAGTTCCTATAGTTTGTAATTACCATTTTCTTGATATGTGTATAAGATAAAACAAACATAGAAACTAATTCAAGTGACTTTCAAAGTTGAGATTCATTCATTTTTTCCTTCAAATCACTATAACTTGAAAACGAAGCATTTTTGGACATTCCTGCATTAAGAAAATCGTGCTTTATTTTCACGTCGTCTATCAGATCAGAAAATTAAGAATGCTCATTCTGTGTGTAACCATTTTAAAATAGTAAAGCCACAGTTTATGTATAACACCATGACCTTCTTTATTACCCATAGACACCGGTGTTGCAATCGATGCATAGGGTCTGTTGCCTTTCAATTCCAATATCAGAAAAATACCGATTTTATTACAAACGTGTGTATCCATCACAGGAAGGCGGCTGTGAAAGAAAATTTCAACGATATATTATTCTTATTAATATTAAAAATGATAGTGTATAAATAATTTAAAATAAATTCAAATAATATAATACCTCCAAAATACAATGTAAAAGGTATTTAAATGTTCTTTAAAAAACTAATTTCTACACCTCGCCGTGTTTTCTAAATTCCTAGTAGAACAATATAATATTGCATTTGAAGTGTACCAAGATAAATGGATTCGAAGTATTTTTGCCGACTGTGCTGGATCATAAAGAGAGAAGTTCAAATTGCAAAACATTTCCGAAAATCGGAGTATAAAACATTTTGTTGGGTCAGAATGAGGATTGGTTGTATATTTATCACTTAGAATTATTTTATAAAATATTAAACAGAAAAAGTTACCTGGTAAAAAATATATAAAGTTACATTCCTATCAGCATTAGTCTACATTTACATTAAATCGTTTATTCTATTCCTCGCTCAATGAGCCTGGATGTACAACATAGCTGTTGAGAAAGTGGGGGTTTTAGGTTATGTAATATTTACTCCAAATTTATAGTCCTTTGGTTTGTTGTGGACCAAACTGTCACGTTTTTATACGCCAGCCATCTGACTTTTTGAATTCAGATATCTGTTGAGAGAAGATTTCAAGAGTTTACAAACTTGGTTCATAGCAAATTCTTGCACCTATATTTGCTTCAGTATTCTGAGGGGAACTTTGTAAGAAGAAAGGGAAACTCTGTCGCTGCTGAGATTAGTTACGCTTTGTTTCATAAGGTCTAGTTTAAAGGACATTAGCAGGAAAAAGCAACAGTGCGTGCTTTACACCAGGTCTCCCCACACAAGCCGTGTTCCGCACTTTTATGTTTCCCGCATACGTAGGTGTAAGAAGGGTTGTCGCCTCATGTTTTCAAAGGGCAATATGACGTATAGGTGAAAGCGCAGAGAAGCAGAGAGGTCACTTAGGTGGTGCCGCGCACTGTGAGAGTTATTTCTGGTTTAGCTTCAGTGTACCATAGTCATTTATTTGCTTGCGGTTCGGTGTAGGAGTTTCAATCGAATGAACAGCAACTGCAATGCTCACCACAACACCCTGATTGCGAATTTCAGGGAAACTCTTTCAAACGCAGTTGAGGCTCTAGGGCTGTATTCTGCACCAGCTGTATCAGAAAGTATAAATAATTTCTTATATCTACTTGTATCTTTAAAGAAACATGAAAGATTATGTGAGTACACAAAATAGTTAAAAGTACTTGTTTCCAAGCAATGTATCTAATTTAAGAAGACTTTTGTCATGTCAGCTCTGCATGACATCCTTGTTCTTCGAGAAAAACTAACTGTACCACACGGAGTGGCTGTGTCATCTGGTATATATCCCAGGAACTAAATTAGTCCCTTATAGCCAAAATTTTCTGGTTCAGTACCTTGCTAAAGCCCTACTGTCGCATCCGAAAAGGAAAAAG
Organism: Metallyticus violacea; assembly: GCA_030762175.1. Lineage (NCBI taxonomy): Eukaryota > Metazoa > Arthropoda > Insecta > Mantodea > Metallyticidae > Metallyticus > Metallyticus violacea. Next base: position 27,282,908 of record CM060836.1, read on the forward strand.
CCCTTACGCAGGAGTTGCGTATATTAAGCGAATTCCTCAGCAAGTAGAGTAAAATAAAAAAGAATATACACACATATACACTATAAAATACAAATTAAAACCTTATTAGTTAATGAAATAAGTTGACATCACTGTGTGTTATTAGTATGACAAACCCTGAAGCTAAATAATAATAAAAAACTGAACTATACTCCATCATTTAACTAGGTGTGACTGTTTTCTTCTCTTCAAAATCACTTGGAAATAAATGTCATATAGTGAAATTTTTAAAAGTAAGGGAAACAAAATTATATTCTTGCAATCTATAAGAATTGCAAAAGAGAAATCACATTTTTAATATTATTATCATTATAACTACTATTTTTATATTTGAGATTTAACCACAAAATTTAATTGTATAATATTAATTAAGTGAAATATATGATTACTGATAAATGAAGTTATATTGTGTGGGTATTTTCAAATGTTTTTAAATGTAACCATGAACTTGAAACATGATATCTTTACATTCACTAAAAGAGAAAAATAACAAAGGGAACCTTGTGTATTTAAGTAGAAGTTTAAAATGTGTCATTAAAAACAAAAACATGTTAATATTTAAAAAGAATTACAATGCTCTTAGCAAATATACACAGTCAACAATACACATCGAAAGTTCTATTGATTTTCAGTGGTTTTTTAATTGAATGTAAATTTTAATGTAGTAAAAGCATAAAACGTAAATTTTTACAGAGCGCTCTTACATACAAATATAATTCTCAAACACATATTAGGTTAATATTTCGCAGTGCTACCTTCACGGCGATGCTTTTATTAAAAATAAAACATATGCATCGTTACAAATACAGTTTATACGCTGAGTTAATTTGTTCTTTTATTTTGAAACAATTGAGAGAAAATTAAACGCTAGAGTGCAGATTAGATTTCAGTTTTCACACATACCTCTACTTCTAATTGTCCGATTTCCCAATTTTTCACCAAGTATTTTTCTTATTTTATTTAAGTGATGTAGACCGAGTATTGCTGCGAAAAATCAAATGTTGGTGCCACTAGAGCGATTTTTAAATTTATATGAGTAGTTTCAGGTAAACCCCCATTGCTAATAATCTAATTTAAATGATTTTCTGAAGCCATTTTATTTATTTTATTTCAATTGTATATATGGAGTTTCCTTAAAAAAATTAAAATTCGGCCGCTAGAGCTATTTTTAAATTTCGCTTTAACCCCAATGTCGGGTTTCAGGTATACACCTACTCCTAATGGCATGATTTCCCTGATTTTTGAAAAAATATTTAACTTATTTCATTTAAATGATATTTATTTGCAAAATTGTGCAGCTAGAGCGATTTTTAAGTTCTGGGTTTCAGATAAACCTCCACTCCTAATAGTCCGAGTTCGCTGATTTTGGAAACTATTTTTATTAATTTATTTTAATGACATATACCTAGTTTCGTTAAGAAAAAACAAAAATTGCGGACGCTAGAGCGTTATATACGTATGTATATATACGTACATACCTTTTTTCATTATCGTTTTCGGTGGCTAGTAGGTAAGATCAATGGAGATTTGAAGAAAATTTTCAAAAATATTTTCATAGGTACAACCGTAATAATTCCTTCGGAATTCGCTAAAAAGGGGGGGGGCACTTATCAATTCTAGGCTGGCTTATAAGAGCATTGAGTACTTTTGGATTGTTATTAATATTTTATTTATGTTTCTCATATTTCAAATTATCTAGCAGATCTATTGAAGTATTATAAGTATTTTTAAAACAAATTGACTTTTCCACGGAATAGACAATAGTAAACTGTAGGGTCTCCATTTGTGATATTCGTGTGAGATATCCACGCTATTGATCACAGAACACAAGTTTGTAAGTGCGTGAGAAGGACATGAACTATTTTTTCCTAAGCCTATAAAATATAACTATAATTTCAGGTAAAAGAATCTATTTTTTCTTTAATCTCGGAGACATTAGGTATTTTGAGCTACTCTTAGCAAGATATAAGGACCTTTAACGGGTCGTTTAACTTATTCAGTTTTGGGGTGGTTTTGAGGTTTCAGTTTCATCTATAGATTGAAAGCAAATGTCTGATCATTGTCATTCTTGAACTTGAACTGCATTCAGCGCTAAGGTTTTCAGGCAGAGAAGGACCGAACACTAGCTTAATATAAGCTTCCGTGTTAATTTAAGAATTCAAATTAAGCTATTTTACATCAATTTTATTCTATCTGCAACGTTGTATACAGAAATAGCAATTTACAATTGATCTTTAGTTTCACGCCATACTATTGAGGTTTCAAACACGGATGATTTCCGCTTGCCATAAACACGTTGCTTTTATTTTCCATGCACGAATATACATACTAACGAGAGGCCCGTATTAATGCTAATCACCAAGTTATAGCCCTTATAAAACGCTGAAATATTCGGAACCTTCATTTGGACGCGTGGCCGGCTTAACAGAGATTTTCCTGCCCTGTTTCTAAACGGTTCTGTTCTCCTCTCCACTTTCCCGCCTCTCCGGTGCTGAAGCAAAGTATTTGTGATGTACAGGAGTTAAAAGTTGTGAGATCATGTGTTTCAGTGTTATAGTGTGTTAGAGCTGTTATAATACCAACAAGTCTGTACGCTTAAGCACCCAGAAGCTTCATGTATGACTCCTATGTGACAACAAACTCTTGTAAAGAAGTGAGAAGAAAATTTATAGACAGATTCCCTGCTGTTCCTGCGCATCACATAGATACGGTCCGTAATCTTGCGAATAGATTTAGGCATGCTCTGTTCTTGATAAGAAACCGAAAGCAAAACACTGTGCTTTTACAGAAGGAAAAATCGATTATATAAGAGAAAGTTAATAAACAAAGCTCAAAGAAATCTCTGAGAAAGTTTGCACAGGAATCAGGAATTTCGCAAACCCCGACTTGAAATGCCACTAACTTTTAAAATGAAAACCCTATAAAATAACTGTAGTTCAGGAATTGCAACCATGCGATTATGTAAATAGAGTTAATTTCTGCAAGTGAGTGTTGAATAATGATAAAGTTCGCTCCAGTAACCCGCGTTTAATTTTTTTTAACAAACAAACCATAATCGGCTGTATTATCGCCATTGACCACGCTTCTGGATATCTTTCTCCATGAAATAATTTATTAAATGCGATTGGCAGGACGTTTGTTACTTTCGGTACTACTAAAGAAAATTTTATGAATTCAGCTGAATTTTCTCCAATTTCGGGTGCTTTTTCCATTGTTTAAGATTTTAATTGCTAATACAATTTCGTTATTCATTATTTCTCCATCTAATATTGGTACAGGAGATTTATATCGTTAATAATCAGTACCACCAGTTTTTTGTTTATATTGCAATCAAAGCATTTATATAACAAGAGGTTCAAGGTATCTAAACTTAATCACCTACTGGAAATACCCACAGTTTTTGGATAAAAACTGGACATGTGTTTCTGGAGTGCTGAATGATTATTACCGCATTCTTTCAGTGAATCCATTGAATCCACTGTATCACACAACATCCTAACAAACTTTTTACTCTTTAAATACAGTAAAGTGACACATATTTTCTAGGAATGGAAGAGCGTATTAAGTTGTTCAAATAAGGAAAGCATGTGCTCAGTTATGACTTTACAAATAGACTTTCTGAAAAGAAAAGAATACTAACAGAAGTTTTATCTTAAAATGAAGCATCTTTAAAACTGCTCATACATCCCAGTGATTTTAGGCCTTAATGCCAACCATCTTGCTGAACTGGGCTACAGGATCTTTAGCATGCATTTAGGTATGATATTGTCTAGAAATATTCCAACACAGCTGAGTATTTTCGTATAAGAATTAGAAGCATTTGTGCTGTGTGTCAAATACAGCTATTGGCACGATATTATTTCTTTCGTTTATGAGATAAGTATTAAATGCCTGTTACTTTCCAAATGTTTTCTGAATTATATTTTTAACATGTAAATCTAAATTTGGCATACTTTGAATAAATTATAAAGTAACTTCTCAGCACCTTCATCAATAACTTCTGCAGTTGGGTTTTGAGTACAGAGTCATGAATGTACAAGTACCCAAATAAATGCACAATAAGCACTTATTATATCAATATTTCCATTTAAAAGGACAGACGATTTTTATCATACTTTATTTTGATATTATTTCTGTTTACCTTCTTTATAGTTCTAGTACACTTTGAATAACTTTTGTTTACCTTTGAACTAACAACTGAATCTTTGAAATTAATTTTTCATACATAAACTTTTTTTCATCAGATCGAAGACTCATATTATGAGAAGCCATAAATAACCTGAATCTAATATCATTTATAATACTTCATTGTTTTCAGTTTGAATTTGAAACATTCGATATAATTTAGATTGCCTACTATTTACATATAAAAGAGTACCTAACTGTTTAGAGGTAACTTTTGTCACCTCAATTATATTATGAACACCATATGCATATTAGTAAGTACAGATTTCAAAAGAAAATATATTATTTGAGATACGTAAAAGAAATCTTTAGTAGCCTACTTGAATTTTCGGATTTTGAATGGCTGGCGATAACATTCTTTTTTCGTTTTATGATTTGGTTTATTTACGGACGCTCTTTAACATCTCAGGTCATTAGCGTCCCACTTAACTCAAGGCGTGAAACGGCCGATAAAATTTTCTAAGAGATCACTTTTTTCAGGCTTGAGGTTCTTTTTCGTATCGTAAATTTACTATATGGGATCCACCCCTTTCGAAGGAAGTCATACTTGCGATTTTTAGGCCGGAAAAAATCCATCGATCATGGATGATAAAAATTTATTTTAAAACTTTAGGAGGTTAAAGCTGCATGTTGCTGCTATTGCAGCGTTCAAATTATAACTAAAGGATTGAAGGTCGTATTACTTTAATATAGAACTCTTTCTCCTTCCCTGTTATATTTTCCAGAATTTAGACGGTGATACGATTGCACGAACTGCTTCGAGTCATCCATCACTGGACATGTATGTAGCCTGCATGAAACAAGTGTATTGCATGCTGTCTACACAACACGGCGTTCAGTAGTGGTACAAAATTTTAGCTTGTTCGGTTAGTGCAAGACTCTTTTTATCATGCTTCTAAACAACCAAAGAGGAACATTGGATTAAGAGACGATTGTTTGCCGATAACCAATGTGGAGAAGCTCATATATATCTTACTTTATTATTGTTAAAAACATTGTCTTTGTCGATTTGGAAAACACGACTGTAGTGTTGCATTGCACAATAGTGTATGCATTAAATGTGGAGGGGGGAATAAATAAAGCACAGAGAATTTTTTAACAACTAAGGTTATCAACGTCCCATTCAATTCAAAGCGTGAAACGGCGTGACATTTTACGTCCCGTAAATCCACCACACGGGACCACGTCTTTACTTCCCTTCCGAAGGAAGCCATACGTAGGATTTTCACGTCAAAAAATATCCATCAACTCTAGCAGGGTTTTAACTTGAGGTACAAATCAAGTACGGTTACCACTAGACTACCAGGACCGACACATAGAAACTGTCAATATTTATTAAGAACTGTCACAATCATTTATTAAAAAATATACTCATCCTGCCCTGCACAAAAGCAGTAGGTGAAGGGGATATTTCATGCAGCTTTCTTACTATGAAGGCTAGCCTTGGTCTGCTGCTCTCTTTTGGGTTTAGTAGAATTTAAGGTCCAATAGAATGACCAGAATGCAGACGATAACGTTTCGTTTTTTAGTTGTATTATGGTAATATGAAAAAATATAATTATTTTATTTTAATAGAAAATTCAATACACTACGATTTTACATTTTTAAAACTTATTCTTAAACCCAATCGTGTTTTGGTTTACGAGGAATAGTGTAATAGGTTTGTGATTCTTCACACTAGCCATTTACAGCTGTTTTATTTTTATTTCTACGTGATTATCAACTGTAGCCTTATGTTTGCATATAAAAACCCTGTATATAGTCAGTGAAAGTCAAGAATTCACGTCAAAAGTGAAAACACCGAAAAAGAACGTAGAATGAGTCCTGTCTCAAAATTATGACATTTGAATTTAAATGCCACTTAAACATTTCTTAAAACATTATAGATACTTTTCTTGAAATATATAACAAAGATTTTCCACTAATTTCGAAGTTCCATGTTTCAGCCTACCTTATACAAAATTCCACCCCTCGCCACTGATATACGGTTTAAGTAGAAGGAAAGAAATGGACAAATTGATCGTCCGTCAAAACATAATTGCAGTTACTAGCGAAACGGTTCACAAAAGCACGTTTGGAAGCACATAAGTGAAACATTTAAACGTATAAAACGAAGCAACTCTATAAAACATAAATAAACACATAAATCAGCAACATAACAATTAAAAAACTACACTGGATATTATAAAATTATATATTTAAATATCAAAGATGAAACAGTTATATGAAAACAAGTAAAGTAATGACGGTGTACATGAGAATATTGTGAATTTTATCTATAATAAGCAATTATAGAACCTCGACCATCCTTGTAAATTAACTAAATAACCATAGGAAATTACTACTATTAGCATAGGTAGATATAGTACATATTACAAATATTGCAAGGAACGTTAATGTAAATAAGTGGAAATAAGTTGTCATCGAGTATGATTTGCATTCAAAAAGTATTGGATACCAATTATTCAGCCTAGTTAGTATTCTATTATCTGTTCTTTCGACGACCATTTAAAACAAGTTATCTGCCAACAGTTACCCCCCTCCATTAACCATAATCCACACTAAATGCTACATTTATTCTATCATTCCTATCTACGGCAATGTTGGGGTCAAATCGTCGATTGTTTGCACACCACAGATGCAGACGGCCAATGTCATCAAATGAAAATGTTTTTTTCTGACCATATTATGCAATTTCAAAATGCCTGGTCTTTGTTGAGATGTTATAAATCTGAACCTATTGTGGACTCTCGGTGTTTGTCTCTTAGAGCGTTTTTCTACTAGATATAGGATGATGGATTTCCGCTTCTTGAAGGTTTCTTTTTATAGTTTGGGAATGCGCGTCTAGATGTAGAAAGTGCGAAATTCCTAGGGCTGAAGTAAAGCCGATTAACCTCCATGACAGCTTGGTCCATTTCAGCTGTCATCTGTCGTACACGTCCAGGATTAAGGCGTTTTTTTCAAACCTTTCCCTTCTACCTGAAAACGCCCAATTCAAAGCGTTACCACATGCTCGGCTATTCCAATGGCATCTCGGGCACTGGACGATCAACTTACTGCCACCCTATGACATACAATTTACATATTTCACAGGCATAACCCGGCATTATAAAAATGGGCATATGTAAGTAGAAGAAGGCAGTCCAAACAAAGTCACTCAAGGGATGATTTTCCATTCCAAACTCTTTTGCTTACATGCAGGAGAGGAAGACAGAAATATAGGTTTAGTGTGGCAAATATACAGGATGTTTCACAGATACTTATACAAACTTTGGTAGTTTCTCACACCAAAAACAAAGTCCTATAAATTATGTTCGGAAATTCTTAGTTTCTGAGTTATTAATGAAAGTTACCTTCAACGGGTTTTAAAGTACAATCTAACAACTTAATACAAAATAAACCTCACTTTGTTAGATAATCGAATAATGTTATCGATACAAGTCTGCTGATGTACTCATTGTATCCTAGATGGTTGTGTTGCCAAGAAGACTTGTTTACATTTTTCATTTGGGTACATTCGTGGTTAATCTGTTTCTCACATTTCACTTATGTTGCATGTCCTGTTGTGTTTAGCCATGGCAGGATATCCATTTCGTGCCCTTGCAAATAAGAATAACCATGATGGGGCTCCAGCACATGTAACAGCATTGTTAGAGATGCACTGATGGATATCTACCATGACAGATGGATAGATAGGGGAGGACGAATTCCATGACCTGCACGTTCCTCCCACCTTAATCCATTGTTATTTTTATCTGCCATCTAAACCAATCGGTTTATAAAACAGACATTCCTAATGCAAAGACATCTCATCAAGGTGTCATAGAAGCCTGTGAAACAGCTTGACACGGTATGGGGATATTTGAAATGGTGCGACAGTCCAAGATCCGACGAGTGCATGGGTGTGTGGAAGCATGAGGAGGGCATTTTAACATTTACAATAAGTTTCTCAGTTGACATTGTACATATTAGGTTTTGTTTCTTGACTTGATAAAATTTCATCGGTTTAAATGGACTTTTTTCTTGTTTTGGTAAACTTTCATTGATAACTCCAAAACTAAGGATTGCCGGACTTCTGTTTATGTGAACTTTTTTCCCTTCTTGGTTCCTCACTCACCACTAAAGTTTGTAAAAGTATTTTTGAAACACCCATATGTAGAATCTAAAACAAAACAAGTTCGACTACTAAACGGTACCTATTTGGCAATATATCTTTTGCAAAGAAGTGCAAAATAACAGACACATGACCTCGCTTCCAGCTAATGACATCAGGAAAAGATGGAAATCCCATGTTAAATGATCGGAAATCTCTCTACCACGAAGAAGTGAGCAATATTTTCTTTGTCCTCGATTGTACAACATGATATTGTCTGCTAGACATAGACCAATCAGTTATTGTTTGTCATTTAGCGGTCTTTAACAGTGTACAGGAACAAAACATTAAAAAAACAATCCGTTATTCAGTTATTAATTTCAGCCATTATAAATAAAACACGCTGCTACTTTATCCTCCATGAGACTGTACCTTTACCTTAGCAGCCATCTGTCCTTTATACTTAGCTCTATTTGAGTACACTTTAATTGCAGTTAGTATTCACAGGTGAATGCAGACATCCAGTCACAAGCAATCACCATACCATAGGCTACGTAATTTTCTGCAGGAATCTCATAACCAACTTACGTAAATTGGTACCATATTCTCACGGAACAATGCACTCCTACTGCAGGAAATTTGTGCCCATAGCTGACACATGAATCAATACTCGGATCAAGTTCAATTGCTGCATATTCCAACCATTCTCGAACATTATTTGAAAATGTACTTTTTCTCATCAAAACAGACATAAAATTGCAGTATTTGTCACTGAAATAAAAGATAATTATTGTTAATTAACGCGAGGAAGTCGTGTATTTTTACACTGGTTTCCGATTTCGGTTGTTTATAATTGGTGTCTGAAGACAGTAATAGTATTTTTATGCATTATAATTATTATTTTACTTAATTTTTTTCTCCTACGTGGCTCACAAATTGCCTTTTAGCTTCAGATCATCATGTTTATTTTTGTATTATTAATACCATGTATTTTATTAATTTTCGTTGTTTTTTATCTATCGGGTTAATCAATTATCTAATGACCGACGGGATGGGAATTGCATCTGGCGACAAATCAATCACGACCAGCTGGATTACACTACTACTAGGCGAGCTAACGGGCTAATACAGAAATACACAAATGACACATATACAAACACACTAAGACGTGTACTAAAATGTTTAGAATATAACCCTCCCTGCAGTTATGACAGAAAAAAATTATGTCATTAATAAGCATTTTAGTTTGCTAATACAGGGTACCAAACAAGAGAAATACATAAATCGATACTTATATAAACACCAGAAAAATAAAAAAAATCAATAGATCTACATTTAAAATATACAAATACATTATACGCTCCTTCCTCTCTAGCCAGAGGTTTTCTCTTCTCACCTTATTCTCATAATAAATTTACACAGCCCCTGCCAATTATTCTTATCCAATATAAATTCAGACATTCCGCCCTACACCTACTTGATCTCACAAAATTTGCGGAGAGAATCTGTGGCCTATAGCACTCTGTAGCTTCACATTCTGCAAGAATATGGATCCAGTTTTCCTTTTTACCACACATGGGACACATTCTTTCTTCTGTATCATCCGTCATTTTCTGCGCTTTCCATCTCGCGAGACGGTCAGGTCTCGCCGTTCTGTCTTCTTCTGTCATCGCGTTTAGGAAACTAAGTTAATAAAGATGACGCTTTTGCTTTATCAAGGCACTGTCTGTGAGTATATTAAACAATAGGTATTTTAGAGGATAGCGGGAATATTTTACAGTTCACAAAAGTCTAAACGTTACAATGCAGTCCCTCAAACACCTTATCAATACAAAACAATTGAGCGTTTGATTTATTTATCAATAGCAACTTCAAAGACAGGTAGTAAGAAATGAAGAACATATAGCACTAGGTCTTAACTTGAACCTATTTTACATATTTACATTGCTTCATCCGCCAGGTACCTAGTAATTTTATAGGCATCTTACGAATGTTGGTTAAGTTTGGAAAGCTAACTGCCACAACCAGCCTTTTCACATCAATAAAGGTTTTAAACTTATTCCTTTTGTTTTGTTTGTCCTTAATGTTTTCTTTTACTTCTTAACAACTTTCTCTGCCTTGATTGATATACAGAGTTTTTCAAAAGTAGCGGATAGTTTGTTTCGTAGATGTATGAAGATTTTAGAAATGAATGCATACAAGCCGGATCGCATTTCTTAAAAGGGCTTACTTTATAAATGCAAAATCTTTCGCTATTGCGTCATCAAAGAATTTTTTAAACCACAACCTATGCTATTTTCACATTTTTTGATAAAGAATGACTTTTGAACAATTACAACCGGATGTCGCAGAGAAAATATCGAAAAAATTATCAAATCCGTTTTAGCACTTAACGTGCATTTGTCTTGTGGTCAGTGTAGCCAACTCTATACCTTCACTAATATAATTTCTGAGCGCCTCTTTTCTGTGTTTTCAGTAATTGTAGATTTAACTAACTTAATGCGTATTCACTCAAACAATTGTTTTTGCATATTTAGCCAAACAGTCTGAACCAATTTTATAAATTATGTAGCAATGTCAGCCTAAGCAACCATAAATCTTAATAAACACGTTGTTAAGAATGGTAAAGATAATATCTCTCTTTTGTTTTCCTCAGTTGGTATTAGTAAATCTAACGGTAGCGACTATAATAGCCTACTTTTTATTTCATTTTCACGGTTTCAGAATAGGTAGGTATTCATAAGTAGGTATAACATTTTATACAATTGTTAATAATCCGTGTGCGAATTTCAAATATGTATTGCTTTTATTATTATTCTGTTTATGAAATAGTCCCAAACCCGTATTTGACTCTTCTCTATTGGCATTGCAGACAATCGACATTTATCTGTTGCTAGATGGTTAGAAAAGATCAAGTATTCATAATACAAATGTACAAATATTATAATATTGTAAGTAAAATTTACGAGAATTATATTTAAACTTTTATTTAATTCTTGAAATATTGTTAGTAAATATCATCCAGGGTCTGAGCTTTGCAGACTCATTGTGTTCGTGAATTTATCGGCAATCTCAGACCCTCTTGTGATATTACTTGCAACAAAACCATTGCTATAATAGTAACATAAGCTTTTTTATTAAGCAAATGAATTATTTCATGGAAGTAAGCGAGGTTACTAGTGCACGGATTCGTGAACAGGAGGTTTGCGGTTCGAATCTCACCAGAACTGCCTTCCTTGAATGAGAATTTTCCCACTTTTTTCTAATCTTTCAATAATTAAAACTATCAGAAAAGTGGCTTAAACTTAAGCCTAGAATGCTTCTTTCTAAAAAAATCCAAATTAATATTTTCACCGCGCGTGTCATCAGTGTTTACGTATGCTAAGCCTTCTATGCTTTATGCTTCCGCTTCAGAGATAGAAATTTGTTTTATATAACGTGTGCTCCATTTATGTGGCTCCCCCAAAATAATTTTTTCTCTGATGCCTCAAATGAAAAATTGCTCCAAAATAAATGTTTTAACATCATGGGGGAGTTCTTTCTGAGTGTATAGTTTTTGTGTCTCCACTAACATAGTAATGCTATATTATATTCATATCATAGTAATATATAAAATATACATACAATAACTTAATAAAAATAGAGTTTCTTTTTTAAACAGCCCCATGTACATTTGTTTTCAAGAATGCATTTATCCTCTCCAAGAGCTATTATTAAATGTATCACATTGTGCCATTTTAGTCAAGAACCAGTATAGGTGGAAATTTACTTCTTTTATTTAACAGCACTACAGCACCGCCACGGGTGGGCCGAGATCGTTAAGACGCGGAGGGATTCGAATCCCACCAGGACCGTCCTCCCTGACTGAGGATTTTTCCAGGTTTTCCTCAGTCCTCATAAATGGCAAATGCCGGGGAGGTATCCTAAACTTGGGCCTGGAATGCTTCCTTCCTTAATAAAATAGCCTTTCCCAATATATCATTTCATTTCATGTATCATCAGTGTCCACCACCTGTGGTGCCTCCGTAGTAAAAACGGGTGTTAAACACTACTCAAAAAGCACTACAGTGTATTTAACTAAATATCAAATACTCTCTTCAATAATGTATACTGGAACAAATCATTATCCGCCAACTTACATTCTCCATAGATCAGCAGCATTTCTACTTTCTCTACATGCTTGTAGATCTTGTAAGAAAAATTGTAGTCACAATACCTCAGTGCAGTACTAACTTACCCTGATGAATGACTGCAGTACACAGGTATGTAAGCGACATAATTTGAGCGGTGGTGAGATGGGTAACCTATCCCCACCTACCTCTCAGAGTACTCTGTGTTTACATCAATCGGAAATCCTAAACAAAACCCAGAACTGTACTACAGTACTACATTAGGTAAGTAATTTGTACAGCCAAGGTATTAAACAGCTCGGTTTCCAATAACTTGTGCACGCTTTACCGTTTGTACATTTACTGGTTTCTTGACAAAAATAGTACAGTGTGATACCTTTTGAATAGATTTTGCGGAGATAAAGGTATTCTTGAATAAAATGTACCTGGTACTATTTAAAAAGAACGAAGTTCTTTTCCTATTTCTACATTAATGGAGATAAAAAAAAAAGTATGGCTCAGTATGAGGGCTCAGCAAGAACTCCCCCATGACGTTTAAAAAAAACTTTTGTTTGAAACAAATTTTCATTTGACGCAATAGAAAAAAATATTTTTGATGAATAAGATAAATGGGACACCCTTTATATGGTTTCAAATTACTGTATGAAATTAATTCTATTTGGCGTTAAGGGTAAGCTGATTGTAAGTAAGCGAACATTGAGTAAGTCGATGACGATTGCAATGAGTCATTCTGTTTGTTTTATTCTGAAAATAATGAATCCTAAATTTCATTAACAAAGGCAATTTTTAAATTGGCGTGGCAACTGTGGTTCAGAATAATAGTAGTGTGAATGACAATTATTATCTGCCTAGTTGCAACAGAACATTTTAATGGTGCAGATAATGAATTCCTCATTATTGGAACAGGGATAACTAAAGAAAGAAAAAGACAGTATAAATCATGTCTTCTGAAGTAGTTCAACGGTCATGCCAAGCATTTTAATTTTTACCTCCAAGGCCTTAACACGAAATTAGTGACTACTTTATGGTGAATGCAATAGCAGATATGTTTATTGACACGTCTAAATATCATTTAGGTTAGAGTGGGCGATGACAACTACTCCTTCAATCGTGGCCTAAAAGGAAGGAAAAAAAAAAAACAAAACAAAACTTTCAGTTAAAGTGAGCACATATTGGAGAATATTTATTTATTAATTCCATAAAATCAAACAATAGATGAAATTTGTTTGCGATTCTCAATATTTGACTAAGAATACCAACATTTATACAAAAACATTTTTCAGTGAATCAATTGAGAATTTTCGATAAATTAAATTAGATTCTTGTTAATTTTCAGCGCTATAAAAGGAAATATTTTCTTTCAAACCTATTATTCTATATACAAAATGCTAAAACTAATTGTAAGCCCCGCAACAATGAACTAATATATCCTAATAATTCTAGAACAGTACATCAAGTTACTTAGGTATGTTACAGTCAACTTTTTAAGTTCGTTTCTAAATTTTACCGCTAGCTGCTGTAGAAATTGGTATGTTCCAGAAGATTTAGTAACTTCTATCTACAAACAATAAAAGATGAGAAAATTAGTTAGTATCGAGAAATCTATAAAGGTCAAAGGAAAACCAATCATAATATTTCAATACAACTTTTACTTCTTATGTCATTTCTTGTGCTTTCAGTTAATAGAGAAACGGGAGACATTGGAAGTAATTAAAGAATTTGATTATTTGGGGGTGAGGTCGAGTAGTGCAGGGTAGTAAATACAAGGGGAGAATGTTGTGTTAGATGTAACGTAGCTATGAAAGCAATAAAAATATGAGAAGAAAATTCCAAATATACCGATAAATTGATTGGAGAAATTATATGAAGGGATTGTGATATCAAAAATGTTATATGCAGTAGAATTAAGGGGAAATTCTAAGGGATGGTTGAAAATTTAATTAATTCATTACATGTTTTGTAGAGAAGTGATCGGATTGTCTAAAATTTCACCCAAAGGAGCAGTTTTAGCTGAGTTAGGGAGAGCAAGGAGGAGCGTTTGATGGTGGAGAGAATTTTATAAAATTGGTGCAATATTTTAAAATTAGGGGACTACAAAGTTCTAAAAGTGTGTATGAAATATCAAAGGGAAGTAATCAGAGATAACAACTGGATGGGAGAATTGGGGGAAATATTTGGGATAGGGGAACTTTAGGAATTCGGAGATAAAAGTAGATCGGGCTTTGGAAGAAAGTAAGGCAAAGAGTTGAACATATACAGAGGCAAGAGATTTGGCTAATTTTGGAGATAAGAATAATTAAAAAGGAGCGGGGGGAGAGAATTTTGTAGATTGTTGTGGTAAGTTTGGGAGGGACGAATTGGCCTGGACGCGAGCAGAGGCATTGTTTTTAAAGGATTTCAGAGGATTTGTTGTTGATTTGGTTTATTTACGGACTTTCATAGAGCTCCACTTCCGCTTTATATGTTAATTGTTTAGGTGAATTAAAAATGATGAAAAGCAGGTTTACGATTGACAAGACAGAGATAGTAGTTTACCGTTATGATAAAGAATGAAAAGCCCTTCATGCAGGAGCTGCGTAAACTGAGAGAATTTCTCAGCAAGCATATCTTAACAAAGAACGAAAATAAAATGCAAACTATAACTTATTAATTAATAGAAAAACTATGACATTACTGTGTGGTATTAGCATGACGAATTCTAAAGCTAAATAATAAAAGAAAAACTGAACTATAATATCATTAAACTAGATTTGTCTGTTTTTTTTTCTTCAAAATCAACTGAAAATAAATACTTATAGTGAAATTATTCTACTTTTCAAAAATAAGGGGAACAAAATTAGAATCCCCCAATCTATTGAGATGAAACTACAAAAATTAAAGGTATATTATTAATTAAATGAAATATATGACAATTGACAGATAAAAATACTGTGTATTTTTAAACATTTTAAAATGTAGCCATGAACTAAGCCCTTAATATCATGTATACATTTACTTTATTAGAAATAATGGAAGATGTTGAATTACTTTGTGTATTTTAGAATAAGAATTTCATAAGTGCCAATAAAAATGCTATTGTTCAAAAACAATTACAATATACTGGTCAAATATACGTAGTCAACAATGTACGACATACATCGAAAGTTATATCGATTTCCAGTGGCTTTGAAATTTAATTTAAATGTTATTGTAATAAAAACGTTTTCTGAAGGTTATTACAGAGCGCTCTTACATACAAATACAATTCTCAAACACATATTAGATATCCGCACCGAATCTGGGTTTGCAGTTTCTTCCCATCCCAAATTTCTGTCCCAAAGACCGTTTCCAGTACACCTACAGACACGTGAGGGATTCCGCTGTACGTAACTGGAGATTTTCTGCTTTATGCTTTGTCCATCTTCTGTTCATGGTAAAAGTAACGCCATACGATATTCTTCACGTTGTTTAGCGCCTGTCAATGTCTCCACCTTACTCTAACCGATTCTTTCTTGGAAATAGTTGCTTTTATCTTATTCACAGTAACCACACTTCGCAGTGGGTTCAAAGTCTGTCGCTGAACACAGTACTAAATGATCCGCTTACAAAAGTGCTGGCACCGGCATACCTCATACTACTGGATCCTCCATTCCCTCCAGTAACATAGCGTCAATAATGTCGTCTATAAGAAAATTAAACAGTGAGGGCAATAAAGTGCTTCCTTGGCTCACTCCCGTCTTAGACACTTTCTTTCCTTAACTAATGCAGAATTCCAAGTTTCTATATATCGCCTGCAGGGTTAGAATCATTTTTAATTTAAACCATAGTGCCTGACGATCGATGGAGTTAAAGACCTTCTTAAAATCAACAAAAGCGCAATGCAGTTTTCCCTGTTAGCTTCGCTCTTAAGGTGTCTAAAATAAATGCGCCATCTACTGGGCCGAAGCGAAGTTGACATTTTGATATTTTACCAAATTCTATCTCCCATGCTTTTATTCTGTAATAGAGTGTTATACATTATCTTTTTTCCATAAGTGATACCAAAATGAGTCCCGAATATTGTTCAGAACTCCTGGGAGGAATGATTCCCTTGCCCCAACAAGTGGGGTAATTTCGTTCATTAAACAATTTCTTAAAGATTCGGATTGTACTAACGCTCGCCGCGCTTTAAGCACTTCTGGTCGTAATTCATCCCCTCCCGGGGCTTTGACACATTTTACGCTTTTCATTGCTCGCAAAATCTCCCGCCGAAATGTCTGCGTCTAGCACAGGTACTTCTAGCCACCTCCACCCTCTCGGACTGCTGCTCTCTCTCATTTCCTCCTCTCAGCACTTCAATAAAGTCTGCCGTCTACTGTGCAATTAAAATTTCATTACGCGTCTGTCGCGTACCCATTAGTTTGTTGATCTCCTGCCTTACCCCGCCCCCGATAACCTCTCGAAATTCTTCGGTTCTTCTGTCCTGCCATAAAGACACTTTTCCTTCACAATGTTTGTATTATTTCCTCCTTTAACAAAGGCCCTTCGCTGATCTTCATTCCCCTCCTTTCTGAATTCTCTAAAAACACTCTCCCCCACTAGTTTCTTTGTATCTCTACATTGCTTTTCTTCCACTTGATTCGGTACCTAAAATAAATTTTTTCAATGTCCTTTCTCCTTAAGCCGTGCCTCACATTATCTAGAAAACATTTTGCCTTCTCTGACCTCCACCCATAATCTTTTATCTCTTGCACCTCTCACAGCTTTATATACATAAAATATAGTAATTCTGCAGTACTAATAAAATACTTTTATTAACCACAATTTTGTCATAAACTGGAAATTATGGAATTTTATAAGCAATCGGCATTTCGCTAATTAAAATATGTTTACAGAAAAATTTAATCTTTGCTTAAGCATTTTCCATTATTATTATTATTATTGTTATTATTATTATTATTATTATTATTACTTTGCTTTAATCTGCATTCATGTGAATAGTTTTAAGATTTTTTTTGGTCTCTTAACAAGATAAGTTGAAAAATGTGAAGTAAATGTTAGTCCGAAGGGAGGTTTCTTCGAACTACAATAATGGAAAACTACAACAATGTTGACATAACTGCATCAAATATAAATGAAAATCTAATGAGAGCATATTAGTATGGGATATTGTTATGAACAAAGCAAAAGGTGTTATCTAGGAAATATACCGCTACGGGTGGCCGAGGTCGTTAAGGCGCGGACTCGTGAGCGGAAGGTCTGGGGTTCGAATCCTGCCAGGACCGTCCTCCCTGACTGGAGTTTTTTTTCCAGGTTTTCTTCAGTCCTCAAAAATGGAAAATGCCGGGGAGATACCCTAAACTTCCTTCCTTAAAAATAAATCATTTTCCAATATACCATTTCATTTCATGTATCCACCAGTGTCCACCGCCTTCAGTAGTAATAACGGGCGTTAAACACTATTAAAAGTTATGGAAATATGTTTATCGTTTGGTCAATTGTTTTATCATAAAATTAAATTTTGTGATTAAAGTTAAAGCTACTTTGGGATTTTAAAACTAAACTTACTTAAAATATTCAATTTTGATAAACTTGAGTATCTACCAGTAATAAAGTACTTGTATTTGAAAGAGCTATATGGCAAGGACATAATAGATCTCATTGACATTCATAAACATAAGGTCGTGCAACTGAGAAGAGAGGAAGAATTTGATAAAGGATGAAAGCCGTGTTGGGGGGCAGTATCTATGAGCAGTCCAGAAATTATATCTATAGATTTCCTGCATTTTGAAATTGGACTTAAACAAGTGCTATAGGGGTTGAACAAACATCACATCAAGATATGTCCACGAAGCTCGAACAGAGTGACAATTTCATCCTATTCATCCTTAATATCCTATTGACTCTGTTTTAAATATAACTATGGTGTATTGTTCTACTGCTATGGATTAATAATGAGTCCAACATTATAATTACAAAATAGCAATAAAAGAAAATAAACACACTGGCTCCCTTGGTCCAAAGACGTTGTGCTCAAAAATTTCCAGCTATGGACCTCACAAAGTATTTTAGAGCAAAAATGGTGTAACTATGACATAATATTAAGCACATAACAAAAATGTAAGAGAAGAGCTATTCTTTATCACCAGCTAACGTGTAAAAATGTGAAAATATATAGCATTTCCTGCATGAGAGAGTTCAAATCTCTTATTGCATTGTAAAATGTTTATAAAGTTTACTTTCGATTGGTTGACCATCACTGAAGTTCACTAGAATTATTTCCCTAAGATATTGCACTTACTGAGCAAAACGTTCAATGGAAAGTCGTTTATTTCGAATGAAACGTGATATATTCTGTGGAAGAGACGTTTACAGACTAAGACTAACCTATTTCAAAAGGATTTAGAATTATTTTCTCACCGTTGTGATAAGTGTGTATATTTAAAAGAAACAAAAATGCCTTGAGATTGACATGGTTCCTACGGCCCACCCCCACTGAAATATAAACACAATATATATGTGGTAAACCTAATCCTCATAATTTATGTATTTTAATTAGTATTGTAGATATTATGTGTATCATGAAGTATAGCTTTAATATGTTAATTATATATCGTCAAAAGAGAACGTTCTCTGGTGTAACTGTCTACGGTAGTCCAGCAAGAAACAGGGCAGAGCCAAGGAGGCAATAAACCGCTATACAAGTAGAAGGGAAAGTGCTATGCCACTTCTAAAAAGACATTTCATTGATGAGGGTTAATAATGTCTAAGCTTTCGAATGCCTTAAGGCAGTGAACTCACCAGCCGTTGTACAGTTAACTTTAAACCAACCAATGTAAATAAATGTTTAATGGCCGGTTGTATAAACGTTGCTAACTGAAGATTTATTTTAACTCTAATTTAAAAGGAAACTATAGGTGTCGTCATTTATGTCGCATAAAACTAATCTCAGACCAGGCAATCTCGAGTTTGCACCAACCATCGATCCTATGGCAACATCGCGAAACAATACAGAAATTTGTGTTTAGAGCAAGTTGGTGTTCACCTCTATAACCTGAGAAAATCAACATTTACTATTTTTCTGCCTTGTCTTCAAACATGGACAAGAAAAAGTAAAAGTGAATGAAATGCTAACAAACGTGAGAAGGATACTATTATTGATCTGATGCTAAAATAAAATATTATAAGTATAAAAAACAGATTCGATCTCAAATACAGATAAAGAACGTACAAGGGGAAATTGCCAAAGGGTAGAATTCTACTCATAAGACTTCTGTATTATTACCTCTATATGTGTGCAGTCTATAGCACCTAAAACTCCAGGAAAGTTGCGAATGTTACAGAACTGACACCTAAGAGCTGCAGTGGCTATAGTAACTGTATGCATGGATCTACAGGCCGTTGCTTTGCCCACTTTAATTTATCTCCAATAACATTTCGAAATTTCCTTTCGCATAGAATTAGCATCATGAACATCGAATTCGTAGCATGATTGTGCTTAATTTGTAATTATAATTGGGAACGTAACATCTGTTCCAATTCTTTCACATATTTTGTTATGCGAAATCGCATTTTGAATTATTTGTTGTTCAGTTCCAGGAATGACTTTTCCTCTTTCATGAAATACACGAGAAACACAGTGAAATTTATTACGGAGTGAAATGTGGAAATCATCAGAAATCTGTACAATATACCGCTTGTAAAGTAAACCTAACATGATCTACAATTGAAAGCACCTCTGTCTCGTTATTACGCGGAAATGAAAAATGAAACATTAAAGAAACTTTATCACAAGAAATTAAAATAAATGTTACTGAGCATTTTATTTATAAACCAAGATGCTATGTTTCTGTACTCTGGAAAAAGTTTTATTTAACAATTATTAAACTCTAGTTAGTGCTTTAACTTGTGAAATTTCGCGAGTTAGATTTAATTTGAGGTTAAGGCGAAATAATCTGAGATTAGTATTTATGCAAGCAAAATTTCCAAGTTGAGCAGAACTGATGGTTAATTTCATGCTCTAAACTCTGTATACAACCGGCCCTTAACCTTTCAAATGGCGGTGGCATGCGTTGGCAGGTGAACTGGAGTCAACCAATAGTATTTTGAACTTTTAAAACAAAACGCGAGACTGCGCATGCTCTGTGACCCCGGTAGCTTGGCGAAGCCAATGTTTAGTTAATTTGATTCGAATATATAAGTAGGCATAGTCATGATCAGTTCAGATAGTTAGACGACCAGATACCGAGTTGTAACACCTATACGCTGCAAACAAATCTTGAAGCCTTACATTCTCCAAGGACGCATTCACTCACTCACTTGTACTGGCATTAAACAATTTTACGTTCTACATGCGGCGAGACGCACTCGAAGTTGTATGCTCCGCCGGGTTAGAGACGCGGGTTTAAGATCACGAAGACCTCATAAATGATCTGAGAGCTGCAAATATCAGTGAACAAACAATAAGAAACAGAGTTACAGACGCAGGTTTAAGATCACGAAGACCTCATAAATGATCTGAGAGCTGCAACTGGTGCAAATATCAGTGAAAAAACAATAAGAAACAGAGTTAGAGACGCAGGTTTAAGATCACGAAGACCTCATAAATGATCTGAGAGCTGCAACTGGTGAAAATATCAGTGAACAAACAATAAGAAACAGAGTTAGAGACGCAGGTTTAAGATCACGAAGGCCTCATAAATGATCTGAGAGCTGCAAGAGGTGCAAATGTCAGTGAACAAACAATAAGAAACAGACTTAGAGACGCAGGTTTAAGATCACGAAGACCTCATAAAGCCCCGAGATTAACTCCTGCTCACAAGAGAGCTCAGGAACACAGGAACAGACAGCTTCGTCACTGAGGTTTACAGACAAATCTCGCTTGGTGAGAGTCTGCGTGTGTACCGTCGTGAACGTGTTACAGAAACAGCAGTTCAGGAAAGGGACAAATTTGCTGGTGGGTCAGTTACTGTGTGGGGTGTCATCACTGCTGATGATCGAACAGACTTTATAGTGGTCAGGTACATTGCTGAAATGGTACCAGAGCTTGCTATGCTATTGCAGTCGGAATGGTTTTGGTTTGCAGCAGTGCATACAGAAAGAGCCAACACAGCAATCCTACAGGAACTCCAGATTCAAACAATGGACTGGCCTGCTAGGAGTTCTGACCTTAATCCCATTGAGTTTATGAGATAAGCTGGAGAAGCGGTGTCCTTATCGAAGGACATCTCCCAAGAGGAGTTGCGTAGACTGGTCAAGAACTTGCCTCGAAGATGTGAGGCAGTAATTCAGACACACGGAGGCCATACCAGATATTAAAATATTTTTATGTGCAAAATTGAAAGTAAATAAAGAAGTTTTCGCTTTCTTTTACGACATTGTCTTTAATGGCGGCTTACAGCATCCTTTGAGAAATAAGAAGTAAACAAGATATTTATTGTTGTTAAATAAAGGTTTAAATTTTCTATAAAAATATTTTCCACAATAGCACAACTTCGGCAGCAATATCTCGTATGTTCAAACTTTTGTCCCCCTAATTGTCTTGAGCAGTGTATAAATGTTCTTTATAAGCAGTTAGATATTTATAATTCATGTTTTCTAGAACTTTCAGTAGATGATTGCCAAGTTCTCCTGCTGACAATGTTCCGATAAAATATGTCTGGCACATACATAACTTACATTTTAAGAAACAAGAATATCAAGCGAAAGAAGAGCTAGCATTTAATACTAAAGTGAACATTCTCTTTGGTAATGAACTTACTACAGCATTCAAAAGAGTGGGCATTCAAACAAACCATAACTTTTTTTTTTAATATGATAGCATCACACATGATTGGCATTGATGATACATGAGATGAAATTATAAATTGGAAGAGGATTTTTAAGGAAGGAAGTATTAAAGGCCTAGGTTTAGGATACCTACTCGGCATTGGCCATTTATGAGGATTGAGAAAAACCTGGATAAACTCAGGAAGTGCGATTCTGGCGGGAATCAGACACCTTCTCACGAGTCAGTGTCTTCACGGCCTCGACCGGTCCAGAGAAGTTATCAATCGAATATATCGTAAAAGAACATGAAGAAATTTGAACATAAAAGGAAACAGTGCATAAGAGAAGAAGAAAAAATCGTAAAGGGTAAATAAGATATTAATATAAAGAATTCTATATTTATCCACAGAGTGCAGTATACAAATGTTGTTCTATGCTGAATATACCTAACCAGGGTCCTAGCTGTCAGCGCACAACCCATTTATATGAAGATGCACTGCATTTTCAGTTCCTCCGTTTTATTTTTCAGTATTTGGATGCCAACTGCAGTTCAACAGAAGAGACACGAGGTTGGTATTGATCGGTACCGTACTACTGCGCTTCCAGCAGCAGTTGTGCAAGGCTACCTGTAATGCCAGGTTTCTAAGACATTTTTAAGCAGTAAAATGTAAAGTGTCCTTTCTTAGAACTGATTGCGATATAGTTAAACTCTAAAACACGCAGGGAACTTTATATAGAATTATAATTTAACGTCATATATTACACTTTACATAACATTTTGGTAATTTTACACTATGAGAAAGAGGAGACGGTTTTTAATAGACACAATAGAGATTTCTTCTTGCACGTTTGGAGGTTACAAGACGAGACTGCCTACGAAATGAATATGTAAGAGCACAGCTTGGAGTGGTCGGCTTAATACCGGTGTTCCATAAAGTAGGCCAAAATTTGAGGACACATTCTCACACGTAGAAGCAGAAAATATGTTTTATGGACATGGGGCTGAAAACGCTTTATTTCCATGTTAGAACTAATTTTCTACAACTCTTCATAGTACATTAATCATGGGAAACACACAGAAACAGAACGTACCAGCTTACCACATGAAATTCTTTATTACGCGAAATGTTCAAAATGCCCTCCGCTGGCATTGATGCATCATCATGCATCAACCCGCCGTCACATTGAATCCTGAATGCGTTGATGTATCTCTGAAGAATTGCGTATTATTTCGCAGCTTTCCACAATACGCAAACGAAGATTCTCTGCAACTTGTATCGGGGTTCCATACACAAGAGCTTTCAAATGTCCCCACAAATAAAAGTGTAGTGGATTTAGGTCAACATTAACTTCGTTCAAATGGAACACAATACATTAGCAGCGAACCTAGAAATTATAACTTAATCATACGTAAACAAGAGGGCATTTTGAACATTTCATGTAAGAAAGAGTTTCATGTGTTATGCTAGTACGTTCTGTTGCTGTGTGTTTCCCATGATTAATGTACTAGGAAGAGTTGTAGAAAATGAGTTCTAACATGAAAATTAAGCGTTTACGGACCCATGCGCATTGAAGCTATTCCTGGTACCCCATCATTTATACGATAATTGATTTAATTAACATGCATGACTTCGAAACAGTAATTAAGCGTCAATCTACAGTTGTATGTGCCTTTCTTATTGAAGACGCAGTTAATATGTGTAAAGCTAAGATTTTATAGTATTTAGAGTTAATTAAAGTGTGTATAATGCTTTATTTCAGCTAAATTTATGTAATATCATGTAATATTTTAGCAATGTTTGGGAGACATTGGACTACGGCCAGGCAGGTTGAAAGTCAGACAATAGTTGCTAATATGCTCTGGTATGCAAGTGAAGGGAATGGTTACGGAAGCTATCTAGACATAGCGTGTGAAAGTGACTGATGTACTGTTATGGGGCACTGGTCTTAACGGGTGGACTCCAAGGTCAATCTGTAGGAAGTTAAATTAGCGTTTATCCTCAGTCGCGAATTTCATTGATGAGATAGTTTATTCTTTAGGAATTTTATAGTCACAAATTAATAAGAAAGAGATGTTAATAGAAATTGATTACACAACTATAAGCCATAGCGTTTCTGCAAAACCGGAATAAACATTTTTAACGAATTCCAAAGGAATGTTGTTATTGCGGTTGTACCCAAGAAACGAATTTTTGACAAATTTCTTCAAATCTCTCCTATCCTACTTTATAGGTATAAAAAATCTCGATGAAAAAATATATGTATAAGTATATGTTTATATATGCGTGTGTCTTTTAATGCTCTAGCGGCCACACTTTTTGGTTTTTCTCAACGAAAACTTGCCGTATAACGATCCATTAACAAACGATTTATCGTGTTAGTTAGCCAGCAAAATTCGATCATTGGGGATGGGAGTTAACCTAAAACAAAAATTGAAAAATTGAAAATTTTTTTTCTGAATGAAACTCGTTATATGCTAATGAAATATTGGTGCAGGTAGAGTAATTTGTATATTTTGGGTTTCAGGTAAACCCCCCTCCTAATAGCCCTATTTCCCCAATTTTCAGAAACAATTTTCCTTATTTTGTTTAAACGGTATATACAGAGTTTCGTTGCGAAAAAGCAAATAATGGTACCGCTGGAGCGATTTTCAAATATTGGGTTTCAAGTAAACCTCCACTCGTAATAATGCGATTTCACTTATTTTTAAACATTAATTTTTTAATTTTATTTCAAAGGCATATACCGAGTTTCCTTAAAAAAAAAACGAAAACTGTGGCCACCAGGGCGATTTTTAAATTTCGCTTTAACCCCCACTCGCTTTTCAGGAATAGCCCACTCCTAATTACCCAATTGTCCTGGTTTTCAGAAACAGTTTTTATTAATTTATTTTAATGAAATATAGTTTCGTTGAGAAAAAACAAAATTTTCTGCCGATAGAGCAATTTTTAAAAATTTTAAAATATTTGCTTTAGCTTAACCCCCACCCCCAATGAGCCAATTTTGCTGGTTAACGAACTCGGCGAACCGTTTGTTAATTGATTATTTTATGCTTAGTTTCGTTGATAAAAACAAAAATTGAGACAGCTAGAACGTTAACGTATACTAATTATAAAAGCAGAAAGGATAAAACACTAAGAAAAAGTCACAGGTTTGTAATCGCTATATTACAATATTATATATTTTTTTTCATTGTCATTTTCGGTACCTAATTTGGTAGGATCGATGGAGATTTGAAGAAAGTTTTCAAAAATCGTTTTATAGTTATAACCGCTATAGCTACTTTCCTTCAGGATTCGCTATAAGGATGCGAGGTATGGTTATGTATAGTGGAAATTAACTAAAAAACCTCCCTGTTTAAAGTTATTGATTATTGATAAATACCTAGTTAACATTTGTGAATAAATTTTATTGCTTAATTAAGCAATATTAACGTTTGACTTAAATAGGGAACACGTTTTTATTGTACAACAGAAGTAATGAAATGAATGCATTTTTGGAACGAGTGCTGGCGTCATGTATCCGGTTGCAATTTGCTTTTGTTAGTACAGAGAACATTTGCTTTACACGTAGCCATAAATTAGCATTTCGTTTGTTTGCAGGACAAAGAGCAAACTCACAAATGTAGCACGATTGTTAATTGTTAAAACTGCAGTGGCAGCTGCTCCCAATTGCCAATGCTAAGTGTCAAGCGGATCGTGTGTTTAGCTGCACCACGGCTCTTTCTTTTGCTATATAACATTTGTCCCCATGTGGCGCCAATCGGATAACTGAGTGAAGTATTTCATACCTAAATTCTTCTTTCTTGATACACTTATCTTAAGAGGAAATATAAAATCATAAATATCAGTTATCTACATGATTTGTTGAAGTACACAATGTCCATGTTATGGATTCATTTAAGTAGATTTGTGCACTAAATGTCAGGTGTCCAGGTATTGTCTTTATCCCCTAGTTTTATACTAAAATAATAGTGTTTTTTGTTTATTTACGGATGCTCTTTAACATTTCAGGTCATCTGCCTCCCATTCAATTCAGGGCGAGAAGCGACCGATAAAGATTGCTCAGAGGCCTCTTCTTTGAAATTCTTTTACGTGCCGTAAATCTACAACACCGTGTCCATGTCTATACTTCCCATCCGAAGGAGGATATACTTAGAGATTTTATGCCCGAAGCAAGTATGGTTACCACTAAAGTACCAGGACCAGCAATAATTAGTGGTAGGCTGTCTTCAGGAGTGAAGTAATTGGAGGTTTCTGGGCGCCAAATGTCAATCACCATATGCATAATGAATTTTTATTCAAATATTTACGAGATATATTGACTTTTTAATTAATGTATGATGACAAAAAACGTGCAAAAAAACGAAAGAAGCAACACCCCATCCTTCACTCCAAGCAAGTTGTAAACAAACAGTGAACAAAATAGGACACACTCCTCGTTCCCGCTCTCAAACCGCCAAGGATGGCCGAGGTCGTTAAGGCGCGAACTCGTGAGCGGGGGGCTAGGGGTTCGAATTCCACCAGGACCGTCCTCCCTGACTGAGGTTTTTTCCAGGTTTTCCTCAGTCCTCATAAATGGCAAATGCCGGGAAGGTACCCTAAACTTAGTTCTGGAACGCTTCCTTCCTTAAAAAATATCCTTTCCCAATTTATCATTTCATCTCATGTATCATCAGTGTCCACTGCCTGTGGTACCTCAGTAGTAAAAGCGGGCGTTAAACACTACTCAAAATAAAAAAAAATCCCGCTGTCTGGTTTTCCAGTCCCTATATTTGCTTTACATATCCTATCTTACCTAGCCGTTCGGAGCACCACACGCTATTTTCAGATACCCGTACGTACCCTAAATCCATCATAAATCGGGTATTGTCTCGGAAATGAGAGCTAACCAAGAGTTTTAAATGTACTTGTTTTTAACATGCTGAAATAAATACGAAATAAGTACCTTTTTTAAAGTTAGAGTCATTTTCATTTTTGACTAGTGCAATTTCTGTTGTTATAGCCCCCGATAAGATGCAAGCTATTTCGGCTATCTAAAAGGAATTTATGATACGTTTCATTCAGAGTAAGGAGTACGCATAATAGAAAAAAATTATAAAGAAAAAGTAGCCTAGAGTTTATATACGGAAATTGTTCCTTCACACTAGGACATAAGATGTAAATGTCCTAATATAACTAATAAACAGTATATAGTTGGCGGTTACACTATAAGCCGGGCGCTCTCAAGGAATACATCTCTCATAGTAGGGAAACCTTAGGGAGGTCTTTGCAATATATACACAAACACATTTCCGGAAATCTTAGTTTAAAGAAAGTTTACTAAAACAAGAAAAAAAGTCCATATAACCATGTCCGGAAATCCTTAGTTTTTGAGGTATTAATGAAAGTTTAGCAAGAGTTAAAATGACTATTTCTGTCACATGTTTAATAGGTTATTACCAAATCACATAAATTGCTAACCTTCAACATGCTATTGCTGCATTTTGCGAATAATATTTTGTCATATAAGTAAGCAATGCTGGTGCGCTAAGTACATCAGCAGACTTGTATCGATAATACCACTCAATTACTTAATAAAATTAATTTTATTTTCGGTTAACGAACTTAAGTTGTTAGATTGTACCTTGAAACATGTTGAAATAAACTTTCATTAATAACTGAACAACTAAGAATTTGTAGACATGTGTTTACGTGAACTTTTATTTTCTTGTTTTCGTAAACTTTTATTAATAACTCATAAAAATAACGCCCGTTTTTGCTATAGAGGCACCACAGGCGGTGGACACTGATGATACATGAGATGAAATGATATATTGAGAAAGGAATTTGGTAAGGAAGGAAACGTTCCAGGCCTAAGTTTAGGGTACCTCCCCCATTTTCATTTATGAGGACCTGGAAAAAACTTTAGTCAGGGAGAGCAGTCCTGGTGGGAATCGAACTCCAGACCTCCCGCTAATGAGTCCGCGCCTTAACGACCTCGGCTACCCGTGGCGGTAAAAAAAAAATGATTTCTGGACATGTGTTAAATGGATTTTTCCCTTATTTTGGTAAACTTTCATTAATAACTAAAAAAATTAAGGGTTTCCGGACATATATTTACATGAATTTCTTTTTTTTCTGGGTTTTGTGTGAGGAAACCGCCACCAAAATTTGTGAAAGCATTTCCGAAACATCCTGTAGAATTAGTTGAGAGAAGTTCGCGGTTCCATGAGGAGAACATGGTAGCTCAGTTGGTTAGAGTGTCAGCCTGTCAGAATGAAGACCCTTGGACAAAATCCTGGCTGTGACCAGAATTCTTCATTTAAACTCATGTCCAGCACATAGTGTGAAAGAATACATAACGTAATCTCTATATTGTTGGTGTTTAAACTGGAAGTCTGATTCAAAAGCATTGTGAGTTGTCTCTTAAGGAACTGATCTCTCATAGGATTCCGTGGTACATAAAATCAGTTGAGAGAGTTCGTGGTTCCGTGCTTGGAGGAGGATAGGGTAGCTTGGTTAGAGTGTTAGCCCGGAAGGCTAAAGAGCTGTGGTTCGAATCCCGGCCGCGACCCGAATTTCCCAAGTCTGATGCTTCAGTCCCAGATAGTACAGGACTTTATTAATTTGAAGAAGTATACCATAGAACAAGAAAAGTGTTGCATACAGACTATGAAATGCCACATAATGTAAAACATACGAAATGCAAGGCGAGATGACGGTATGATAAGCACGAGTGTCATCGCTGATGCTTGCGCTTGCAGATACTGTTGCAGACATACCTCTGTGTAATTATGGACACGTTGCAGCATCTTAGAGGTCACAACACGACAAGTAGCTGTGTCCATCACTGCGGGCTTAAGTTAATTACTTGGTTTATTTTGAAGATTTTCTTTAACATCTCAGGTCATCAGCGTCCCATTCAATTCAAGGCATGAAACGGCCGATAAATTTTGTTCAGAGGCCTCTTCTTTTACGATTCGTAAATCTACGACACGGAACCCACAGCTTTACTACCCTTCTGGAGAAAGCCATACCTAGGATTTTTATGCACGAATAAATTCATCGATCCTGGCTGAGACTGGACCCGATGATCTTCGTTCTACGAGGCAAGTATGGTCACCACTAAAACACCTGAGCCGACATGGTGGGCTGTGGACTTGGGGCTAAATCGGCAGGTAGCAGCCACAACATGGGTCCGTTGAATCCGGTTTGCGTCGTCCAGCTGAAGCCAATGTTTCGTCGCTAGTGTTCCAATCAAACTCCCGGTGTTGTCTCCTCAGGAGGAAGTGCAAATCAAATACTGACACTCCAGCTATTTTGCACCTCAGTTTGTCAAATCCAGAAGAGTTACCTGACTAGAAGTGCATGTTGTGTCTGACGACAGTACCGTCATTGGAGAAGAGACTCTCATCGCACCACTGGAGGCGTCTAATGATGCTGGGATCGTCACAGCGAATCTGCAGCATCTAGAAGTGACGTCTTCTTTGACATCGCCTACAACGAGCATGGCATGACTTTTCCAGATACCCAAGTGTGCAAGTTTGCCTTCATGAAGGTCAAGCATGGTTGTGGCCGATGATGTACACTTCGGATCATCTCCAATCTGAAGACTGAGTTTCGGAATACGAGCGCGATGATAACGTAGCGTCTCCCCCCCCCCGATATTATCTCTTAGCTTCTGCATGGAGTTGAGACATGTCGACGTATTCTGCTTTATTGAACATGTGCTATTTAGTTTTATATCTTTACTCTGCACACGAATGGTTACGGAAGGCAAAAATTAAACCTAATTCTGTAAAATATTTTGGTTCTGATGATCTGATCGATTGAGTATTTCTGTTATACCGGGTGTTTCCGTACTGCTGATACAAACATTCAGACATGATGAAGAAGGGACAATTTATCAATTTAAAAACGGACTTTGGTCCTAAAATGCCTCAGTCACAAGTTATACGACAAAAATTCATTTGGGATAAAAGTGGAATAAAATTTTACAAATATTTGTATATATAATCATTTTACTACCTGCATGTAGTACTTTCACAAACTGCGAAAACATTTACAATAGTTGTTCAAAATGCCCTTCTCCAACTTCGATGAAAATTCTGTCTTATCCGGTCGAACAACCCTGAAGTCATTCTAACGATGTCACAAGCAGTTAGGATTCTTGCCAAGAGATTCTGTTCAATCTCTACAGGTGTCTCATAGACAAGGCATTTCACATGACTCAACAGGAAAAAAATGAGGTCAGGTCAGGTGAACAAGCGAGACACGAAAGGACTTCCTCTTCCTGTGCACATTTTAGGAAATGTCTGAGTAAGGTGTTTACAAGCACCATGTGAGCCGTGGCCTCATCATATTAAATTCTTATGTCGTGACGAACAAGTAAAACATGTTCCAATATAGTTTAACACTCAAACCATCTGAATTGCATTAATGCAGTTTCTTTCCCAACCCCACCATGTCTCTACATGCTTTACTGGATGCCTACCCTTAAACTATTGTTATACCTCTTACAACGTAAGAAAAACGCCTTTGGCTTATAGCTTGCGACTGGGGTGTTTCCGGGCCGAAGTTTCCCCTCTCAAATAGAAGCATTTTCTCTACTCCACCATCCCTAAAAGTTTGTATTATCATCACGGAAACGCCCGGTATATGAACTAGAATCTTGTAGAATTACCTGCCACGTAGACACAGGAATATTCATTCGATTACGAAAGCCGCGTGATAGGCGACCTGCGAGGTGCTGGCCTGCTGATCACATGTACCCCTGCAATACTGCCCTTTATCAATGAAGTCGTAACACGGAGATGGAGGAAATAGACAGAGGTCGTCGTGGCAGGCCAAGGCTCATCCCGTGCTGTAGTACCAAATGAGAAAAAGAAGATAGAGGAATTGCTGTATAAACGAATCCTCTATCTAGCTATACCAGCCCGAGAATTGTGCTTATTCACACACATCATATGAATCAATGTGTAGTCATTCCAATCTTCTATAACTAGTTATACAAGAATTTGATATTTTATCACTAAATGCCGATTTATTATTGCATCTGTTTCCAATCATTCGTATATGAAAGTACAAACACTCCGATTTACATCATTTCAACAGCTACAGCTATGTAACACTAGTCGCTTTATGCATGATTCCCAAAACAGTTTACCAACGGTTTAAATGAGACACCACTTTCCCCCTAAACCCAAGGTCGCGGGTTCACTCCCGGCCAGGATTGATGGATTTTTCGGGCGTATAATTCCAAAGTATGGCTTACTTTCGGAAGGGAAGTAAAGCCGTGGGTCCCGTGTCGCAAATTTACGGCAGGTAAAATAACCTCAAGCCTGAAAGAAGAGGACTCTGAGCAAAATTTGTCGGCCGTTTCACACTCTGAATTGAATGGGACGTTGATGACCTGAGATGTTAAAAAGCGTCCATAAATAAATCAAATGAACAAAAAAAAAATGAATGAGACACGCAACACAACAGATTAGTCAGTTAATATAAAAAGTATAATTACTACCTCTATTATTTAATGAGCTGAAAGAAGAAAAGAAACATGGAAATAGGTATTTTAGGCACCAAAACCATAAAATGGGCACTAAAGACTCGAAAAGTTTTCGGGTACAATAAAATTGGGTCGGTCCTGGTGGTGTAGTGGTTACCATACTTGCCTCCTAAATCCAAGATCGCGGGTTCGAACCCGGCCAGGACCGATGGATTTTTTCGGGGCGTAAAAATCCTAAGTATGGTTTCCTTCGGAAGGGAAGTAAAGCCGTGGGTCCCGTGTCGCAAATTTACGGCAGGTAAAATAACCTCAAGCCTGAAAGAAGAGGACTCTGAGCAAAATTTGTCGGCCGTTTCACACTCTGAATTGAATGGGACGTTGATGACCTGAGATGTTAAAAAGCGTCCATAAATAAATCAAATGAACAAAACAAAAATGAATGAGACACGCAACACAACAGATTAGTCAGTTAATATAAAAAGTATAATTACTACCTCTATTATTTAATGAGCTGAAAGAAGAAAAGAAACATGGAAATAGGTATTTTAGGCACCAAAACCATAAAATGGGCACTAAAGACTCGAAAAGTTTTCGGGTACAATAAAATTGGGTCGGTCCTGGTGGTGTAGTGGTTACCATACTTGCCTCCTAAATCCAAGATCGCGGGTTCGAACCCGGCCAGGACCGATGGATTTTTTCGGGGCGTAAAAATCCTAAGTATGGTTTCCTTCGGAAGGGAAGTAAAGCCGTGGGTCCCGTGTCGTACATTTGCGGCACGAAAAAGAACCTCAAGTCTGAAAGAGAGGCCTCTGAGCAAAATTTGTCGGCCGTTTCACGTCCTGAATTGAATGGGACGCTGATGACCTGAGCTGTTAAAGAGCGTCCATAAATAAATCATAAAAAAAAACAATAAAATTGCCAAATGTTATGTTTTTTTATCGAATTGTGGTCATATTTTAAAATGTTTCGTTATACAGCTTAAGGAACAAAGTAGACGTTTACAATAAAACTCAAATGTACTTCATCCCCTGTAACTATAGAACAGTTGCAAGGGGTACAAGGGTACCAAGTGAAGAATGAAGAAAGGGACGTTAAAATTGACAAGACTTAAACGCTAATCAACTCTCACCAATGTAAATAGAAAGAAAATACTGCTGAGCATTTTCTACTCATTGTCATAAGAAACAGCGTAATTTGCTTAGAGTTAAGAATATCCCATTTGGAGTAATCTGTGTCTTAGACCCAAATCAACATCTTCAATTTCATGTCCTTATTAATGGGAGAGTTCCTATTCAAATATTTCAGTCCCCAGCATCTAATGTAAAACGATCATTTACATTGTTCCTCTGACCTGATCATTAACTACACGTTATCAGCTAAACTGTTCAAAATAAACTTCTTGTAATGGTTCACACTCAAATGTAAATTACAGTCAATATAAATTGTGTGCCCAGTGTTTAGAAACATATCTGTCAAAACAATTATTATGATATTCATGTTTTATTTCCTCATCGGTGACTTTTATCAGTGTCTATAATGGCAATGTTGAGAAATTCTTCTTAGATTACCAATGTTTATAGAAGGCACTGTAATGGGAGAATAGACTTGTCAATCTTTTTTCTACTTTTCGAAATCAGAAGATTTTGTTATTACGCTGCCTCTGAATTGTAAATAGAAATGTAACTAATAGCTACTGATTTAAATGAGCTATTCAATTATGTAATATATAAGCGTATGTATACCTGTGTTATGGATGTACTTTGTATTTATGTTCACCTACTGGATGTATCGTGGTAATATAGTTTATAACCTCCATAGATTACGCATATAACGGAGAAATGCTTCCACAAAAGTATTTCCCACTTTGTTTATTCATCTGTTTAACCATATTTTGAAAAATATGTTTTTAGTAAAATAAAAAAAATCCTATGGGATGTAGAATAAGAACTTAGTATTCTATTAAATATTTTCCAAGTTTTAAAAGCAAAATCACAATAATCCATCTTTAAAATTGGGCGAAGATGTACAAATCTGGTGTTGCGTTTTTGTTCAAGCGTCTAGAAAAGCAACGAATCCGTGATAAACGCAATAATCTAGACTTTTTGTTATAATGATATTTAGGCTTCTACGGCCGGCGTTGTTACTATTAAATTGATAATTACTCTGCCATTTTGCCAAACCAAAGCTTTCCTCGACTCTACGGCCAGAACCATCAGTGAACTGAAAGTATCTAGAGAGGCAGTGGTAGGGGAGGGTTAGGAGTGTTGGGCGTTATTTGTTGATCAGTAACGGGTCTCAAGTCTTTCTTATTTGAAAACCCCTGTCTTTATACATAATCCGGATGCTGTTCTATTTCTAAGGTTTCTCATCTAGACAGATTAAAATATCCAGTTGTTTTTACAATTATTTCTGGTTTTTTATTTTATTCCATTGTTTTGAATGTCATTTTCTGCAATCTCCAATTTTTCTTGCTCATTAAGGAGCAAGTGTTCCTTATGCTCTATCAAGAGTTTTATGGATCTTCCGGTTGATTTTTTTTATAGATTTATTTACGGACGCTCTTTAACATCTCAGGTCATCAGCGTCCCATTCAACTCAGGGTGTGAAACGGCCGACAAATTTTGCTCAGAGGCCTCTCTTTCAGACATGAGGTTCTTTTTCGTGCCGTAAATGTACGACACGGGACCCACGGCTTTACTTCCCTTCCGAAGGAAGCCAAACTTAGGATTTTTACGCCCGAAAAAAATCCATCGGTCCTGGCCGGGTTCGAACCCGGGATCTTCCGGTCGTACCAATATATACTTTTTCACATTTGCATGGTACTTTAAGGATTACATTGTAGTTCAGAGAATCCAACTTTCAGGAAACGCAGTTTGTGACCTATTTTTTTGTTGTGATTGTAAAAATGATTTTTACGCCTTTCTTTTTCAAAACCCGAGCGATACAAAGCGTGGCTACTATGGTTTGCAAGAATGCTTTAATTTGGTCTTTATAGTCCGGTATATAATGCGATTTACGAGGTTTAAAAGCTCAATAGTGTCCGTTTTAACTAGGAGAGAGGCCTTAAAATACAGCAGCATCCAGACAGAAGTTTTCAAATGTGAAATACATAGAATATGTTATTGGCCTACAAACAATCTGCGCCACAACTCCCCCACCACTCCTATTCCCTCCCACTTATAAAGGTTTTTTCCCCTCTACCCCTCCAGAAACTTACATGCAGTCCACTAATGATGCTGACTGCTGAACCAACGAAAGCTTGGGCTTAAAATTTAATGGAACCCTTTAGAGCTGAAGCAAGGTATTGATAACACAATCAATATTCATTCTAATTTACGTTTTCGTAAATATTTGAACAATTTGTTATTTTCTATTCGAATGTCAAGTAAACAAGACATTGAATTAGTTGATATCACAAGTATTGTAGATAAACACAGAAAATAAACACTTGGGTGTTCTGAACACCCCACGTCAGTACTAATATCGCAACAAATAAATAATTGACACCTGTTTATATCTTTCTTTTTAACTTTCATTAAACAAATTGTTGTCAAACATGCTTACACATTGTGTCTATTAGTAGTTCATGGCATGACAAGGAAATGTGACGCCAGTCTTCTGTTATTCTATTGTCAACATGCTTGCTCATTGTTTTCTATTATTAATTCTTGGTTTTACTAGAAAGTTTGAGGAAAGACTGTTTCAGCTGTTGTGCAGAAAAGTTGTAATAATGTGTAACTATGAAGAAGACGAAAGAATAACATTACCTTTACTTGATTTATTTATTTATGGACGCTCTTTAGCAGCTCAGGTCATCAGCGTACCTTTAATTGAAGAAGTTAAAAGAATTTATTAGATAAATCCGATACAGAAACATCTGGTGAATGTGAAGAGCGAAATATGACAGTTTTACGTGAAAGGATTATGCAGAAGATGACACATCTTTTCAGAGCAACATTCATTATCACTTGGGAAAGACAAAAGAACAAAGTGGATGAAAATCCACCCTCAAGAAAAGTTAAGAATAAGAATCCAAAAGTTTGTATATCATTTACCAGGAGTAAAAGATGTTGCAAAGAATGCCATATGAAAATGTTTTATACTGTTTTAGACGATGATATAATCAAGAAAAGTATTGTATGTACTAATGAATACATACGAAATATTTCTAGAGAAGTGCCGAAGAAACTGACGAGAATGAAATCAGAGCCTTCATTAGTTTCTTGTGTTTTACCACTCTAGTCAAGAACAGAAACAGACAAGCTCGCAGCAATAGTTTGTGAACTGTACAGTTCACAAAATTATACAGTTTGAAAATTATACAGTGTCAGAATACTTTACAGTTGATGAACAATTACTAGACGTCAGAGGAAAGTACTATTTTGGCAATATAGTCTACACAAACCAGCATACAATTCTCACTCTCTGTGTT
Source organism: Metallyticus violacea (assembly GCA_030762175.1). NCBI lineage: Eukaryota > Metazoa > Arthropoda > Insecta > Mantodea > Metallyticidae > Metallyticus > Metallyticus violacea. The sequence continues at coordinate 27,318,999 of CM060836.1, forward strand.
GCTAGAATATAGTCGCCTTACGGGATACTTGTAAAATGACCAGATGGATTTCAATATGTTGTCATTCGCAAATACAATTTCATCGAGGCTACTAACCGTAATATAACAATTCACCACATATAGTCTGGCTGCAGAACTGGAGGAAAAAAAAATGATTGGAACTTTACGAAAAAACAAAACGAACTTCCCACTGCATTTGTGAAAGTAAAGCAACGCGAAAACAGCTTCCTTGGTCTAGTAGTTAGCGTTGCTTACTGCGGGCCGGGAGACTTGGTTTCGATTCCCGGTATCTGCTTTGTATCTGTACCTACCTCTAACTCGGAGTATGACTTTTCCGTCTATCCCTCGCCACCGAACACATTTCTACACAATCTCATTCAGCGTGTCAGTTTCCAGAATCTGGAACTCCCTTCCTCCAGATTGTCGGAAAATAAAGCAATTTAAACGTAGGTTAAATTGTCATCTCAACTCTAGGAGTGAAAACAGTTAGTCTCTCGCCTTTTTTATTCTTCTTCCTCCTTTGCTTCTTCTTCTCCTCCTCCTTTCTCCCCTTTGTACTCGAGAAAAATTATTGAAGAACAAATGGAAGTGTAACCAATCTTTATCAACTTTCTATTCATATTAAAATATGTAATATTTACATGCATGTAATATAAACACGAATTATTAATTTGCTTTTTGTATATTTTATATACCTATGTATATTATACTCTGATTTTTGCTGCTTCTTCTCCTGGTAGAGTGGAAGAGAAGGCTTTACTCTTACCAGCGTAAATAAATAAATAAAGATCCATAGATTTCTAATCGCATCCAGTCTAGAAAATCTGATATAATTCTTCTGGGAATGAGTGGAGTTGCCCTTTGTGAAAATGTAAATCTCGCCCAAAAGGTTTGGCATGTGAATCCCTTTGTCTTATTCAAAATATGCTATAAAGGTCACATTCAACCGAAGCTGTAAAACTATAATCAGAGAGCAAAAACCAGTTGTTGGGTACCAATTGAGGAGGGTTATCCTTTGAAAAGACCGAAATCAGCTGAGATTTACGTGATCTCTGATGAATTGGGACTCATCGCTGTTGTTGTTAAATGTAATAATATTCCGATGAAACATTTCAACACCATATGCAGAGGATAGGAGAAAAGCAAGATATGCATCTGACAATATTATGCTGGTTAAATGGTTATTTCATATGATATACCACCACGCTTCAACGTTATTTAAAGTGCATAATAAAGCATATTATCAATACTTTCCTAAAAGGCCAAACTTATTACTACATCTTGTAGCTATGTAAAAACCTCCCTGAATTGTTGCAAATACCCAAGGGATTCTGTGATACAACAATAAAATCACCTGCTTTCGATAAAAACCGATAAGTGTGTCTTTAGTGAATAAATTGGATTTATTTTTTCAAAACATCCTAAGACATAGCATTATCCTAAAGGGAATTTATAGTGTTGTTATTAAAGTTCTTTTAATTAAAAAGCAATTCGAATGCTGAGAATGTTAACGCAAAGTGTATATCACTGATCTTATTTTACAAGCAGGAGTTGAGGTAATTATGTTTATAGTTATTGTGTGTGTAACAGCATACTATCGATTTTAACTAAAGAGCTAAGGTACATCTATGCAGCTAGACATAGGCAATCAGTGGACTATGTATATATTGTAAACTAAATACAGAGGGCGATATGAATTAAGCGTTTCAACGAACGTCTCAATGATATGCAAATAATTCCATTTAATATATTTAAAAGAATATAGAAGCTTTACTGCGATCTATGGTAAACATTCAAATATCTTTAATACATGAAATAATAAGTGTGTGTTGTATGTAGTGGCCTTGAGCAACAGCTATTGCTCCGCATCGCAGTTTCCACTGCAGCAAGCAGTTCATTAAACTCTTCCTGGCAGGCTTTCCAGAGACTGTCTGCAGTTCGCGGTTTTCTGCTTTCTTTTCAGCATCCCAAATGCACAGAAATCGATAGACTATGCAAAAGATGATGTAACAGAGATATTGCGTAAAGAATGCAACATATTCTCTCTCTCTCTCTCCCTCTCACCACGTCCTCCAAAAATGACAAACTGAAGCAGATGTATGGTGCTTTCTTTTCAGCATCCCAAATGCACAGAAATCGATAGACTATGCAAAAGATGATGTAACAGAGATATTGCTTAAAGAATGCAACGTATTCTCTCTCTCTCTCTCTCCCTCTCTTTCTCTCTCTTTGCAGATGTATGTGTTGCTGGATTCGGGTCAGAGACATGAACCTTATCCTATCACATTATCTCGGAGATTGGTGGCTGGTCGTTAATTTACCTGTTTCTTGCCCTCTAGAATAAGCCGTATCCTGGCTTTACTTTTTTTTAAAGCAATCCTTTCTTGAAGATGGTGAAACCAGGCATCTTGCTTGATAATCTCAGAATAAGCGTTTTTGCAAAAGAAATCATGGTAATAATGTGTGATCTTTTTTGGCTTTAGGCAGGAAAGCACAAGACAACACACTGGCAATTACCTTCTGTATGTGTAAGTACGGTACAACTTAAACATGTTACCATAGAAACTTTTATTTTTCAAACGGGCTACTTGAAGCATGTGCTATTGGTTTGTAACTAAATATGATTTTTATTTTGAAGAAATAAGTTGTACAGTGCGGAAATAAATAATAATAATAATAATAATAATAATAATAATAATAATAATAATATCTAAAACCCGTGTTTACTACTCTGGCATCGCACCTAATGGACACTGATGAAATGAAATGCTATATTGGGAGTGAAATTTTAGAGGGAAAGCGTTTTAGGTTAAAGTTGAGGATACCTCCTTGGCACTGCCATTGATGAGGACTGAAGAAAACCTGAAACAAATATATATGATGGTCTTTGCGGGATTCGAGCAGCAGACCTCATGTTCAGAGTCCGTGCCTTAGTGACGACCTCATCCACTCCGGATACTTAAACGTCTGCTATAAACATCGTCATATTTTTGTTTCGTCACCAACATGCTTCTAGTATAATCAGGATGGTTATTGATAACCTACCTGGAAAATAATTGATGTTCAGATGTGTGTTTTATAGCATTTGCCTGTCTAAACACGTGCAACGTGCCACTTGGACGAACAACCACCTTATATGCTGGTTTTCTGTATTGTTATTAGGACTGAATGTCCTACTACTATCGTAAAAGGCTCGCTTTGCCTATGTAACATATAAACCACAAGGGTTCTATTTTTCAACAATCAGACGATATTGATCCTTTAATACTTAAGTAAGGGAGGTGTTTTTATGTTTTACAAAGCTACAAAAGAGAAACCCTTTCTTATTCATTCATTACAGTATCAGCCAGTTGCGCTTTTTTAACACGCTGTATATTATTGCCTTTATAATTAATACTAAAATGAGATATATAATACATCATGAGATAGCTGCAGTGTTGAGTGGAAAGTTAGTAAACATTTAGCATATAATTAAAACTTTTCTGAACACCACATACATCAGGACACCAACGTGATAAATAGATGAACTGAAAGGTTTCAAATTCTTAAGAAAACGATTTAGAACCAATGTTTAAAACTAGTGTAAATACATAAAAATATATGTTTTAAAAATAATTTTCTCTCAAATTATTTTCTCAAAGCCGTGATTCAGATAAACTCAAACAATTGCTAGAATACTTCAAAGAGAAATGTTTCTTCTATTTCAAATAGATGCTTCTCTTTAAAATGTTTCCCAATAACACCCGTTAATTTTTACAGTTGAAATCAAAATTCCCTTACAGTGGGCATAATGTGGCTGCAGAAAAATTTAAAAGAATGATTATAACATAAGAAAGTAAAATAAAACTTTTAAATTTAATATTACCTTCTTCTTCTTACTGGCCCTACAGCCCGGGGTGAACTTTGGCCTACCGCGACGACCTCTCTGCTTCGTACACCGTCAAGAGTGGCCGGGGTCGTTAAGGCGCGGACTCGTGAGCGGGAGGTCTGGGGTTCGAATCACACCAGGACCGTCCTCCCTGACTGAGGTTTTTTCCAGGTTTTCCTCAGTCCTCATAAATGGAAATGTCAGGGAGGTACCCTAAACTTAGGCCTGGAACGCTTACTTCCTTTAAAAAAATAAAAACTCCTTTTCCAATTTACCATTTCTCTCATGTATCATCAGTGTCCACAGCCTGTGGTGCCTCAGTAGTAAAAACAGGCGTTTAACACTACTCGACAACAAAAAATTTGCTTCCCATAGATGGTAGTACTGCAGGGGAGCATGTGATCAGCATGCCATTACCCCGCCGATCATCTATCACATGGCTCCCTAGACCCACTTCTCCATCAGGCAGCTCCCCAATTGTCCTTATGAGACTGGGTGGGCCCCGTCCCAGACATAGAAATATTCTTAAGCAAGTACCGGGAAACTAACACGGGCCTCGCGGCCAGCTATCAGCAACGCTAACCACTAGACCGAGGAATCGTTCTTTAATATCAAATATTTCAGTTGACCTTTATGAATATCTCAGAAATGAGGGCCCCTATAAAAGAGAAACTTCAGATTTTGTTAAGATATTTTTCATCTTGATACTGGAAGTCATTTATGCTCTTCTTTTAAGTAAAATTAACATATTTTAAATGTAAATAAGCATTACCAAAGTACAACAAAACTTACTAAATGTTAATGGCAAAGAAAAAATTGAAAATAAAAATAAAAAAGAAGATAAATAAACAAAAGTTTAACGCCGTTGAAATCTGATGACTGACTATGAAACCATATGTAGGTACTTCTAAAGACAAAAGGGAGCATTATCACCCCCATTATTGGACATAGAGTAGTTTCAGTGAAATGGTTATTTTTATATAGTTTTTCTATATTCTGTAGTATATTATTTAACAACAATTAAAGGAATAAACAATGATTTTACTAGTTTCGTTAACTTCAAAAAAGTTATTATCTAGACTAATTAAGATATTTTAGTAGTCTCAATATTTACCTACCACCGAAGCTATTCTACATCTGTTAATCTCCTCTTCTGGATTAGATATTTACGCTTGAAGTTTGTTCTTAATTAAAGGAAAAGGGAAAGGTCTACAGACGAATTTCTTAAGAAATATTATACTACAGAACTACGAACTTTTCCTAAAAATGTAACATTTCTGCAGGTATAAAACAATATTCTCTTCCCATGAAGCCACAAAAGCTTGGAATCAAGCGAAGCTATGCCTAGCCTTCCTCTGCTCCAGATCAATATTTTCAGTTGACTTACCTTGTCTTGGCTTGCAGTGGATATTTGTTAGAAAATGAGTCACCACTGCTTGGTCATTTAATATCTGACAGTTTTTAAGATTAGAAAGTGCTTTTTCTGCAATTCAGCGGAGCACAGTTTATTGAATCTATTTTATATTGCATTTAATGTTAATACTTTGCTTAAATTTCTCAAAACCATAGTTACTGCAACATAGATTAGTTATATATTCTTGTACACACTATGTTAATGAATAACACCGAAATATTTGTACTCCATAGAACTAGGGAACTCAGGGTCAAAGATATCAAACTTACATGTTAGGGTTTAAAGTTTTTGCACGCCACTAACTTTTACTCTTACTTGCACCTTAAAACATTCCAGTGTAAGTAAAAGCTTATTAAACAGATTGAAATATAGTATGGTGTGAATGACTTCTATTAGGAAATTTTTCTTTTTAAACCTTCGCAGTTCTTACAGCACAACCTCTTGTTTCTCTGTAAATCTAATGTATATCGCTAGGTTCAAAAAAACTAACTATTCTCCTTTTCGTCGGTTTGTAATTTATTTGATGTGTTATTTTGTCTTGTTTATTTTGTTTACAAAACAAAAAACTGCTGCATCAAAAATTAGCAGATATCTCGCAACACTAGAAAAAAAAAAGTGGAATCGAGACTTTGCTTTTAAATGAAACAGCTGAATTCCTATTAACACACCAGTGCCGTGGCGTGCAATAACGTGTTTGGCATGCTATTCTGCAGATTATTTTAACACTCACTAGCAAAAAGGATTAACTATCACTTTTATTACGATTATTAAGCAGGCATGAAGCTATTCTAATGCAAATTTTAACGATATTTAGCTGCAGTGTGAATTTCTGAGACCTAAATTGCAATTACTTCAACATTTTACGTCTGACCTGAGGTTCCCTATCAAATTACTAGTCTACGATCCCTCTATATTTAGTAACAATATTTCAGTGCTGTTCATTAACAACCCGTATAATGTATTTTCGAATATTACCTAAACATATTTTATTTAAATCTATGAACTTAAATTACATGTTTAATAATGTTGGTAAATAATTTATAATATTGAAGTGATTGCAACTTAGAAAATATGTAAGATCAAGAGGTATCTCTGAGCAACAGAATACCTAAGAGAGTAAATGCATGTTGTCAATTTATTAAAAAGTATTTAAACATACTAATTAGATTATATAGCTGAATTGATAATTTAAATAAATAGCGATGCAGTGCGTAGTGTTATCTTTGTATTATTACAGATATATCCAAATATTTTGTATTGTTATTATTATATAATTATTATTTATTTGTTTTGTTGAATAAGAAATATTCACAGTTGAAATGCTACATTTTATTATGTAGTTAAATAATTCAGATTCTTCTATAGCCCCTTGTCAATTGTGTAAAGCCCTTAATTATTATTAGAAACCTTCAAACCTGTTACCGTTGTACTCAATCTGTTTACCTCAACGCTTTCCATCTGAATCCGTAAGATACGGGATGGAATGGGTACAGGTGTCATTACCTAAGGAGGTTCAACTTATATAGAGATAAATTAATTTTATATAAAGCCTGAAAATCTACATACAAAACGTTTCGCTCACTTTTCATGACTTTGTACTTCAAATACGGGATAAAACAAAAGAAATGATAGAACACAGCTGGTCAGGATTTTTTGTTCTCTTCATTTGTTTCCATTAGCGTTTGTTTCGAGGAAGCCTAAAGACACGTGATCCGTGACCTTGTACACTGTATCACTGGTAGTTCATTTAAAAATTATCGTGCCTATTTGGTGTTTATTTTAATTACATAAAAATAAATTCTTAAATGCTAAAAAATTATTTTCTTTCATCCCAAGTTCAAAGAAATGTGTGATATGTTTTTAGGTATTTTCATTAAACGTTGAAACCTTCGCTGCAAATATAAGTAAGAATACACTTAGGAAGAAAATAATAGTATCAAACACTAATACTATTCCCATAATGCAATTGATTCAACGCAACTGCGGCCACTTTCCGATATTTAATGCTCAACAAAAGTACCTAATGGCAACGGGCATATTTTCTCTCCACCGCCATTGATGGCCGAGGTAGTTAAGGCGCTGACTCGTGAGCGGGAGGTCTGGGGTTGGATTCCCGCCAGGCTCATCCTTCCTAACTAAATCCTTCCAGATTTTCCTCAGTCCTCATTAATGGTAAATGCCGCGGATGTACCCTAAACTTAGGCCTTGAACGTTTCCTTCCTTTAAAAAAATCCTTTCCTAATATTTTATTTCATCTCATGTACAATCTGTGTCCACTGGCTGTGAGGCCTCAGCAGTAAAACAGGCGTTATATACTATTAACAAAATCTACTCCACCGCGAACCTCCTATCCTTAATACTCGCCTGCACAGTAGCGTCATTTCAGTAGTTATAAGAATAAGGTGCCGTTGCCAAACATCTCCTTTTTCCAAAAGGGTTTTCTACAAAACTATGAAAGGTCGAAAAAAATGTTCGGGAACTTTTTCATTTCCTCATGAAGATCTTCGAAAGATTCAAAGTTGGCATCCATATCCATTCCTTCCGGTATATCTACCTATAAATTGTCGGTCCTGGTGCTGTAATGGTACCCATACTTGCCTCTTAAACCTAAGATCGCAGATTAAATCCCGGCCAGGGTCGATGGGTTTTTTTCGGGCGTAAAATCCAAAAATGGCTTCCTTCGGAAGAAAAAATAAAGTCGTCATGTAAAACAACTTCAAGCACGAAAGAAGAGTCCTCTGAGCAAAAGTTATCGGCCGTTTCACGTCCCTAATTGGGTAGGATGCTGATGACTTGAGACGTTAAAGAGCGTCCGTAAATAAACCAATAAACAACGATATCTATAAATTCTTCATTTCTTAACTTATCATCTATGCCTATAACATTTTCCTTTTGTGTTTTTTTTTATTTAGACATTTCTGTTGCAATATTATTTATATAGTTCAACGACTATTCTCAATATTTAAAATAAGAAAAAAGTTAAAAGACCCATTTTTTGTTCTTTTATTATTTAACTAACTTAAATTAATCATATCGCCACGGATGGCCGAGGTCGATAAGGCGCGGATTCGTGAGCGGGAGATCTGGGGTTGAAATCCCGCCAGTACCGTCCTCCCTGATTGAGTTTTTTTTTTTTCAGGTTTCCCTCAGTTCTCATAAGTGGCAAATGCCGGGGATATACCCTAAACGTTGGCCTGGAATGTTTTCTTCCTTAAAAAAAATCCTTTTCCAATAAATCATTTCGTTTCATGTATCATCAGTGTCCCTGCCTGTGGTGCCTCAGTAGTAAAAACGGGAGTTAAACACTATTAAAAAAAATTAATCGTTTATGAGGACTGAGCAAAAACTGGGGGGGGAGAACCCTCAATCAGAGAGGACAGTAAGAGCGGGAGTCGATCCCTAGATGAATCCGCGCCTTATGGACCTCGTCCACCCTGACGGGATATACAGAGGGATAAAATGCAATAAAATAAGAACAGTCCATAAAAAGGAGACCATAATATGTATTGTTAACATAGACATCTATCCTGTAACTTATAATTTTCATCCCTAGTTAAATGAGGCAAGTAAAAGGACTTAGTTCCCGATAACTTTTCAATCGCTAGAGCATTGTTAACACACCTAAGTACTATCAAAGACTACAGGCATTTAGTGGCCCGCGCACCACATTGTAAGAAGCCGACGCCGCAGCATGTAAACACAACACATTTCCCATCAACTAATGAAAATGTAATTGGCTGGTCAAGCACCGTTTTAATCTAGTAGTGCACTACCAATGTCCAGAGCGTTTGAATTGAATGTGTGCGGTTCAATTAAGTGATCCACCTTAGCATTGTCATAGAGTCTTACATGTAGCTTAGCACAGTATTCTTGTTCTGGGCGAGAGAGGTAACCATCTCATGCTGCAGAAAGACCTCTATACGTTAATACGATGCCGTTATCCATGTCGACATGTACTGAATGGTTGGACAGGCGTATACGAAACGAGTTTAATAGCCGTCCCTCCAACCCAACAGTTTTCGATACACACAGGACAAATTCACTGGAGCTCCAGTCCCGAGTCCCCCCGCGCGGTAATGGAGAAGGCCGAGGGTAGTGACTTGGACAGATATAGCTAAATAACACGAATTTTAACACAACGACTTGATAGCTCAGATAGTTAGAGCGTCATGCTGTAGAGGTGATGAGTTCGAATCCTCACCTCCTGAAAGTTTTCTTTTTCTTTTGGAGTTAAGGGATATTTGCTACCATTACAATGATTTACTCAGTAACTTAGTACCACGCAAAATGCGCTAGAAATTGATATTTATTATTTTTTTCCTGCTGGGATCAGAGGAGATTTGCCACCATTAGAGTGATTTAACCGCCTCTATTAATTTATATTTGCAAAAAAAAAGAAGTGAGCGTAGACCGTCAGACCGTAGCGAGCCGCAGAAAACCACTGAGTCTACCGGTTTCTAGGATTTCCCCGAGGTTAGCGTTAAGGTTAGTGTGTGTGTGTGTGTGTGTGTGTGTGTGTGTGTGTGTGTGTGTGTATAAATTAATTGCGAATTCCAAGAAGACAAAGTGTGGTAAAAAGTGAATACCTCAGTTTTGTAATAAGGAAGAACATATGGCAGTCAGAAAGTTAAGGAGGACAACGCATTGGTTAAGTTACGTTTAGCAAAAAAAAAAAAAAAAATTATGCAACATTTACACTCTTACAAGCATTTTGTACCTTCCGTAAACGACTGCGGAGCTCGGCTCTCTCTGCTGTCACTCGGGACTGGAGCTTCTAGTGGTTTTCGTCCTGCCTGTAACCGCAAGTCACCCAACAAGGTAGTCCAGCCTATCGTCGAACAGCTGAATGGACGGATAGGATTCTGGCAATGATACAAGAGGATTACACTGTGGCACTATAAGTAAGCCATAGTCTGGTACATCACATTCTAAGGGAGAACGATCTGTTCTTATACAGATGAAAATCTGTTTAGTATCTCCACGGATGGCCGAGGTCTCATGAGTGGGCGGTTTGGGGTTCGATTCCTGCCAAGACCTTCCTCCTGGACAAATGCCGAGGAAGTACCCTATACTTAGGCATGGAACGTTTCCTATCTTAAAAAATATCCCTTTCCCAACTTATTATTTCATTTCACATATCACCATTATCCACCGTCTGTAGTGCCTCAGTAGTAAAAAACTGGCGTTAAACTTTATAAAAATTTTGTTTAGCATCTTAGGGAGAATAGTTGCTTAAAACGTATGCAATATTGTAATTGGCTGTTAGACTTAAAAGTCATACATGGCAGGAAAATTTTTAAAATGAATACTGATGCTCGATTACTCTTCAATTTACGACGCATATTCAACTATCTTAAAGACCATAGACCACAAAAACCCACATGCAACGTGAGAAAGGGATCACAAAATTAGGTGAAGCATACTAGTAACATCTTCTACCTGTGGTCTTAAATAGAAGAAGATATACTCTGTTTCTTAAATAATTCTCCGAGAAGATGTCTCGTGCGGTACCAGTAGGACGGTGTACCACCCCACTTTGCTAAAAAAATCCTACCGGAAGTTGCATCGGCAAATCCCAACAAGATGGACAGGTCGCAGAGGACATGTATATCGCCGGACCTAAATGCATTGGAGTTTTTTCTCTGGAGTTATCTTTCGGAATCGGTGTACAGGGTGGACCTGGAGGGCAAAGAGAATATAATTGCTTGCCTATACGCTGCCGTTACTGCCATTGAAGTTCAAGTACGCCGAGGTATCCAAATTGTGGAGCATAAGTCTAAAAGGTGTCTTACTGTTGATGGAGGACAATCAAAGTCTTGTTAGCGCGTTTGCTAAATGTATATAAAATAACAGTTACAATTAAAACCTCTTTCTTTTCATTTGTTATCTTGATTACGTGCCCTCAAATTTCCCTCGCGGAATCCGATTTGGAGATGATCTTATTTTTCTTTAAATTATTATACTGTCTTCTAGCCTATGATATTATTGAATGACATTTACCATATAACCGGAATATAATTATACATTATGCAAGTCCAATTTTATTGACTGCTTTGAAGTTTCTTCGGAGTTACTTCTGAATTTAAAGATCCTCTTCCAGGTAACTTTAACGCTTTTGACTCCAATGCAACAGTCATCATTCCAAACATCTAAGACTCCTAGCATAGAATATCAATGTCAACATTGGTAGCAAAAAGAAATTATTATTTATTAGATTCTAACAACATAATTAAATTTCATTATTTATGTTGGTTAAACAAAAGTAAAGCACCGCACTGACATGAACGGCCGAGGTTGTTAAAAGCACGGACTTGTAAAATGGAAGTCTGGAGTTTAATTCCGGTGCCCTTCATGGTGGAGGTTTAATCATTTTTCTTTAGTCCAAATAAATGTCAAATGTTGGATAAGTGCTCTAAGCTAAGATCTGGAGTGCTTCCTTCTTTTAGAAAATATCCTTTCCTAATTTATCATTTCATCTCACGTATCTCTTGTGCCCACTGCATGTGGTAGTAGTAGTAGTAGTAGTAGTAGTAGTAGTAGTAGTAGTAGTAGTAGTAGTAGTAGTAGTAGTAGTAGTAGTAGTAGTAGTAGTAAAAACAGTAGTAAAAACAGGCTTTAAACACTATTAAAAATTAAAATGAAGCACCAGAGTATATACATTTTAGTTTCAATTTAATGAGAAAAATAAGTTATTAATTTGAACTATAGTTTTCGAAATAGAAGAGTGATTAAAAAGAACAGCTATAGCTGAAAAAAAATAAAAAAAATCAGTGTGTTACAGAACAGTCAAAGTTGTATTTAGACTATAGTTGGTTCACTAATATACAAAAAACTTCCTTAAAACTCTATATGAATAGTGGGAAAAAGTTGTACTGTTTATAAACAGTAAAGAGAGTAAAATTCTATGGGGGAATGAATTGCAGTTATCTTAAGGTCATCCGGAGCTGAAGCCAAAGAACCCTTATGACGACATAAATTTAAGTATTTATAGGTAAGCAAATGTAATGCAATTCACACCGTAAATTATAACAATGAATTTCTATGAAGTAAATGTATAGAAAGCTGCAACGGATTTACAATATCTATCTTCTAGAACAGTGTTTCCCAAACATTTTAGTACATGGAACACTTTTCAGTAGAAAAGTTCATCACGGAGCACTAATTTTTCACCTAGCACTCATATGATCACACTATTTGAGGATTAAAGGTAAATATTCAGAATTTAGAACTTCAGACTTGTGAAACAAAACAAAACCAAATAAATAAAACATATTGAGGCAGCACAAATCCACAATATACCTTTATAGATCTGGGACACAAAATCATTTTTAATGTTGCAAAACAAAAATGCTACTTGGGACGGCAAAGGAATTATTCTGGTTAGAGGGATGAAACTGGCTTGATTTACATTACTTAGTTGTATCTGGTTGGATTTGGGACAGTTGGAGCAGAATATCTGACTCCCATCGAGACGAGATCTGTGTTTTGTTTTAACACCTGCATCTGATTCACATAAATAAGTGGTAGCAACAAGGACAAAAGGATGGTTTTAGCTTTATTAGTCAAAACTTGTTCCTCTTTTAACTGACACAAGAATTCAGAATCACCTCCATGGTCTAGTGGTAGCATTGCGACTCTAATTAGGAGGTCTTGGTTCTATTCCCGGTCAGACCAAGCTCTGGGTAAAGGATTTTTGGGAAATTTTCATTACTCTGAGAAGGTTAATACTAGATAGCTTTAAGATGCCAAGGACTCCGAATTCATTTGCGTCATTATTAATTTATTTTTCCATTTATAACTACAGTGTTACACCTACAGTATTCACGTCCAGCCTACAGGTGTCGCGAGAAGACCAATGCAGTCAAAACGACAATAAATAACACAGCGAAAAAAATAGTTACCTTACTTATTTGAAATATCACCTTTTATCAAAAAATTTGATGCCAATGCAATTAAGCATTCATATTTCTGCGTTGTGAAGCAAGAAATGTTGTTTCTAAAACTCCTATTTTAATAATAATTGCTTCTGATGGCAACAACAACAACAACAATAATAATAATAATAATAATAATAATTGCATTTAACTTCAAGTAAAAAAGTCAAGAATGACATAATAATGAATACTACCAATATTACAAGGATGAACAGGATTTTAATATTATAATTGTTAGTGTATGTACATGAACATATATCTTTTTGACAAATAATAATATTCAAGTTATCTTTCTGTAATACTATGATTGACAGTGCATATACATGTCTTTGTTATATTTCAGTGAAAGGGACGGACATGATGGCCTTCTGCTGCCTGTAGAAGGTCTTAGGACAATACGAGTTGCCTCTAAAGGGTTTCTTCTTCTGTTAAAGAGGCACGACCCCTTCCTCCCATTGCCAGCCACCAATAAAGGGTAGTCGACATCAGGCCCAAAACCAAAATTTTAGCTATTTCCAACAGTTTCAAAGGAATGCCGCTTATATGGCCGAAGCGTGTCTTATCGCAAACCTTTAGTATGTGAATCTAAGCATGGTAAAGTTAAAAGGGTAACGGAATCAAAAGTCGCCGCATGGAAATATAGATTTTAGAAAGTAAGTGAGCTGGTTCGACCAATAAAAATCTTACAAAAACATAACGAATATAAGCGAGCATGTAATAAACGATATCCATTGTGGTCCGATGAGGAACTAGAAGTGAATCAAGTTCAATAATATTTAAAGGAAATAAATTTTCGCGAGAGGCGGAGCGAATTGATATAATAGATTTTATATCAAATATAAGAAGTAAGTTCTTGAAGTTTAGGAAGATAGAGAGATAGAGTAACGGAACAGTACGGGGATAACGACATCGAGTAAATGACCGGGCAATACAGTACAGTGATACTAGTAAGGCAGTCAATAACTGAAAGATATCACACTACAGTTCAGTGAAAGAAAGACGTCGTTATTAAGATAATATACGAGTCTAGTTAACTCAGTGTTAAAGTTACGACAGTCAGATTATTCTTACAGTAAAACCCTTACATCGAAGTGATCAGTATTATAAGAAAATGTCACAGCAAAATTATAGGCGACAGTCACTCGTGTATTTGTTACGGAGGAGTGCAGTTAAAGTTAAAATTAAAATTACGTGAAAATGCATTTAAATCTTCGAGAGGTGAATTTTAGCCTAAGAGCAACCCTACAGTAAATACCAAAAGCAAACCTGTCATCACGCGACTGTCTGTTTCTAAAACCTTCAATTGTCCAATAAATTGAAACTTCAACTTGAGCCCAAAATTGTATTATTCCAATGAAAAATCCCTACCTTCCTTCCCCAATGGCTTCAAGTCATTAAAAACAGTTCATATTCCCCTGAGATTCCTAACCTCTGCTTTGGAACCAGAGAAACAGGAAACAACGAACTTCAGACTTCAAGAGCCGAGGCAACTCAAGATCATCATCTAATCGTCTAATTAATTATTCAGCATATTCAAAAAATTGTACACCAAATAAATTAAAACCCCAGTAAATACCCGTTGCAGTTGTCAGATCTTTTCTGACACAACAGAGAATGTGTTTGCAATCCAAAAGTTTTCTTTCGTTTTTATTTTTCATGAAATTATCTGTTGAAACTATCACAAGTAATATCACAAGAGGGTTTGAAATTGAACTTAGTGAGTGAGATTTATGGAAAGCTCAGACCTTCGAGCGTCATTTATTAGAACTATTTCACGAATAAAATAAGAATTTAAATACAATCCCCGCGAACTTGGCTTATAAAATTGTAATGTATATTTGCATTATGAATACTTAGCCTTTTCAAGTCATCTAGCAACAGACGAATGTCGATTGTCAGTAATGCCAATAGAGAAAGCGGTTTGGGACTATTTTAAGAACAGAATAACAATAAAAGTAATATACATTTGAAATTCGCATACAGATTATTAACGATTGCATAAAATATTATACTTATGAATACCTATCTATTCAGAAACCGTGAAAATGGAATGGACGAAATTCGACTATTACAGTCGCTACTTTTAGATTAACTAATACCAACCGAGAAAAAAAAAAAACAGTGAGAACACATTTTTACCATTCCGAACAACGTCTTGATTAATATTTATGGTTGTTTAGGCAGATATCATTACATAATCAATAAAACGATTTCAGGCTGTTTGGCTGACTACGTAAAAACAATTGTTTGAGTGTACACATTAAGTTAGTTAAATTTACAATTACTGAAAACACAGAAAAGAGGTCAGTGATGTTGAGCGGGAGTTATATAATGCAGGTATAGATTTGGCTACACTGACCAAAGAAAAATGTACGTCGCGTGATAAAATGTATTTGATTATTTTTTTCGATAATTTGAATGCCATATCTGACTTGATTGGTATTAATTTCAATTTTTTTTCGTTCATTGGTCGATTTTAAAATACGTCACATAAGTGAAATAGTCAAGCAAATTTATTAGATGACCTTGAAACTCATTTAAGATATCCCCAAGTATGTCTGAATATAGTTGTTCTATAAATTTCTTTACCATTGGCAAGCTGCAAAGATGGCAATTTTTCACTGATTCTGCAAAACTTGATGCTTAGTGCTTCAGGCCGCCTCCACGTGGTCCCGAGAAGGTTCACAACAAAAGAAGACGTCGAACAATATATCATCTTGGGGTAACGTCTGACTTCCATTGTTACTTGCAAAAGTCAGCATTCACCTCAATTATTTCTACACGGTTTTTACCGACACCCACCCATTTTAACAAATTCACAATCTTAAGACCCTGTCACTTATTTATTCTTCCAATTTCATCAAGCAGCACTAGGAGAGGTTTCGCGGAGCACTGTTTGGGAAACGCTGCTCTATAAGCATACACGCATTCTCATAGACGACAACGCGAGCTAGGGATGTAATTTATATTTACGACCAGTGGCGGCTCGTGGCCCCTGTAGAAGGGTGGACCAGGGGCATCACTACATGACTTAAATGGCGGTCTCTTTTATCAAAGCTTGTACTCCACCTCGACATTCTCTCATACTTGCGGCGCCATCGTACTTTTGTGTTGTAAACTTATGGTTTATATGAAACGTTTGTAATTCAGCTATTAAAGTGTGCTTTAAGCCTTCTGTAGTCAATTCAGAAACAGCAATGAATTCCATGAATCTTACAACCAGTTACCCCCACCGATGTATTGTAATATCACAAAAAAAATTGTGACCTGGATATAATATCTGTCATTTCGTCGGCCTGTGCAGAAACGAAATTTGCCCTTTCTACTTTTCTAATTTTATTTCTATAGATAAGACGCATTTCTCACTTCACACGCTGTCAGTCAAGATGCTTTTCATACCATAAAATTTTGTGCCTTCTTGCGTAAGCTCCTACACCTTTCAGTCAATGAGGCTCAAAACGTTTCACTTCATACTTAACAGTTAAACTTAGACGCAAAAACGGAGTCTTCAATAAAACGTGCACTTTATTCATTGCCAAAAAACAAATGCGCTTTTTTGTAAATTAACAGTTAACACTGTGAAAACCAACATTCCACTAACGAACCAATCAATTTGAAACAAAGTGCAAAATCAACCCCTAGACATTTATGCGTGGTGTCAGTAACCTCCTAGCATCTGGTTCCTGATAAAAGAGAGAGCTATGGCCCAAGAGAACGGAGAAATAAGCAGGTAAAAGGCTAATCTCTCTTGGAAAAATACAAATATAAGTCCTTATAAATCTTTGAAGGTATAAGTTCAAAGCGTAATATTTCCCGGGCTGGCCCATGAGCTTCCCTCTCTAACGGAGGACCCGCATGCTACCGCTACAGGAAGAGCGCTTATTGCCTAAAATACAATTTAGAGCTAATAGCTGTTTTCATGCATTTTTAGTTTTGTTTTAAAAGCTGAGCAGGAGAAGAGAAAATATAATTATGGTATTTTACTAGAGAGGGTCGGGCCCATCTGGCTCTTATTACGACCGTAACAATTAGTAATTCTCTTTATATTTAGCTCAATTTTTTTATAAAAAAAAGGAATCCAATATTTAGATGGTTTCCAAAATGTCTTCTTTCTCCATATTATGGGAGTTAATTTAAGGCATTCCGAATAATGAAACTGCCTTGTGTACTGGTATCCTGCAATATAAGCCCTTTGGTTCATAACAACTTATGTGTTGTAAAGTTACGGAAATTACTGTGACTTGAAGTGCTAATATTTGGTTTATTTCTCGCATCCTCTGCTGTATTATATTTTTGTTTTAAGCTAATTCAGATGGAATCACTGTGTCGGGAAGCATATAACTATTACAATTAAGTATTTGGAACATTTATAATATAAAACAGTTTGAACCAGATAACAGCCCCATTTTGTACTTCACCTTATTACTTGCTATTTTCTTTCTTTGTGAAAGCGCGTTATGCCCCTTGATTACTGTTATAGGTCTTTAAGACAATGAAAGAAAATGAACTAAATGGCCTAAATGAGACGTGGCTCCTGAAGTTATTTGGCATTCGCCTCTCCAGCAAGATGTCAAATTTCCTTCCCCAGAAATCGAAAGGGATCCGCCCTTACCAACCATGCATGTCTGAGATTGCTACCACGCACCATTATTACTTTTCAACTATCATCTTTGTAAAAGCAAAGTACATAAGAACAAAAAGAAGGAGGAGGAGGAGAAGAAGAGAAAGAATTATTATTATTATTATTATTATTATTATTATTATTATTATTATTATTATTATTATTATTATAATTGGTAGTAATAGTAGTAGTAGTAACAGTAGTAGTATAGTAGTGATGGTAGTAGTAGAAGTAGTAGAAGTAGTAGTAGTAGTAGTAGTAGTAGTAGAAGTAGTAATAGTAGAGTAGTAGTAGAAATAGTGGTAGTAGTAGAAGTAGTAATAGTAGAGTAGTAGTAGAAATAGTGGTAGTAGTAGAAGTAGTAGTAGTAGAAGTAGTAGTGGTAGTAGTGGTAACAGTAGTAGTACATTAGTAGTATAGTAGTAGTAGTAGTAGTAGTAGTAGTAGTAGTAGTAGTAATAGTAGTAATAGTAGTAGTAGTATAGTAGTAGTAGTAGTAGTAGTAATAGTAGTAGTAGTAGTAGTAATAGTAGTAGTAGTATAGTAGTAGTAGGTGTATCTTTATTATTGTAGCTTTCTATATATGCATTACAAATATTTTTAAGCATGGATTGTAGACCGTAGAAAGTATACAAAATTAAAAAGAGGAACGGATAATAATACAAAATAATAATAATAATAATAATAATAATAAACATTAAAATGGGAAAGAACTATATTTGTAGACATATGAACGGAAACATATTCCATATTATTTATAATTATATTAGTTTTTATGTTTTAACAGGAAAATAAATTGCTTCTGGCTTCGCGCACTTTGGTTAGGAAAATACCCGTATTCACTCAATTAGTGTGGTTTGCAAACAGGCCCAAGGATGCCAGTCGTTCTCTAATTGCCTTAAAAAGTTTTCAGGAAACAGCGTTTTTCTCAGGTGTTCTCTGTGAGTACATTCTGTAGGAATATGTTCCCATTCCTCCTCCCCTCCACAAAATGGGCAGATTCTCCTACCAGAGCTATTCGTTATTTTTTGAGCCTTCCAACTTCCTCGTGTAAACAAAGCCATTCCTGATATCGACTTTCTCTCTAGAACAAGAATATACACTGCTTTACCCCAAGTTAATTTAATGACATTCGAAGACTCAAGGGAATTTTCGTGTTACATTCTGTCTCGATTTCCTGCTGCTGATATCCTCTAGCCTTGTTCTAATCTTCTTCCATAAGTATTTTCATTACCTCATTGTCATATTGTACCCAGGCTAATTTCTTTTGATTTCTCTTTCCCCCTCTACAACCCAAAACTTTGGTATCTAGCAATTAGCGTGAGGTGTCACCGCCAAGCATGGTCGAGGTCATTAAGGCGCGGACTCGTGAGCGGGAGACCTGGGGTTCGTTTCCACCCTGATTGACATTTTTTTTTCAGCTTTTCCTCAGTCCTCATAAATGGCAAATGCAGGGGAGGCATTCTAAACTTAGGTCAAGAACGCTTCCTTTCTTAAAAAATGCTCATTTCCCAATTTATCATTTCATTTCAAGTATCACCAGTGTCCATCGCTTGTGGTGCCCCAGTAGTAAAAACGGGCGTTAAACAGCATTCAAAGAAGAAGAAGAAGAAGAAGAAGAAGAAGAAGAAGAAGAAGTAGTACGAGACGTACACTGGTCTCGCTGCATTTGATTAAACTAGTATTTCACCGTCCTTGTTTTACTGCTTATCGTGTCTTCAATGAAACTCACTTCCCTCATGACCGTACAGTATGACGTTCCTTTGGAAAGCCCGAGAACCCTTTTCCAAAAATCGATGAATGAAAGAAACAAGGAACTTGCACTCGTATCTTTCTAAAATTAATATCGTTGATATTCAAATGTTGATACGAATATAAATATTCTAGTACAAAATGTATTCAGCTGTCATTATCAACCTCGAAATAGTACAGATGATATATAAAATGTACAAAATATTAACCAATATAAACTTATTTTTAATATGAAGTAGAACGTCGATTATCCAAACGTTAAACATCTGAACTAACATCTTCCCCTTTAAATTTTAAGTTCATTAATTTCTAGATATACACAGAACATGCCCTATTTTTCTCTCGCTTTATTTAAAAAATTTAAAATGATGCCAGCTTGGCAGGAGTATCTATTATAAGATTTGGATACACCTCAAGACTTCTTTCACCCCTATACACTATTGGATTCTATATATGGGTATATTGGTTTATAACATTATTAAAATTAGTTTGAGAACTAATAAATATAAAATTGGTGTTTTATAGTTCGATTAATAAGATTCCACGTTCTTCTTTTTAAAGTTTACAAAATCTAGAAATTCCCATGTAAAGCAATTTTCGTCTTGTGAGTTAGTGGTTCAACATTAATTCCATTAGGAAGTACCATCTACTGGTAAATGTCTGTTGATCTTTGTACAAAACTGAATTTAGCAGGAAGAGAACAATTTATTTCCATTAGATAAAAGTGAATATTTTGAAAACAATATTTTAGACAAGTTTTCCAAGCTACGATGCTATTGACTTTTGTGCAAGTTTGCATTTGTCAGAACTAACAACAGAATGAAATAGCTTGCTGTAATGTTTTCAAACTTGACACTGTTTTTAAATACATTTGTTAAAACTGCGTCCTTGGCATGCAGAATCACACTGCTCATAGTTAAGAAGACATAAAATATACAGCAACTAGAATATTTCACTGTTATTGATTTCTATATTACATTCATTTTCTATCAGCTGTGAAGTCCACAATACTACAAGAAAGTTTACTCCAAAACTAAGAGAGAAATAGAGAGGGTGCACATAACATGAAATGTATATTTAACATGCTAATGCATTAGCAGGCATTTCATAAAGTAAACCCAGAGAATTTATTCATCTGCAGAGACAAGTGGAACATAATTTTAAAAACAAAGAACGTTTAATAACGAAATGTATTCAGTTTCTACTAAGAGATTCCACAAGTTATGCTTATGGAATTATGTAAATATGTAATAATTGCTAGCGCATCAGCAAATTAATATACATGAGCTATTTCATATTTTTTTCCTTAAACACAGTTCTCAATGTAGAAAAAGAAAGCCCATTCTTTATGTGCAGAAAACAAAATGTAGTTTTAATAGAATAAGCAGTAAGAAAATACATAGAGAAAGGCACAAGCAACAGAGAGATATTGTGAGACAGGAAGTGAAACAGGATGTGTTTTGTTATTAATTTTATTGCAATATGTGCATTCTTGAGTACAAACTCTTAGAACTACAAACTATATAAACGAATTTAAATATTTTGTATCTAGTAGCTCATGGTTGTTTGTATTTTTGTGGCTGTGCAACTAAAGTGTTTTCCTATAAGCTTGTGTAGCTTTTGGGCTTCTTTTCGTCTTGTAAATTTGAACACCATAAACTGTTCACTCTATCTAGTAGATTTACGTATAATTTTGTTTTAAGAGCAAAACTTTTTTCAAAAATTACTGTTTATCATTATTAACAGTCTGCGATAATGCTTGGTTCAGCTAAGTAGATGTATGATAAACGTGATAAGGGAATGAGGAGAAAGTGTAACCTTTTCTAATTACATCTAAAAACGTTTGGGAAGGTTTGCTACGCCTCTCTAGCAGGAAGAATGGCAGCATGGTCATTTAAATGCTACCACATCTAGCAAATACTGTATTGTCCCATACTGGTCGGAAACATTTGAATAAATAGCAGCCATTTCTTATCGTACTTACTATTGAAATACACGTTTACTTCCTTGTACCGGAAATATGACAATGATGGTCCTTATCCCTCGCCGCTGCTGCTGTGCTTGCTACTGCTGCTGTTGTTTCTTACTATTTTAACGATAGCTTATACCTTACCTGATTAAATAGTAATTTGTAGTATGTTGTTGTAAAAAGTTGGGTTTTTTTGGGGGGGGGTTACTTAAATCATGTGTAAAATAAAAGAATTAAGTGACATGTGCTAAAAAGATTGGTGGTTGTTAGCAATTTACAGGAAAGCAGTTGTAGTTCATCTAGTAGATAACAGAAGGGGAAGAATGGATGCAGATGATTTGTGAGGCTAAGATATCTATAGGAACAAAAAGAAATGGGGAACTATTCTGGCTGGGATGTTTACATACAAATGTTATTGTGTTGATAGCAGCTTCAGGATCCTGTTGTACTCGCTGTGGGGTTTATGTTCCATGCAATGAACATGGCGATTTATTGCATATTCAATAACAAAATGAATTACAATTTGATTAGGAAATGCTGTCTTTTGGCATGGCTAAAAGCATTAAAGCACGAGCTGTCGATAAATCTGATAGTAAAGGATAGAAAAGAAATGATATTTTTACAATTGTCTACGAAGATAAAAATGCAGGGCACTTGAACGGTCATTACTGAAATTCTCTTTCACACCACCTGTAGGTCTTTAAGCGCAACTGTCATAGCAAAAAGCAAATTCGCATGTGAGAGTGTCTAGATATTTTTGTGGCAGTGTCATGTTAATATTTAGTGTGTGCCATTGTGTTATTTTAAATTCCACGAGTTATATTTCATAAATGAATCAGTGTTAAGCAGCACTTTGTTTGTATGTATTTGAACACTTGCAATGGATCTACTTTTAATAAACAGAAGTTCCAGGGAAGCGATTACTTGAGTAATATGTAGGAACATAAATGCTAATTTACAGGATACCTTTATGCACTGTGTTGTCATGATTAGATAAATACGCTTGCAAATTTAGAAATAGAGCAGAGAAATAGAGGTACATAAAGAGAATATAAAAATGTATATGAAAGGAATATGAATAAGAAAAGTAGGTCACAACACCAAATTACTTAACAATAAAAATATATACAACACGAAGAGGTTTCTGATATATAAATACCTTGATCCATTGATCTTAATTTTGCACACTGCCTTTATAGTTATTAAAATTCAAAATTAATTCGTTGTCTGAATATTCGATTTGGCTTTGTATAGATTCACTGATACGTCTATTTCTTTATCGAGAAAATGGAGTACCACATCGTAAAGCAAATAGCCTGCATTTTGTTTTCTGTTTTCACGGCAACGAACACGCGAGCAATTAACGGCGGCTTAAATATATATTATGTTCCTAGTTTAATAGTTTGCGTGACAGCATATCTTCGTCGTTGTCGGTCGCCATGACAGTTTACAGCTAACCAATCGCTAACCGGCGTGGCGCCTTTCTGCAGCCATCTCTCACAGCGAACTGTCTCTCATGCCTGTCCCAGCAACAGAGCGAGTGGCACCGAACCCGGCCGGCAGCTCGTGCATCCATCCCTCTCCATCCCTCCGTCCTCAAGCCGCGTCCGGGTCGATTGCTTTCAAGCCGTCACAACCAACCAAACCGCCAGAGCTAACTACACTACTGCTTGTTTTATTGTCGTATTATGCACGTAGCGCCAAAGCTACAAACTAGTTTTATTGCACATTTCTAACGTTATCTAATAACGCATGTTGTCACTTGCTGAAGGATAGCCGCTGATGCACAAACAATATCGTATTTCTATGACAGGCAGGTAACAACAACCTTCATTACGTAATCACGGCGGCAGAATTGAATTCAGCATACGGCTCATTTACGCTGAATGAAAAGCGTACCACCCCGTTCCACCAATCCATTCTTTTGACTGTGCGTGTCCTTCGTCGGATAATCAATATATTGTTGACGAACAATATTCGCGCTTCATTTATGAATCAGTCATTTGTCGCATTCAGGACAGACATTTCTTGCAAAATGCGAATAATGTGACTTTTGACGTTCTACTTGTTGATAACAAATATAATTACTTATTTTGACCGCTAAATTTTTATACACGATGTTGAAATTTTTTAGAGAAAAATTACACTGCTTTCTCAGCCAGAGTTACACGCTCTTAATGGCAGGATTGCCATCCAAACAGCTAAATAAACTTATAAAAATACAGGATGACCCGATGGAATATGATGGTTTACAGAAGGCTGCCATTTTAGCGATTTTGTGTTACAGTTGTGGTGTTGGTTGCTATATAACCTTCCAAACATGCAATTTATTCTGTCCGTTTAATAAAGAGCAGTAACAATATTCGCTGTTACAAGATTTATTGAATTCAAGTTAATTTTATATGTTCAGAGAATTAGACTAGAATTACATTTTGGCAAAACTGGATTTTCAGATGGTTGATGTTGAAACTAATTTGGTTCCAGCAAAATGGTGTCACAGCTCACACCGCTGGTGAAAATACTCTGGGTTTCTTTTTCCTGAACGCATAATTTCTCCATTTTCTGATGTTGACAGGCTAGCGTAATCTACAGTTCTGATGGCAGCAGATTACATTTTATGGGAGTGTTTGAAAAATAAAGTGTACTGCGAAAAGCCACGGATATCATGCAGTTAAAAGAAAACATAACACCTGAAATTAGGGATATTGATTTTATTGCAGCGAATTATAGTGAACTTCTATAGTCGATTACATGAATGTGTTCGTTGTCATGGAGCCCGCTTAAAACTGTGATTTATAAAAAATAAATTTAGATTGCATTGAGCTACCTGTTCCTTGAAAAAAATATTTTATTTAATTTTATATGTGTGTCCCAAAAGAAGGTTCTGAAAACCATCATAATTCACAGGGGCATCCCGAACAATGAACTCAACTTTGCACTTTGCGTTGCCAAAATATGTTCCTGTAGGTATCTTTAACACTGTTATGGAATAATTAAATTCTACGCGGTAGCCTAACCCAGTGATAGTAAGGCTATAGTTGCAATTAATTATGCATTGCACAAACGGCCTATGATGTTGGATAGGATATTACTTGTGATAAAAGTATTATTATAAACGCAACAGCAATAATAATGGGTTCGTCAGAAATATAAGCAACTAAGTAAAAATATTTCAGCAATCAATATAAATAAAACACGTTCACAAAAAATGTGTTTTAGAAACTAGTAATTTTGATTTTACTTGTTATATAAAACATTTCTCTTTGGCGATTTATATTAAAATTTCATGTTTATCAAGTTTCGATTTATATTAACATTTCATGTTTATCAAGTTTGTTATCTTTTATGAGAAGAAAATGTATTTGATGGTCTTTCAGTTTTGCCTTTGTTCGATGAAGTAATATTATATGTATTTAATTTCCTTGTTCTATTTCAAATAAAGTCTCTTACAATTTCAAAGACAAATTATAAAATGCACACTTCCTATGATTAAGATTTTTTTTCACAATTAAAATAAGGCTTGTTGAAATAAAATTTTCTCGCAATTAGGCACAATTTTTCACACATAATAAATCTTCTTCATATTACTTCACGGTTTAGGCTCTGTCTGTTTCGATCTCCCAGTTTTGTTTCAATGCATTTTTTTTTTTTTGCGTCTTCCAATTGATCTATTTCCTTTCGGGTTATGTCAACATATTTTTTGGTATTCTATCTTCTGTCATTCTTTTTAAGTATTTTACCCATTGTGTATATAATTCCCTAATTTTTGTAATAATGGTTGCACTTCTAAATATTTTCTCATATTCTTATTTCTGCTTTTGTGCAACCTTTGACAGAGAGCAAAAAGCGCATTTCTGCCGTTAGAATTTTAGTCTTTTCCTTCTTTTTAATGTCCAAATAACGTTAATTGCTTTCAACTTAAAGAGGACATTTTAAATCCTATTTAAATTCAGACATAAAGAAGGAATTAAATTAATATTTTGCAAATGTTTTATTATTATTATTATTATTATTATTATTATTATTATTATTATTATTATTATTATTATTATTATTATTATTATGAAATGCATGTAAAATAAATTAATAAATCTAAATATAGATTAGTGCTTTATATTACTCATCTCGGCTTACGGTTTTGCAATATAAAATGTCTTCCTAAGTAGCAGCAGCAGTAGTAGTAATAGTAATAGAAATAGTAGTAGTAGTAGCAGTAGTAGTAGTCGTAGTAGTAGTAATAGTAATAGTAATAGTAGTAGTAATAGTAGTAGTAGTAGTAGTAATAGTAGTAGTAATAGTAGTAGTAGTAATAGTAGTAGTAATAGTAGTAGTAGTAATAGTAGTAGTAGTAATAGCAGTAGTAGTAGTAATAGTAGTAGTAGTAATAGTAGTCGTAGTAGTAGTAATAGTAATAGTAATAGTAGTAGTAGTAGTAGTAGTAGTAGTAATAGCAGTAGTAGTAGTAGTAATAGCAGTAGTAGTAGTAGTAGTAGTAGTAATAGTAGTAGTAGTAGTAGTAGTAGTAGTAGTAATAGCAGTAGTAGTAGTAATAGCAGCAGTAGTAGTAGTAGTAGTAATAGTAATAGTAGTAGTAATAGTAGTAGTAATAGTAGTAGTAATAGTAGTAGTAATAGTAGTAGTAATAGTAGTAGTAATAGTAGTTTCGGATTCAGAAATTCTTAAGATAAATGCTCATAGCTTAAAATTGCGGTTTCCCTGCAATCTGCCAGAATATGCCTCTGATGAAGTACGACGCGGAAGTGCGAAACATCAACAAGGCATTTATTGCTAGGATGCATAGAAACACAGAAACTGACATCTACACTACAGTGACAATAACGCTGGGCGCTGAAGTCTGAGACAGCGTTTTGTGCTTTTTGGCATGTTCCAAAATTATCCTTCTGCTCAGAAACAAACTTGATTTCCATAGATTCTGTTCTAATTCAGCATCGAGTTACAGCATTGATATGATTTACAGTCCTTTTAGAGCTGTGATTGACATTTGTTGCTTTAATGAGCTTTAATGCAAACTAAACATTTACCGGCGAAGTAATGGGGAAGGAAAGTCCCTTCAGAAGCACTCTAAAAAGAGCTTGGCCTTTTTTCTTCCTTACAGTTAGCGACCGATTGTGAGGAAGAAAGGAAAGTGTCCCTGAGTCATGAAACACTTTTGATTTCCTCCCTTAGAAAACAGCAGGGAAAAAAAAAGTGCAAACGCAGAGTTTGTAACGATTCGTTAGTCGCCTATCTGTTTCCAAAGAAATTGTGCGTTATGCCTATGAATGCACATTGGAATATATGTATATTTAATGAATTCCGAAGGAATGTAAACTATTGCGGTTGTACCAATGGATTTCGCTTTGAATGATCTTTCCAAATCTACATCGATCCTACCTACTAGACACCGAAAAACACTCAAAAAAAAAAAGTATAAAATTGTATCCACGCGTGTGTGTGTGTTTGTGTATGTGTGTGTGTGCTCTACACTCGCAATTTTTTTCTTCTCAACGAAAATCGGCATATTAGCAACAAACGATTCGTCGAGTTGGTTAATCAGCAGTATTGTATCATTGGCGGTGAGGGTTAATCTAAATTAAAAAATATTTTAAAAAAATAAAAATCGCTCCAGCGGCTGCAATTTTAGCTTTATCTCAACGCAACTCAATAGATTTCTTTAAAATAAATTGATAAAAGTAGTTTTCGAAAATCAGGGCAACTGGTCTATTAGAAGTGGGGGTATATCTGAAAAACCAGTGTGGGTTAAAGCGAAATTTAAAACTCGCTCTAGCGGACTGCAAATGTAGATGTTTTTAAAGGAAACTCGGTATAAGCAATTAAAATAAAATAAGAATAAAGTTTTTGAAAATCAGTACAATCGAGGAAGGGGTTTCCTGAAACCCAAAAGTTAAAATTCGCTCTATATTTGTTTTTTCGCAACGAAACTCCATATATACCAGTTAAATAAAATAAAAAACACAGTTTCTGCAAAAAAGGGTCATTTGGAGGGGGTTTAACCTGAAACCAAAAATTCAAAAATTGCCCTAGCAGTACCAATATTTGTTTCTTTTTTACAACTAAACTAGGCATATACTCTTTAAATCAAATAAGAAAAACGGTGTCTAAAAATCAGTAAAAGCAGATTATTAGGAGTGGGAGTTTATGTGAAAAAACGAGTGGAGATTAGAGCGTAATTTTTTTTTTATGGTTACCAGGAAGTGTAAATCTAGCAAATAATCCAACAGTATAGATTTTACAATGTATCTCAGAAAATTTTAAAGCTATCGATATGAAGCTTTTGAGAGATATTAAGAAATCTTAACTTAGGTTGCTCCGTAAATTTTAATACTCTAGTGCACATAAACTTTTAAAAAAAAATTTAAACCAAAATAAAATGTTGTTAAAAAACTAAAAACACCATAACACAGTAATTCATTTTTCTTATAAACTATTGGTGTAGTTGGAATGGTTTTTTACTTAAACTGCAGACAATATGCTATTCTGCGACCTAATTAATATATCTAGGTTAGTTGCTTAAAAAAAATTAATTTGAAAATTTTGGAAAAAAATATTTTTAATTTTTTATTGGTATTGAATTTTATCAACTAATAGTGATATTCAAATACTTCTAGTTGCCACAATTTACATTTCCATGCATTATGCGTCTGCAAATTTTCAACAAGATTGGTGAAGCCAAACCTGAGAAAAATGCACATATGTCAAATTTATCGGGAAATAAGATTTATTTTTATTTTAAAACTTTTTATGTTTATTAGAGAATTAAACTTTACAGAGCATCTTTAGTTAAGTATTCCCAATATATCATAAAAATTTCACATTGATAGCTTTATAAGTTTCTGAGATAGAGTGCAAAATTACTGTTGCATTATTTGCTAGATTCTTATTGGTTACTTTAAAAGAAACTCGTAATTGCCATTGAAATCGAACTATTAGGAGGGGAGGTTTACGTGAAACACAAAATTTAAAAATCGCCGTAGCGGCACCAATATTTGTTTCTTTACAACAAAGTTCGGTATATATCGTTTAAATAAAATAAGAAAAATTAGTTTCTGAAAATTAGGGAAATTGGAGCATTAGGAATATATGTATACTTGAAAACCAAATTTAAAAATCGCTCTTTCGTTTACTTTTCTGTACATTTTGTTTTAAAATAAAAGGACAAATTAATTCTGCAATAAACTGTATTTATAATGATGTATATGCTTTACATTTAACAAAAACATCGTTATGAAGACAGCAAATGAGAAATATTAATCCAACATGTGTGTGAGAATTATGAGAACTCTGTAATAACCTTTAGAAAACGTTTGTGTTACATGTTTTTATTCAACATTTAAATTAAATTTAAAAGTGAACGAAAATCGATGGAACTTTTGATTTTTTTTATTTGCTTAGTAAATTGAAAGTGTTTTAAATGTAACATGTTTTTGTTTTATTGAAACATATAAACATCATCTTAAATACACAATGTAACTCAAAACTTTCGGTTATTTTTCTCTATGTTAGTGAACGTAAAGGTGATACCAAGGGTTCAGTTCATAAATATGGTTACATTTAGACATTTTTAAAAATAACCAACACAGAATAGCTTTATCTAGCATTTCATTTAATTAATTAATAGTATACCATTAATTTTTGTGGTTTAATCTCAAAAATAATGATGGTGATTCCAAAAATGTGGTTTCTTTTTGTGATATTTATAAGTTGCAGGAATTCTTATTTTGTTCCCCTAATACCATACAGTAATGCCATAACTAATTTTATTTCATTAATTAATAAGGCCTAATTCGGATTTTATATCCATTTTGATAAAAGGAATTCGCTTGATGGGCTTTTTCATTTCATGAAATTAACAACTAGGACTTCCGAAGTTTACAGGTCATCGTATCTGGCAGCTGCGTTCAATCCCTGCCACTTGCAAGAAAAATTACGGAAGTGCTGGGTATCACTTTACCTTGATAGGGAAGCTACCTGAGGAAGAAGTAGCGAATTTCATCTGGAAAGTGAAGATAATGACTAGAGAGGAATTGTGCTGCTAGTAAGGGAGCAAAGAGGGGAGGGTGTGTAGCGGGTTATTCGGGCTCATTCTGAGATATCAATAGAGATAGAAGAGAAGGCAGGCTGTATAGAGAGACTGGATAGGGGAAGTAATTACTTGTAATTACACGATTATCGAGAGCAGCGTGTAAAATTGGTGCAAGTATAGAAAAACAATTAACAACAACACATGCAGGGGGCAATGAAAAATACAGAAACAGTTTAGAAGGGAAGGGAAACAAATAAACGGATTTCCATTCAATAGTAAGATTAACAATGATGTATGGGATAGATATTTGAGGATGGGAATGAACTGCGAACCTAGTTTCAGTGAGGTTATGCTTTCTGAAAGGAATTTTGGGGCACAGCGAATTGCAGAATTAAGAGAGAATTCGGGACCTACAGCGTAACAATACAGTGCAAAATCAGAGTGGTGAAGTATCGGCTAAGAATTGTTTTTTAATAGTGTTTAACGTCCGTTTTTACTGATAAGGCATCATAGGCGATGGACACGGATGATAAATGAGATACTAAAGGAATTTTTTATAAAGAAAGGACGCGTTCCAGGCCTAAGTTTCGGGTACCTCCCATTTATGAGGACTAAGGAAAATCTGGAAAAAAACTTCTGTCAGGGAGGACGGTCCTGGTGGGCATCGAATATTTTTTAAATTTTTTTTTATTTATTTATGGACGCTCTTTAACACCTCAGGTTATCAGCGTCCCATTCAACTCAGGGCGTGAAACGGCCGACAAATTTTGCTAGAGGCCTCTCTTTCAGGCTTGAGGTTCTTTTTCGTGCCGTAAATGTACGACACGGGACCCACGGCTTTACTTCCCTTCCGAAGGGAGCCATACTTAGGATTTTTACGCTCGAAAAAATCCATTGGTCCTGGCCGGGTTCGAACCCGCGATCTTGGGTTTAGGAGGCATGTATGGTAACCACTGCATCAACAGGACCGACGGCATCGAATATAATCGAACCCTAGAGCTCACGAGTCCGCACCTTAACGACTTCAGCCACCCGTGGCGATGAAATTATTCATGGAAACCAACTATTAGTTAGGACATTGCGCTATTTTGAAAAGCTAGGGATTTTTTTTGATTCGATTTATTTAAGGACGCTCTTTAACATCTCAGGTCATCAGCGTCTCATTCAATTCAGGACGTGAAACGGCCGACAAATTTTGCTCAGAGGCCTCTCTTTCAGGCTTGAGGTTCTTTTTCGTGCCGTAAATGTACGACACGGGACCCACGGCTTTACTTCTTTTCCGAAGGAAGCCATTGTTAGGATTTTTACGCCGGAAAAATACATCGATCCTGGTCGGGACAGCTGGGATGAAAGAGAACAAGATGTGGGTATCCAAATTAAGAAAGAACCTAGAAACAATAGGGCCGAGCTCCATTTGGAATGCGGGTCAGGGGAATAGAAAGAGTGCATGGAGGAAGGTTAGGAACCGCTTGAGGGATATGGATAGGCAACAGACAATTATGCAATGCAGAGAGATGATTTCGCTAGAAGTACAATCGGGGCTGAAATCGGAATGGTTGATGGAACAGTATATGAAAACAGATACTAAACTCACTAGACCAAACATCTTTACGTAAAATCTTATCTTATTCATCAATTAATCAATTAATTTGAAATTAAGTGATAAGTAAACTCTTAAATGTGTTAAATTTGAATTGTTTTTACATTTTCATTGTATAGATAAATAGTATTTTATAAATTAATCATTCAAAGATAATTCATCTCTTGAGCTCGCGAGTTCAGACTAAGAACTAATATCATCGGAGAATTTGCCTCGTCTATGAGAAGGGGCAAATTCTCATGGACACATATTCTGGCTGAATGTATAGGTCGGAAGATGTATCTACAGCACTTCTTTACAGAATCGAACAGAGGGAGATGGTCATGCTGGGGTTTGTTGACAAACAAGGAAGGAATGGAGAGATTAGGTAAATTTCTGATATAAGTGAGACAGCCCATGTCTGAAACACCGGAGAGGGAGTTGGGGAAATAAATTGGCGGATCCAGCTGCGTCATCCATAATGGGATTTCTTTATATTTTATATGTATTTTTAACATTTTAACAGTTATTATTCTAGTATTGCCTGTTTTATTATATTTTAATGTTTATTTTTCATTTATTTACTTTTATTGTTGAATATATGTTTTATATCTTATTGTGAATATATTCAATATATTGTGCTAAATCAAACATATCAAGTACGTGGACCGTGCGCTTGTTGAAGTTGTTTTGCATTGTATTGGGGACACCCCAATAAATATACGTCTACCACTACTACTACTACTAGTTTTACTATTATTACTACTATTACTACTACTACTACTATTGCTGCTACTACTACTAGTTTTACTATTACTACTACTACTACTACTACTACTACTACTACTACTAGTTTTACTATTATTACTACTATTGCTACTACTACTACTAGTTTTACTACTATTACTACTACTACTACTACTACTACTACTTTTATGACGGAAGATGTGACTATCGATTATCCCAACAGTGCCTATTGATAAATAACAGAATATAAAGTCATACATTTAAAAATTACCTTAGAATCACATTCCTCGTGGATGTTTTCAAGGAAGGCAATTTTGAACCGTATATTTTCTTTTTCAGAACCTTTTCTAAAGGATTTAAGTTAGTCCGTACTTACTTTGAGATTTCAGGACTTCTTTACAAATATCAGCATTTCCAAGCAAACTAATGATGTCACACAGTTCTTCTGTTATACCAAAGTTAGCATTACAAATTATAAGATATGTCTTGTACTTTGTATTTCATTGACCATGTTCTCAAACTGCTAAGTAACCATGTCTTCAGTAGTTGTCAAAACACATTTCTTTATGATATCTCAATCTTCATTATGTTATTTTAGCGATTCTACAGCTTATTCTCGACGCGGCTTCCACAGCATTACTGGCTATTTGAAAACATAAGGAAAGTCCTCGTTTCTTTGATTCTAGTTTACTCAGCCTATCTGTTCCGGAAATGTATTGAAATGTACTTTATATTTCATTGTATAATGGCAACTGGTGTTATATTCTTTAATTACTATTGCAGTCTTATTACATATCACACAGCTATAACTCTTTCATATCTTTTTCGATCGCAAAATATTCAGCCACCACTTGGAATTAAACGAACGAGGCTTACTATATGTTTTCTTTTTATTGTTACAGCTAGAAACTGAAATGAACCGAAGTAAAGCCGCACACACGAACTAATCGATTTCAACTGACATCCACGCGTTCTTACAAAATAACAAAATGCATACTAGCGCGGTCTAATCAGTGCTGCTTGCTATTAATGGCAAGAGAGATGTTTGACGAGCTTGTCACAATCATTTAGTTCCCCCAACATCAGAAAAATTTGTCATCTGTCGGAGAAACATACGCTTGTCAGGGTTCCATTTCAATTTGCCTTAGGGAGGCATAAAATTCCATCCTCCTCTCTATCTCTTTCTCTTTTTCAGGGATTGATTTTTGTAAACCTAAAATTCAACCGCAGCAATGTTTTTAGCATTATCGTTTAAAAAGGACCTCTTTAATTTCTGTACAGTTTCTTCGCATGTTGAACAAACGTCTATCTGTGGTCTGCCGAATGAATAAATGTAATCTTCTTGAATATATTTCTAATAAACATGACAAGGTATTTTGAATTCAGGGCACTTCTAAACGAAAATTGTGTGGGAACTCTTTTTTCTCCAACTCAATGCAGGTGTAAAAATGTTTTACATACCTGTATTTTTACGTTCATTAATGTTTATTTGGTACGGGGAGGGGGGACAAATTACCCCAAGCCCCTAGTAACCTGGACGCAACCCGCTTATCAGCATGGAGCGAGGGTCGTAGATAGTTGTGCGGAAATACAGGGGGCGTCCGCGCAGTGACGGATGTTTTTTTGTTTTACGGATACAAATATTGCGTTAGTGCAGTTCGTGGATCTTGCAAATGGGTGGGCCGGAAATATATCCAAATGGCGTCGAAGAAAATCTCTTTTATTAAGACTTATACTCCTCCTCCTCAACCTTCTGTCATGACTACAGCGCTCTCGTGCGTTTGAGTTATAAACTTTGGTTTATATAGAATTCTTCTAATTCAGATTTTAAAGTACGCCTTAAGCCTTTTGTAGTCATTTCAGAAACAGCAGTGAATTTTATGAATCTTTCAACCGATTTACTCCCACTGATATATCGTAATATCACAACAATTTGTATTATCTATCGTTTTGTCTGCCTGTACAGAAAGGAAATTTGCTCTTTCTATTTCTTTTATAATCTCATTACTATAAATACGACACGTTTCTCACTTCACGCGCTGCCAGCCACGATATTTTTTCAAACCATTAAAAACCGTAATTTTGTGCCGTCTTGCTGAGTAAGCTCCAATAGCTTTCGGTTGATGAGGTCGAATTCGTTTCACTTTCAACTTAAAAGTTAAACTTAAACACGAAAATGAAACGTCCACTTTATTCTTTGTCACAGTTAACACTGTGAAAGTAAACTTTCTACTAACAACAGTGAGGAAGTCAATCTCAAACAGTGCGGATACAACCCCTAAGAAAAGAGAGAATACAGAGCATCGGCAATGGGCAGTCTTTCTGCTGGCCCAAGATAACGCAGAAATAAGCATGAACAAAGTTAACCCATCTTGGAGAAAGACATGCATAAGTTCTTGTAAATCTTTTCTGGCCCATGAAGATATAAGTTTAAAGTGTAAAATTTTCCGGTAGCCATGAGCTTCCCTGTATAACGGAGGACCAGCATGCTACCGCTACTACAGTAGAGAGGAAGTGCACTTAGCAACTTTTGTTTTGTTTTTGTTTTAAAAGTTGACCGGTAGAAGAGAAAATGGTAAATAATTATGACATTTTCTTTGGGGGACGGCGGCCCCATTTGGCCCTTATTGTGAATAAACACTGAATGTTCACTAAATGTAATGAAATTTAGTACGATTATATTCAACTTAACTTTCAAATGCATCCATTCATAATTACATGTTGTTGAGACACTTTTTATATTAATTTCTGAATGATACTATCAATAACTAGCTTAATTAATCAGTTCAAATTTATTTACTGTAATATACAAGTACTGTCCAGTAAAGTAATATTTTACCGGCACTTTATAGTGTGCTATGTTTATAAATACCAGATTTAGCTGATCAAAGGGACAACTGTGTGTCAGTCAAGATTTACATTTAAACTTTACAGTTTCACAAGACTAAACGGTTTCCCACAAACATAGCTTGTATTAAACACTGTTTCCATTTATTATCTAACTTTTAAAGTTTAGAAGGTGGAATTTCATTTTTATTTTCACTGATCATAAGATCTGATTATGCACGAAATGGAAGTCATTCTGAATATCGGGTAAAGAACCACATGCTGATAGATTTCAAAAGATGCTGCAATGTAAAGCATTGCTACTGCTAGACGTCAATTTTATGAGTTCAACATAATTTCCTTAATTTATAGAAAAAGAACTTTCACGATGACTCTTGTGTACAAGACCCCTGTATTACTAAAAAACAAACTGCATTAATTATTAGATGACCTAGAATTGTTTTATTTTTCCTTACTGTTGCATTATGTTTTTCTACAACAGTTTGACTGCTCAAACAAAACTCAGTTTTTCCTTTTCTTTTATAAACATGAGTTCTTTAGACATCAAATGCAAGTAAGTAAAATTTGTGCAATTTGTCAGTTTTATTTCAAGAGCCATGGGCAGAGGTATGCTTTTATGTAGAAAACAAATGATAAGGCTAGCAAATAGCTTATTAATTGCACAGCATTCGCATAACTAAAACATAACTGAATACAAACGTAATTTGAAGTGTTTAGTGTATTGTTTTAATCCTCATTTCTAAACATATAGCTCTAGCACTTGAAGTTTTTCATCGTAGCTTAGCGAACTGAACAAGTTTTATTATTAGCACAGTGATGAGCGTTTGAAACAGACATGAAAACAAATGCTAGTCTCTTTTTTATTTTAAATGCCACTTCTTAATCATTATTTAAGACGCACTTGTTAGCACAATTACCATTTTATTATCTTGTGTTTACTGAAATGTAACTAGACACTGATTGAGAATGCTTCGTGCCTACAGTGACTAGAGGTTGTAAAAATGAAAACTTTCAGTTCAGAGAAAGGTTTACAATGAGATGTTGCAAACAAAAGCAATTTGCAAGTTACATTTCCATTGATAGGTTTGAAATAAAGGAAAACCTGGACCTTTTGTTTTATTTTCTTTTTCGGACGACAGTGTTGAAAGACATGCGCAGTGGAAGCTAGCACTACGTGGCTTCCATATTCCAATTCGAATGTCTTGCTGGCTGACAGATGCCTGTGCTGTTGTACCATCTATACATCATAAATAGTATAAGGGAAGCACTGTTTTCACCACATCTATTGATGTGCGCCCTGGCTATATGCTACTGATAAAAAACCTAGTCGCAACGGTAAGATTGGCTCGAACTTTATCATCACACATTTTCCAATTATTCGGGAAAAGTTAACAACTTATAGTAAATACGGTGCACTTCAACTGTAATAACGGCTTTCAAAGTGCTCCACAACTTGACAATAACGCTAGGTCTCACCTTGCCTTTCAGTAACCGTGCATAGTCACCATCTGTGAGTGTGGCGTCAAATGGCACACGTCAGATAAACAAACTCTTTTTGAATATGGGCCGACAATTCCATGGTGTTTAAACTACAAGAAAAAAATGTAACACACATAAAAATAATTCTAAATACGGCATGGCAAAGAAAATATGAACCAGTCATAACAAATTCAATGAAATACAAAAGTACAAGAAAAATCGATTTACTACCTGAGCTGACACTGAAAACTGGTACAAGTGCTTCCTCTTAGTATTGGCACAAATTTAACAACTTTCCAATTTTCGCCGTATATTTAAACATTTTTTCTTAAAGGCATAATAGATAGATGGTAGGTAGGCACAGACAGACAAGACAGACAGACAGACAGACAGGCAGGCAGGCAGGCAGACAGGCAGACAGGCAGACAGACAGACAGACAGACAGGCAGGCAGGCAGGCAGGCAGGCAGACAGGCAGACAGACAGACAGACAGACAGACAGACAGACAGACAGATAGATAGATAGATAGATAGATAGATAGATAGATAGATAGATAGATAGATAGATAGATAGATAGATAGATAGATAGATAGATAGATAGATAGATAGATAGATAGATAGATAGATAGATAGATAGATAGATAGATAGATAGATGACGGGGGTTCAATGTCCGGCACGTCAGCCTATAAGGTTTATTGTGCTACCCCATAGGAAGAAATACCTTCATTGTTTCTCAAAATTTGTTCCTTGAAAAAGTTGCAGTATTTTGATTGCAATGTTGGCAGACCCATAAGGGATATTATCGGTGCTACAAATCACCTGACGTTAATGGTTGAAAATAATTGTATCATTTATCACTGAAGAAGGAAAAACTTTTTAATAAAATAATGTTTGAAAAATTTTTAAAAACCATACATTAAATCATTACCAATTTAAATAAAACCATTCCTCAATTAATTAATTAATTAATTCAATTTTCAGATGAACTACACTGCCATAATTGCAAGATCAAGCCAACAGAATTAAATATTGATACTATCTTTTTTTTTTTCAATTTAGGATATAGAGCAAAAGCAAAATTTCCCCAGAAATTACATTACTTACATTTTTGACATGCGCATTACCTTATATACGTATTATACACACACACACACACACACACACACACACACACACATATTAATGAGAGTCGTTCAAAAATAATTCCTCACTTTTTTCGCACAAGATATTCATCCAAAATAGTTTAAACTTGGTGACATTATAATTCATACTTATTCTATTTTACCAAATAGTCCCCATCAACTTGGATGTGCTTACGTCAGAGTGGAACAAGTGCATGTATTTCTCGCCGTTACTAGCTCTTGTCCTGTGTGTGTGATGATTTCTTCACCGCTATCATCCTCAAAATGAGTTCCTCGCAAAGGATCTTTACGATTCATATTGTCCATTTGCCAAGAAATGCTTCTACCAATGCCTTGAAAGCACGCCAGGCCGTCAGTTCCACACTCTAAAACTTTTGTCTTTTAAAAGCTACCTATCTGTGGGCCAACGAAAATAACCTTCTTTAAGTTTGCATATGTGAACGTTTACCTGGTGTTAACTTATGGTGTCGGTTGTTTAAGTGAGCAGTGTCAGTAATGTAATTTAAGATCTGCAAAAAGACAGAAGGAGACTGAACAATTACAACATTCTAAGACCAATAAAAGTGGGGGAGTCTGTGCCGTTTTGCGCACATCTTGTTTTCCTACAAGTTTTTCTCTTCATTTTCTCTTCCTTTTGCTGCCAAGTATGCATCACTTGCTCACCAGGTTGCTTGCGCAGTGGTTGCAACGCGTAGTAGTAGTAGTAGTAGTAGTAGTAGTAGTAGTAGTAGTAGTAGTAGTAGTAGTAGTAGTAGTAATAGTAATAGTAGTAGTAATAGTAGTAGTAGTAGTAGTAGTAGTAGTAATAGTAATAGTAGTAGTAATAGTAGTAGTAGTAGTAGTAGTAGTAGTAGTAGTAGTAGTAGTAGTAGTAGTAGTAGTAGTAGTAGTAGTAGTAGCAGCAGTAGTAGTAGTAGTAATAGTAATAGTAGTAGTAATAGTAGTAGTAGTAGTAGTAGTAGTAATAGTAATAGTAGTAGTAATAGTAGTAGTAGTAGTAGTAATAGTAGTAGTAGTAGTAGTAGTAGTAGTAGTAGTAGTAATAGTAGTAGTAGTAATAGTAGTAGTAGTAGTAGTAGTAATAGTAGTAGTAGTAGTAGTAGTA